>CM024603.1:32679235-33189731 GCA_014182555.1 Eucalyptus erythrocorys | reverse complement strand
CTTCCTCAGCCAGGCTTGGTCAAAATAGCAGAGCAAAATCAAAATATTAATTAGTAGCATAGCAAAAATGCGTTCCTCGTCATTAATATGTTTGGCTCGCGGTAAATTGTGGCCTCTCGAGAAATCGATAACTGCATCTTTGATGCACTTGCTAGTACTAGTACATCTGAGAATTTTAATTGGCTAGTTGTAAATAGCCCCACCCCAGACTATGGAACAAAGGGTTATCCCGGACCTACCGAGATATTGCGGTGATTCTACAAATATCGAAGAACAGCATGTGATACGATGAGATAGAATGCAATAGAAACAAAGACACAGGGGAACGAACGGGTTACCTACTCTTAACGGTCAACGAACCCTTTCATTCTGAATTCTTTAATTCGAAATGACTTTCATTCCAAATGAATCAAAAATCTGCCCAAAGATTCGAACCTACGACCAGTCAGTTAACAGCCGACCGCCTACCACTGAGCTACTGAGGAACAAACGCGGGAGATTCGATCTCATAGAGTTCAATTCCCGTTCTCAACTCAAATAACCAATATGAGCTCGAGTTTCCTTCGTAACTCCCGGAACTTCTTCGTAGTGGCTTCGTTACATGCCTCATTTCATAGGGAACCTCAAAGTGGCTCTATTTCATTATATTCATCCATATCAATTCCATTCATTTAATATCCCTTTGGTGTCCATTGACATAAGAGATGTCGTTTCTAGTCGATATCTTTCGATTTCTATATATGGAAAGTTAAAAAATCATCATATAATAATCCAGAAAAGAAATCGAAATAGAAAAGAAAAAGAGGAGGTTTTGGGATGATTTTGAAATCTTTTCTACTAGGGAATCCAGTATCCCATATGCATGAACATAATAAATTCGGTCGTTATGGTCGGACTCTATTATGGATTTCTGACCACGTTACCTCCATAGGGCCCTCTTATCTCTTCCTTCTCGAGCTCAGGTTCTGGAAGAAGGAGAAGAAGGAACCGAGAAAGAAGGTATCAGCAACAACGAATTTTATTGCGGGACAGCTCATGATGTTCATATCGATCTATTATGCGCCTCTGCATCTAGCATTGGGTAGACCTCATACAATAACTGTCCTAGCTCTACCGTATCTTTTGTTTCATTTCTTCTGGAACAATCACAAACACTTTTTTGATTATGGATCTACTACCAGAAATTCAATGCGTAATCTTAGCATTCAATGTGTATTCCTGAATAATCTCATTTTTCAATTATTCAACCATTTCATTTTACCAAGTTCAATGTTAGCCAGATTAGTCAACATTTATATGTTTCGATGCAACAACAAGATGTTATTTGTAACAAGTAGTTTTGTTGGTTGTTAATTGGTCACATTTTTTTCATGAAATGGGTTGAATTGGTGGCCATTCTGGATACAGCCAAAATAATTCTATTCGATCGAATAGTACATTCGATCGAATAAGTACCTAATGTCAGAATTGAGAAATTCTATGGCTCGAATCTTTAGTATTCTCTTATTTATTACCTGGGTGTAACTATTTAGGCATCATCACCCGTTGTTACTAAAAAAAAAAAAATTCAAAGAAACCTCAGAACTAAAGGAAAGAAAGGGGGGAAGTGAAGAAACATGAAAATAGAACAAACTGAACGAAGGACTAAACAGGAACAAGAGGGATCCACCGAAGAAGATCCTTCTCTTTTCCGAAGAAAAGGGAGGATCCGGACAAAATCGATGAAAGGAAGAGATCCGATGAATGAAAAGGAAAAAAAACAAGGGATGAATTCAACTTTCAAGAGACATTCTATAAAGATAGCCATAAAACTTCTTATATGGATAGGAATCCAAATAAAAGAATTGAAGTTGTATTTTAAGAAGATCCATTTTTTTTATGGTTTGAAAACAAAAAAAATGAATAAAAAAAATGAAATGCTGAAATTAATTATTCCAACTATTAAATAGAATAAGACTATTAAATCGAATAAGAATTTCATTTTTTTTTGTTGAAAAAAATAGAACTTATAAAAATTCAAATTTAAAAATAAAAAGGAATAATTAATAAAAAATTAATACAAACAATAAATACAATAAGAGATAAGAAGAGATGCGACCGCCCCCTACATATTTGATACCTTTCCGAAAAAGAAACTTGTAAGACCGAAACCATTCGTAATTCCATCAATTACTCGTCTATCCAAAAATGAATTAGTTCAGCTAGTCCTCTTATACGCTGAGTTAAGGATATTGTATAAAAAGCATCTATGTAACCACGATTATATGACCAATCATATCCTGTTTCTTATTCTGTCCCCAAAATTCTATTAGGACCTCTTTTTTAGAAAAACGAATTTAGTAAGTTCAAATTTTGTAAAGATGAATAAATAGGCTTATATAAAAAAGACGCTATAAATATTCCGAAAAAAGCTATACTGACAGAAAACTTGCATTTGTCACAAATTCATACCAATCCACCGAATTATTTTGAATTCGGATGTAAAAGGTTTATAGACGGATTTAAACAATTTATATAATATATCCAAATGAATTTCTTCTTGATTAAAAGCAAAGGGAATTCCTACGACCCCAACAAACAAAGTAAATAGCACTAATATAACCATAGAAAATAACATGGTATTGTCCGATTCATGAGGATAAGAGAAAGTATTTTTTAGTGACAAAATGAGTAATAGTAATAAAAGGACGTATCCTGTTTTTTCCATTACCATCAATTTGATATGTCTTATTCGAAAAAAGAAGCCCTTTCATTATTATTCATTGTCAATAAAACTTAATAAAAAAAAATGATTTTTAATCGTTTTTGGCACTCTTTTCCGCATAGAGATATTGAATGATAGGAACTACATTTTGACCATTGTAATTTTGAAAATTAACATTGAAATGTCCCTCAAAAGTAAATAAATAGATCTAAAACATATAAAGTGTGGTTAATCCTGTTGTGAAACAAGCTATTATTGCAAAAATAAGTGGGTACAACCAACTATCATTAAGAATTTCATCTTTGACCAAAAACAAGCAAGGGGGGAATACCACAAAAAGAAAAGTGTACCTACTAAAAGCAGTTTTTGTAATTGCTATGCTTTTTTAAACCTCCCATAAGAACCATATTCTGACTTTTATCTGGAGAATATCCAACAATAGCTTCCATTGAATGAATAATTGATCCGGATCCTAAAACAACAATGCTTTTGAATAAGCATGAGTAATCAAATGAAATAAAGCGGCTCGATAAGACCCCATACCTAGAGCTAACATCATATAACCCAATTGAGACATTGTAGAATAAGCTAAACCTCTTTTAATATCTTTTTGAGCAAGAGCTAAAGTAGCTCTAATAATACTGTTATTATACCTATTAAAGATATAAAATTCATTATGTAAGGTATGATTATAAAAAAAAGAGGAAGAAGTCGAGCTACAAGAAAAATGCCCGCTGCTACCATAGTAGCAGCATGTATAAGAGCCGAAATGGGAGTAGGGCCTTCCATGGCATCAGGTAACCATACATGAAGGGGGAATTGTGCCGATTTCGCAACTGCACCTGCAAATAAAAGAAAGGCACACAAAGTAAGAAATAAAAAAAAAGGAACCTCATTATTATAAATCAACTTATTCAATATTTGGAACAAATCCCGAAATTCAAAACTACCGGTTATCCAATAAAGACCTAAAATTCCTAATAATAAACCAAAATCGCCTACACGATTCGTTACAAATGCTTTTTGACAAGCAGTCGCCGCACTAGGTCGTGTGAACCAAAAACCTATTAATAGATAAGAACACATTCCAACTAATTCCCAAAAATATAAATTTGTATCAAATTCGAACTAGTAACTAATCCCAACATGGAAGTATTGAAAAAACTCATATAAGCAAAAATCTCAAATATCCTTGATCATGAGACATATAATTGTCACTATAAAAAAGAACCAAAATTCCAACAGTAGTAATTAATATTAACATAATAGAAGTAAGTGGATCTATTAAGTGACCGAACTCTAAAGAAAAATCATTATTAATGGTCCAAGACCATACATATTGATAGATAAAACTTCTATTTATTTGCTGAATAGATAGATAGACCGAAAGTATCATAACTATACTTAACAAGAAAATACTAGGAAAAGCCCACATACGGCGAAGATTTTTGTTGCCGTTGGAAAAAGTAGAAGTCCCGCTACTATTAACATAGGAACTGGAAGTGGAATGAAGGGGATAATCCATGAATATTGATATGTATATTCCATAAAAACCTTTTTATTTTTAATTAATTCTTTCTAATTCACCGGCTCTTATATCTTTTATAGGTTCAATAAAAAATCAAGATATGAAATACTTAAATAGAATTTTTATTCCTAATTATTCTGAATCTTTCTTCTTTAACCAATATTTTAAATATTCAAATCAAGAAGTTAGAATTGGTCAAATGATATGAATATGATCAAGTTACTATTTATATTTAAAATGAAATAAGACAATAATTCATTTTATTAATATTGAATATAGAATTCATTTTTTTAATATTGAATATTAAGTCAAATTTTTATGAAAATGAAGAAAAAAATTCAATTATTATTACGTATTACGATAATTTATATGCATAGAGCAAATAATTACACCAAAATCGAGTAGTTAATACATTACTTTATTTTGATAGAAATAATAGGACGGTCCATACCAAAACGGGCGCAATAAAAAAAAGAACTCGTTTTTTTTTTATTAGTTCGTTTATTCATAATCATTAACTAATTCATGATAGAACTGATTATACTCCATTCGAATAAAAGATATTTTTTTTTTTGTAAAAAACGCTAGAATATCCCACACTTTTCTTTCAATACCAGGGAGAAGAAATAGAATTAAAAGAAAAGACAAAATTACTAAGATAACTTTTAGAAAATCATGTATTCTTTGATTAACTACTAGTTTAATTCAAATTTTAAAATCAAAAAAAAAAATGTGTACTCGTTCTTTTCTTTTTCTTTTGAGTTTGACCAACTAATAAAAAACTAAAAAGTAATTTCAGTAATTTGAAATTTTTAGGTAAGGATTGGTTTTTTTTTTGAACTTTTCGGTGTATTTTGTTACATGTATAAATAGAGCACGACGAAAATAGACAGAGATATAAAAAAAAAAAAAAATGGAATTGTTTGACCAATAGATGTCTTTCACATTCAACTAGAGAAATGAATAACTTTTTTTTTCAAATTTTTAATGGCAGTTCCAAAAAAAAGTACTTCTATATCAAAAAAACGTATTCGTAAAAACATTTGGAAAAAAAGAAGGTATATCGGGCAGCGTTGAAAAAGCTTTTTCCTTAGCGAAGTCTCTTTCTACCGGGAATTCAAAAAGTTTTTTTGTACGACAATTAAATAGTCAAACACTAGATTAACTAATCTTAATCTGAAAATGGTACTTTTTTTTTTTAAAAAAAAAAAAGATACAAGGTTTCACTTTTTTTTTGAATATGTTTTATCCGGTGGGGATTCTTATTTTCCTCATCGGTACAATTATCTGTCATATTATCATAATAAATAAATAAATTCCAAAAAAAAAGTTTTTCTTAGACAAAATGTTCAGTTCAGGCCAATATCGAATTAGTTTTCGAAATCCTAAATAAAATTCTTTACATGACGAAAAACCAATCTAAGGGTTAATATAAAGCTCTACAAATAGTTAAATAAAAAAATTTTGAATGTCACACTGTACTGTGATCCATAAAAAAACTTTTTTTTTGTTCATTGATAAAAAAGTGCATCTTCGATTTATAAAATCATATAAATGAGAAATTCATTTTAAAATTAAAAAATGAAACGATAATAAATATTTTTATGGGGAACGGTTCAATCCATATTGAAACGAGTTCTTTCTCATGACTTTGAATGAAAATGAAAAAAAAAATATTGAATTGACTCCTTCAATCTCGACGATTAAATAATAATCTATTATTATTATTTCGAGTACGCCGCTATGGTGAAATCGGTAGACACGCTGCTCTTAGGAAGCAGTGCTAGAGCATCTCGGTTCGAGTCCGAGTGGCGGCATGGCATCTTATAAAAACAAATGGAATAAGTCCTATAATAAATTCAATTCCTGATTTCAATTCCGTAGAATTGGTTTCCCCCAAGGCTTTTTCATTTTAATAAAAAAAATTTATGATATTTTCCACCTTAGAACATATATTAACTCATATATCCTTTTCGATCATTTCAATAGTAATTACTATTTTTTGATAAGCTTATCGGTCGATGAAATCGTAGGACTATATGATTCGTCAGAAAAAGGCATGATAGCTACTTTTTTCTGTATAACAGGATTATTAGTCACTCGTTGGATTTATTCGGGACATTTCCCGTTAAGTGATTTATATGAATCATTAATTTTTCTTTCATGGAGTTTCTCCGTTATTCATATGGTTCCGTATTTTAAAAAACATAAAAATTATTTAAGCACAATAACCGCGCCAGGTACTATTTTTACCCAAGGCTTTGCTACTTCGGGTCTTTTAACTGAAATGCATCAATCCGAAATAGTAGTACCTGCTCTCCAATCCCAATGGTTAATGATGCATGTAAGTATGATGATATTGGGCTACGCAGCTCTTTTATGTGGATCATTATTATCAGTAGCTCTCTTAGTCATTACATTGCGAAAAAGCCATAAGGTTTTTTAGTAAAAAACAATTTTTAAATGAGTCATTTTCCTTTGTTGAGATCCAATACATGAATGCAAGAAGCAATGTTTTACTAACCACTTCTTTTTGTTCTTCTCGAAATTATTACAGGGCTCAACTGATTCAACAACTAGATCAGTGGAGTTATCGTATTATTAGTCTAGGGTTTATCTTTTTAACCATAGGTATTCTTTCGGGAGCAGTATGGGCTAATGAGGCATGGGGGTCATATTGGAATTGGGACCCAAAGGAAACTTGGGCATTTATTACTTGGACCCTATTTGCAATTTATTTACATACTCGAACAAATAAAAATTGGGAAAGTTTAAATTGCGCAATTGTGGCTTCTATAGGCTTTCTTATAATTTGGATATGCTATTTTGGGGTTAATTTATTAGGAATAGGATTACATAGTTATGGTTCATTTCATTTACATTAAGATGTAATTAAATTCAAAAAAATCCCGACAAATACAAACATAGAACAAGCCAAGCCTATATAGAAATAGAATAGAAAAATAAGTAAGAATAGAAGATAAGAAAACTTCCTACTTCATGTAGGCTGTTGAGAACCATTTGAATCACTACAATACTTGATTCAAAAGGTTCTCATAAAGACCAAAAATATCTGTTTACAATTCCAATTTTTTTTTACTTAACTTACTTAAGAGAAAAAAGACTTTTTTTTTCATTGTACAACGAACAATATTAAAAATAATAATAGGATTACTTTTTTCTTTTATTGATGAAAACTATTGATAAAAAGAATTAGATATAATAGCTTCGACTTTGTCAACAGATAGTGAAAGAACGAAATCTGGATAAATACCAATAGCTATTATTGGTAGAAGAATAGAGATGGAAACAAATAACTCTCGTGGCCCAAAATAAAAATAAAAAAATAAGAGTTTGGAACATTAAATAACTTGTATCCATAGAACATTTGGCGTAACATAGATAATAAATAAATAGGAGTTAATATCATTCCAATTGCCATTACAAAAGTAATTAGTATTTTGGCATTAAACGATATTGTTGGCTGGTAATTATTCCAAAAAAGACTATCAATTCTGCAAGAAACCACTCATACCTGGTAATGCAAGGGAAGCCATTGATAAGATACTAAACATCGTAAATATTTTTGGAAGGTAGATAGCCATTCCACCCATTTCGTCGAGATAAACAAGACGTGTTCGATCATAACTCGTTCCTGCCAAGAAAAAAAGAGCAGCGCCGATAAATCCATGAGAGATTATTTGTAAAATGGCTCCATTGAGTCCCGTATCAGTTATCGAGCCAATTCCAATAATTATGAAACCCATATGAGATACAGAGGAATAGGCTATTCTTTTTTTTAAATTACGTTGACCAGGAGATGTTAAAGCTGCATAGATTATTTGGATTGCGCCTACTAGAATCAACCAGGGAGAAAATATAGAATGAGCATGAGGTAATAATTCCATATTGATCCGAACCAACCCATATGCTCCCATTTTTAATAAAATTCCGGCTAGAAGCATACAAGTACTATAATGTGCCTCTCCATGGGTGTCTGGTAACCATGTATGTAAGGGTATAATCGGTAATTTAACAGAAAAAGCAATAAGAAATCCAATATAGAGTATTATTTCCAGTGCCACCGGATACGATTGATTAGCTAATGTTTCCAAATTTAATGTTGGTTCGTTGGAACCATATAAACCAATACCCAGAACCCCTATTAATAGAAAAATGGAACCCCCGCAGTGTACAAAAAGAAATTTTGTAGCGGAATACAGACGTTTCTTTCCCCCCCACATCGCTAGAAGTAGATAAACGGGAATTAATTCTAACTCCCACATGATGAAAAAAAAAGTAAGGTCTCGAGAAGAAAATGATCCTATTTGACCGCTGTACATTGCTAACATCAGGAAATGGAATAATCGGGAATCTCGAGTAACTGGCCGAGCCGCTAAAGTAGCTAAAGTGGTGATAAATCCCGTCAGTAAAATAGGTCCTATAGAAAGTCCATCTATTCCCAATCTCCAGTAAAAATCAAAAAAATTAATCCATTTATAATCCTCTGTTAATTGGGTTAATGGATCGTTCAATTGGAAATGATAACAGAATGTATAGGTAGCTAAAAGGAGCTCTAAAGTGCATATGCATATAGTATACCACCTTATTACCTTATTTCCTTTATGAGGTAGAAAGAAAATTAAAGAACCTGCGAATATCGGCAAAAGTACAATTATTGTTAACCAAGGAAAATAATTCGTGATAAAGACAAGATACACTTGGACAAAAAACCCGTACTCAATAAAGAAAAAGAATAATATATTATCTATTTTCGAGCACGGGTTTTTGTCGGTAAAAAAAAAATAAATTGTATTCAAAATGTATTTACGTGGTTTTTTCTGGGACGTATTAATACGCTAGACCCATGCTTCGAGTTGTTTCATGCCATAAATAAACTCGAACGCTCAAAAAATCCGTTGGACAGGCGGATTCACATCTCTTACAACCGACACAGTCCTCTGTTCTTGGAGCAGAAGCAATTTGCTTAGCTTTACATCCATCCCACGGTATCATTTCTAATACATCTGTTGGGCAGGCTCGCACACATTGAGTACATCCTATACATGTATCATAAATCTTTACTGAATGTGACATCGGATCTATAAGTTTTTGAATGTCATCAATTTTCGATCTAGTAAACTTGTAAATGGATCATATATTTAGACACTAGATGAATCAATGGATTTTACCATAATTTTTCTAATCAATCTAATTCCGGATCGAGTCATGAGATTGGCCCAAGATACTTTGATTTTTTACGTTTTCTCAAACCTACGTATTATACATACTAATTTGAATTGATGAATATTCTAATTTCTATAATTAATAATATATAATTAATTAATACTACTTATTTATTCATTTATTCAACAAATTCGATTGATTTATACGAGTTGATTTTCTGTTACGATAAATTGACGAAACAATAGCTAACCCAATAGCTGCTTCGGCGGCTGCAATAGCTATAACAAAAATGGAGAAAATATCTCCTTTTAATTGTCGACTATCAAAAAAATCTGAAAATGTTACAAAATTTATATTAACCGCATTGAGGATAAGTTCAAGACACATAAGGGCCCTAACCATATTTCGACTCGTGATCAATCCATAGATACCAATAGAAAATAAATAGGCACTCAAAACAAGTACATGTTCGAGTATCATTGACCAGCTCCTTATTAATTTGGATTCATTTCAATATGAACAAGAATTCAACGTATTCAATTGACTATAATATAACAAGTACAAAACAAAGGAATAGATTGATATTTGGTAATGGATCAAAATAAAGAATTTATATTTTATACATGAACAGTTTTCAAATATTTTTGAAGATAAATGGATTTGATAACAGAAAACAAAGTTGAATTTTGATTGCTAGTAATAGTTATAAAAGATTTATCATTGACGAGCAACAGCAATTGCACCTATCAAAGCAACTAAAAGAATTATGGAAATGAATTCAAATGGAAGAAAAATCTGTTGATAAATGAATTCCAATTTGTTGACTATTACCTATCAAATCTTGCTCGATAATCTGGTTTGACTTTGTCGTCCAGATAATCCCGTACCAAGACGTATCTAAAATAGTAGTCATTAGTGAAACCAAAATACTTGTACAAACCAACGAAGTAATCCCATCTCCAACAGTCCAAAGATTCAAATCTTTGTAATATTCTGAACCATTCATGAACATCACAGCAAATAGAATTAAAACGTTTATAGCTCCTACATAAATAAGGAGCTGCGCAGCCGCTACAAAATGGGAGTTTGATAGAATATAAAAATAAGGATATACAAACAAGAACCAATCCCAAGGAAAAGGCAGAATAAATTCGATTGGTAAGTAATACCACTCCTAGACTTCCTAATATAAGACCTGATCCCAGAAAAACTAAAAGAAAATCATGTATTGGTCCAGGCAAATCCATTATTATATGTGAAAGAAATAAATTGAAATGTTTTCATGATTTTATTGACTCGACAAGGAATTTTAGGATATGCTCCTAATTGCATTTAATTCAAATCGATTGGAATTTATAGTTATTGACCAACAAAAAAATAAAGAACTCATTCCTGTAGATTAGACTCAAATTGAACCCTACTAATTGGTGGAATTCCTCTTTAATCAAAAATCAAAGGGTTTTCACATTTTTTTTATTTTATTTTATTATTTGAGAATTCGAAATTGTTCGAATTGTATAATCGTTAATTACTGACATTGGTAAACGACCCAATGCGATTTGATTATAATTCAATTCGTGACGATCATAAGTAGAAAGTTCATATTCTTCAGTCATTGATAAACAATTTGTTGGACAATACTCAACACAGTTACCACAAAAATACAAATTCCGAAATCAATACTGTAATTAAGCAAGCGTTTCTTTCGTATACCAGTTTCCAATTTCCAATCAACAACAGGTAGATCTATAGGACATACACGAACACATACTTCACAAGCAATGCATTTATCAAATTCAAAATGGTTCGGCCGCGGAAACGCTCAGATGTAATTAATTTTTCATAAGGATATTGAATAGTTATAGGTAAACGATTTGCGTGAGATAAGGTAATCATGAACCCTTGACCAATGTACCTTGCAGCTCGTACTGTTTGTTGACCGTAATTCATGAACCCAGTTACCATAGGGAACATATCGTAAAGATCTATGAATAATTTTATGTTTGTTTCTTTCTCTTGTTTGATATTTGAGAGAAGTCGTAAATCGAGAATCTTAGTCCTTTTCTTTCCTTTACAATGAAAGGAGTTGGAAAGAAGTTGTTAATAATAGATTACCGAGAGAAATGGGTAAAAGAAATTTCCATCCAAGATTTAATAATTGGTCTATTCTTAGTCTAGGTAAAGTCCATCTTGTTGTGATAGAAATAAACAAGAACAAATAAGTTTTAGCTAATGTAATAAAAATACCAATTGTCGTTCCAAAGACTCTACCTACTTTATTTATTTCAAATAGCTCAGGAACGAATATGTAAGGAATAGAGATATTCCAACCCCCTAAGTAAAGAACTGTTACAAATAACGAAGAAACTAATAGATTTAGATAGGAAGCAACATAAAATAACCCAAATTGGATACCCGAATATTCGGTTTGATAACCTGCTACTAATTCTTCCTCTGCTTCTGGTAAATCGAAAGGTAATCTCTCACATTCTGCTAGGGAAGAAATTAGAAAATGAAAAACCCTATAGGTTGACGCCACAAATTCCATCCCCAAAACCATATTTGGACTGGGCCTCAACTATATCAACTGTACTTGAACTGTTAGATAATCATAGTCGATGATAACATCACTGTTCCCATCGCTATTTCAGAACCGTACGTGAGATTTTTCACCTCATACGGCTCCTCGAGGGCCATCAATAAATCTAAGGACCGAATTGATATTATTTATATTGATATGTTTGTAGTATAATACTATATATCGATATCGATTGAAATTAAATATATATTCTATATAGATAGAGTCAAAACCTATCGAAGGTCCTGAATTAGACCAATGGAATTCTGTCTGCTATAATAACTAAAAAAAGCACTTCTGAATTGATCTCATCCTTTAATAATTTGAATTTTTCTTTGTTGAGTAATAACTTAATCCTTCAATAAAATACTCTTTCTAGAAATATTAATAGATATTTCAACCCATTCTTTTTGATTACGAAAAAAAAATTATGCATTAGTTCCTGAAAATACCACGTTATCCCTATGAATATAGGAAAGAGGAAAAAGATCTTTTTTTCGTTCCTATTCTTCTTTCTGAAAAAGGGGGGTTTCAAAAAAAGGATTATTTCGTTCCTGATAGTCATTTTTGAATCTGTGGATAGGAGCATACTCTGAATCGGAATTGTGGGTAGTACTACTTGATCATTTCTACTAACTTAAAGTCCCAATTATTATTCTTTTTATCTTATGTAAAATTTTTTTTTGGATAATTTCCATAAAAAATCTCCATTACTAATCCTTTATGTATTTTGGTGTTCCTAACCATCCACTGATTTTTGCTCAATCACCCGTTATGGTAATACATAGAAACCATAGTGAAAACTCTATACGGTTGATCTTTTGAGTTGAGCCCGCTTCAAGCCAGGATGACTAATCAACCAATCTTGGGGTAAAAGTCTTGCTTATATTTCCTTTTTTTTTCTTGTACGTAGGAAATGAGACTCCATTTTTTTACTGCTAATTTCTAAGCTGTTTTCTTTCACTCATACAACTATCTGATTTAGGTCATCAAACTGAATGATGAATAAAAAAAGGAGATATCTATTCAATTTCTTTTCGAAAAAAAAGAATAAAGAAAAGTTTCTGTTTTAACGAATCGCACGTAGAGATATTGATAACACACAAAGAGTTAATGGTATTTCATAACTAATCGATTGAGCAGCGGCTCGTAGACCACCTAAAAAAGAATATTTATTATTTGATCCATATCCTGACATAAGAAGTCCAATGGGAGCAATACTGGAAATGGCAATCCATAAAAAACACCGATATTGAGATCAGATAAAACAAGGTGATAACTAAAAGGAATTACTGAATAACTTAGTAAAATGGATATAACTGCTATGGATGGTCCTATACTGAATAAACGGGTATTTCCTCGAGATGGAAAAAGATTCTCTTTGAAAATAAGTTTTGTCCCGTCTGCTAAAGCTTGAAGAATTCCCAAAGGACCGGCGTATTCGGGACCAATACGTTGTTGTATTCTGCGGATATTTCTCTTTCTAACCACACAATTACGAGTACACCTATTGTGATTCCCAATACAAGAGTCAAAATAGGTAAAATATCCCTATGATTCCATAGACTTCTTTTAAAGATTCCAATCTAGAAAAAGAATTTAGATCTTGTACTTCTGTTGTATCAATTATCATTTTAACGATCAACTTCTCCCATAATGATATCTATGCTACCTAGTATTGTCATAATATCGGCCAATTTCATTCTTTTAACTAACTGAGGAAGAATTTTGCAAATTGATAAAACCAGGTGGACGAATTTTCCACCTCCAAGGAAAACCACTCTGATCTCCTATTAAAAATCCCCAATTCTCCCTTTGGGGCTTCAAATCAACTCTTACATAAAGTTCTTGCTTCGGCAATTCAAAAGTAGGAGAAGGTTTTTACTAATGAATCGATATTCAAAATCATTCCATTCCGGATCCCTTTCTCTAGCAAAGCACCGGGTTTCTAAATTCTCATAGGGCCCCCCTGGAATTCCTTCCAGAGCTTGTTGAATCATTTTTATAGATTCCCTCATTTCACCGATTCGGACTAAATAGCGAGCTAATGAATCTCCTTCTTTTTGCCAATGGATTTCCCAATCCAATTCGTCGTAACATTCATAATGATCAACTTTACGAAGATCCCATTGGATTCCGGAAGCTCGTAGCATTGGTCCCGATAAACCCCAATTTATTGCTTCTTCTGGACCAATAATGCCTACTCCCTCAACTCGTTCTAAAAAAAAAATAGGATTTCGCGTAATAAGTTTTTGATATTCAGAAACCGCTGTTAAAAAATAATCACAGAAATCCAAACATTTATCTATCCATCCATAAGGTAGATCGGCCGCTACTCCTCCGATACGAAAATAATTATGCATCATTCTCATACCTGTGGCAGCTTCGAATAGATCATATACTAATTCTCTTTCTCTGAAAATATAGAAAAAAAGGAGTCTGTGTACCAATATCTGCCATAAAGGGGCCAAGCCATAACAGATGAGAAGCTATACGACTCAACTCTAACATAATTACTCTGATATAACTGGCTCTTTTAGGTACTTGAATATTTCCCAACTGTTCTGGTCCATTTACGGTTATTGCTTCTGTGAACATAGTAGCTAAATAATCCCAACGTGTTACATAAGGTAGATATTGTATAACTGTTCGATTTTCTGCAATTTTTCCATTCCTCTGTGTAAATAACCTAATATTGGTTCACAATCAATAACATCTTCACCATCTAGAGTAAGGATGAGCCGAAGAACACCATGCATTGATGGGTGGTGAGGTCCCATATTGACTATCATGAGGTCTTTTCTTGTAGTTGTTACATTCATAGGTTATTCCTCGATTCATTCTTTCATGAATTGCTGAAAATGAAAAGAAGTTCATTAAAATTCAAGATCGAATAAAAAAATCAAATAATTCAAATTCCTTTTTCACTTAACGAGTTTTTGACTCCCGAATATCCAGCTGACTAATTAATTCTTTATAACGTATTCTATTTTTCTTTGACAAATAAGACAGCAGTCGTTGGCGTTTTCCCAGGATTTTACGTAAACCTCTCTGAGATAAATAATCTTTTCGGTGCAATTCCAAATGTGAAGTCAGTCTTCGTATCTTATTGGTGAAACGAAATACTTGAAATTCAATGGACCCCTGTTTTCTTCTTTTTCTTCTTGTGAAATAACTGAGATGAATGAATTTTTACCATAAAACGGATTTTCTATCCTCTTTTTTTTTAATCGATTTTACTGATCAGTAAGAATAATGCTAGTCATTTTAATTTGGTATACACAATAATCTTAATTTCTTTATGAACTCCTAATTTTATCAAATAAAATGAATCAATCCAATTTTCTTTTCAATTTTATTCGTATAGGAATAGGAAAGGGTGATATATTTCTACATTTATAAAAGAGAAAAATTTTGGATCGAAATCTAAAAAAAAGAATAAATAAAAAGATTCCATTAATCATTTATAGATCTATTGGATATTGATAAATGCATTGAATTAGTATTCATGTATCAGACTGGAAGGTAAGACAATACATAGGTGCAACTCCTTTTTTTTCATATACCATACATATATGGTACAGAATATATATGAAAAACGCATAATTAACAAATTTGCAATCGTGGATACATATGTATCCTTATCATAGTGAAGCGGCCCCCATTATTGGTATCAAACCAATATCGATTCATACAAGATAAATCTTCTAATCGATAATTAGGCCAAAGAAAGAACTTTAATTTAATTAGTTTCTTTTTATCAAAATGTTTTCTTTATCCAAAAATTCACCCCAGTTTTTTACGTTGTTGCAAAATACTGGATTTTTATGAATACCATTTCTCTTCTCGAATTGAAACAAATTAGAATTCTTAATTCTCTACGTCTTTTAGTGGATAAAACCTTTTCGGGAACAAACAACAAATCATAATCATTTTTGTATCTATTTTCAGCCATTTTTTGATGTCTTGCAATGGATTTATCCAAATTCATCTTAGCAACATAGCTTTTTTCTCGGTATATTTGATTAATTTTGGGCTTACTCTTATGAAACAATGAAATATTTAGACTTTGATACATAATCAATTGTCCATCATTTTTTATAGACAAACGAATTGGTTCGATAATTAATATACCCTTTTTCGTTAATTCTGTAAGAGTTAAATCCTTTTGAATAATCAAAATATCTAAACTCATTTCTCCCCTTTGAATAGAGGATATAGCAATTTCTCTTGGATTTATTAGTCTAAGTAGGAGACAATATATTTTGATATTATTGATCATTCTTTGATTTAAAGAATCATCCCATCTCAATTGAAAACGTAAATACCTTTTTAGGAAAAAATCAAGCTCTACTTCCGTGTTGCTCTTATATTCTTTTTTCTTTCTACGTTTTTTCATATCGGAGCTTGCATAATCTTCTCCAATATCTTTTTCTTGGTTTGAGAAAAGTGATCCAAGATTCGCTTGATTTTGTGCATCTGATTCAAGATTATCTCGAATTGCGGATTCTTTTTCTTCTTGATTTCGATTCTCTAATTCAATCGGTTTTTTTTCATTCGAAAATAGAAAAGATCCCTTTTGTTCTTTCTAGTGATGTTTTTATTTTCACTAATATTTTTATTCAAATTTAAAAGAAGTAGTTGGATTGGTATGATCCACGGTTTCATAATATATGTATTATAAAGGATCACAAATTCTGGAAAGAACCAAAGGTTTCGATTTGATATGGGACGACTTAATATTTCTTCATTCATTGCCATCCAATCAAAAAGATCTTTTTGATTGTTGGATGCCATAATTCCTCCATTTTGGGAAATTTTAAGAAAAAAAAAGACCTTTTTGATCCATTTTCTCAATTATTTGATAATTATTAAACCCAGTCTTAGTATTTTTATTACCATTGGTATCGATATCAATCCAAGACTCAATATTGACTTTATTTCGAAGACAAAAATCGAAAATTCTCCAATCCAAATATTTTCTATCTGTAAATTTATCTAGATTTAGAATATCATCGTCTTCTAAATTAATAGGGATAATACCTCCTGGCATATTAATTAATTTACCTTTTTTATATATCTTGTTGTAATTATAAGAAATCCCTTGTTTATTATTTAAACGTAATGGTGATACATAAATATGTGAATCCTTCTTATTTTCATAATTAATCGATTTATATGAGAAAAGGTCATATCCATAGTATTTTTGAAGGTTATATTTTGAATTTGATAATGAATTTAATTCAAAATCATTTAATTTTTTGTAATTAATTAATATTAATCGATCTTTTTCATTTGAATGCCTTTTGTTTAAATCTTTATTTTGCACTATACGTGTTTGATTGAATCTATTTCTCCATTTGTGTGGTACTAATCGATACCATCTAATCGGAGATAAATCATATTGATAATGACCCCTTAACCAGTTTTTCCATTGAATCATTTCCGAATTCAAAATATTTTTATGTTTTAATTCAGGATAAAAAATTCCTTGTGTTTCAAAATAATCCTTTATTTCATTCTTAAGAAAAAAAGATGTTCCGTGATATTGAAGGACATATCTTAACTTATACAAATTACAAAATTGCGTTTGATATAATTGGTAAAATACATATGCTTGTGAGAAGGAGCATAAAAAAATCTTTGAATTTTTATTACTAATATCAGAAATTGACTTTTTTTTAGTCCAAATAAAACGAATTGTATTTTTATTTGTTTTACCTATTTTTCTTTATTTGTTTCATTATTGTAAATGTATTTATCGAGCATTTTTATTTTTGTTGAATTATCAAAAAAAAGTTGTGTAGTGATCCTGGGACTATTAATGATACAGATAAGTATATCTATGTATATCCTTTCAATAAAAAATTTGAAAAAGAATATGATTTACGGATTAATCGAACATTTATTCTTTTGAATTTCTTTAATTTCTGCCAAATATTTTTTATTGATGTTAATAGTTTAGTAGGATAACTTATTTTATTAGAACTACTATTTATATTGATTTCAGGAGTTAAAAATCCTTTTTTCTTATCTTTTGTAATTTTTTCTATTTGATTCCTGATTGTGCTGGTTCTATCATCCAGATCTTTCATTTTTTTTTCTGTCAATGAAGAATCTGTCAAATCCATAAATCGAATTTGAATGGACGATTCATTAATCATCCCATTACTGATTACCCCATTTTTTTTTTTTAGTTTCACTCAATTCATCTATTTTTCTTAATCCAAATAATTGAATTGGATTTCTTTTTGGAAAGTTCTTTTATTATTCCTTTTAAAAAATAGAATGGTTTTCATGACCGATTTTTTCTTTCTTTTGAAAGGTTTAAAAAAGATTTATTCTTTCTTTTAAAACCTGTATAACTAAAAAAGGATTCTTTTGTAATTTTTTAATTTTTTTTCTGAGTTCTTTAAAAATGGGTTCAAAAAATGAACGTTGTTTTCTGGGATAACCAAAAGGAACTTCAGTTTCCATTCCCCAAACTGTTAAAAAACAAAAATCGTTTTTTTGCTCTTTATTTCTCAGCGGATCTTTCTGGGGGGGTGGCACCTTAGATCTGTGCCAAGGTTTAAGGTAAAAAGGAAATAGGATCTTTATCTGAATACCGTCTGTCAACCAATTTTTTGGAAATTCGGTTTCTGATAATTGAACACCATTATAGGTGCATTTAACATGCATTTCTCTATTCCAATCTTTTAAGTCCTCAGACCACTCGGGAAATTGAAATAATAACATACGGGCTATATTTTTAGCTATTATCACTGAAGGGAATAGAATATATTTTCTAAGAAAAGATTGGGTTACTAATAGGGATCCTCTTATTGCTTGAGCAAATAAAACTCTATCCCAGGTTTGCGCTATTTCTATTCGTGCTTTCTCTTGTCTTTTGTATTCTTCTCTTTTTTCTTCCTCTTTTTTTTTCTCATTTTCTTTTTTCTTTTCCTCGGTATAATCCGAAATTCTTAATTCTGTTGTTTTTTTATACATCCATTTTTTCAAAATGAATTTTATCATCCTGGAGATATCAAAAGAAAAAAGGGGTTTGCCTATTCTGTCCAAAAGAGGAGTATTTCTTTTATTCCAATAGATTTTTTTTTTATTCTTTTAGTCTTGGGCTCAGTTATAACTGCGTTGAAGAAAATTTTCAAAACTTTTATTTGATCTTCTGAATGAATTCTTCCTTGTTCGGTTTCTGGAAATGGAAATAAAGAAAGTTTTTTTTCTGTTGATAATGAATTTTTATCAAATGCGTCTATTTTTCTTCAAATTTTTCCTGATCAGTAGTAAAAAGTATACTATGAATCTTATTTATCCAACCTGTCTCGATGTAATTTTTTATGGACATTTTATTTAGGATTTCGGATGAAAAAAAAATTGGACCCTTCTACGACAGGGCCCATTCAAAAGGGATCATATATTTTAGGCAAGTATTCTTTTTTATTTTCATCATTACACAATCTAGTTCTTTTTTTCGAATACATCTAGAGTAATGGATCCTTTATTTAGAGTTTCCATTCGATTTCGAAATTTTTTGCTCAAGTTGTTCTTTTTTTGGTCATTGGTATAAAACCCAACAATTTCCAGCCCAGGTTGCAAAGTAGTTCGTAAAAATATGGGGCCTCGTTATAAATTCCAATTACAGTCAAGACACGTCTTTGGCATTTGTTTCACGATCCTCGGCGAAAAATATTTCCCTAGAAGATGATCATTTATACTGCTTGATTTTATTTTAGGAAAATGGTTTCCGAAGAATAGAGCCATAAGTCTTCCGAAACTTTCTGAGTTTCTTATCTCACTTGACAATTCATCTGCGTCGGATTTGGCTCAACTGGGGCAGGTTGCGTTTGCTTGTTCGTAGAACATTCTGAAGTGAACAGAAGAAAAAGTGCGCAAGAAGAGACGACTCTTTCGGAGAGGAACGTTGATGGCGTTGAAAAATGCTACCTCCAGGTAGTTTCGTGAGGGCTTCCGCTTCTATTAATCTATTTGTCTCGTGGCGCGATCGTTGAAAATGGAGGGCAGAGCCCAAGACCCCGAAAGTGTCGCTGATTGGGACTGCAATCAAACCGGTTCAATCTCGACTTGGTCTTGAGTACGTACACCAGAACTTTGACAGCACCAGAATGTAGGTTCCGAGAGCAAATCACAAGCCAAATTGGACAAATTGGACAAATTGGACAGACAGTTTTGATGTTTGACAGCACAGGCTTTTATGCATTCTCTTAGATGTAAGGGTAATAATCTCTTTCGTCTTGGCTGATGGGGCTGGTTCGAGCAGCCCGCGCGGAGAGCTTTACCTGTTCCATTTTTTATTTTTAGCCGAGCCACCTTTTGTGCCCCGGCCGGAAAGTGTTGTGGGCCCTGGCCTGGCTATGCGTGTTCGACTTGGTAACATCCACAGGACCGAACGAACGGCTATATGCCATGCTCAGAATTGAGAAAGGCCAAACTCCACTCACAAGAACGGTAACACCATTTCTCAAACAAAATTCAACCTGTGATTTCATGCTTCTGTGTTTAAATCAGCAACATAGGACAATGGAGACCCTGATCTCGATCTGTACATTCAGCTGGAGGAGAGACGGAAGAGCCGTTTGATCGTGGCGACCTTGTTGAGCTTGAGCGGGTTTCGGTACATGACGGGGACCTGTGGTCGCTGGAGACCCTTGACGCCATTTGGGTTGTTGGGATATTTACAAGAGAGGATCACCTTCTTCTCCAGCATATTCACCACGACGGACTCTGTTTCTGCAGATTGA
The DNA here is from genome assembly GCA_014182555.1 of Eucalyptus erythrocorys. Lineage (NCBI taxonomy): Eukaryota > Viridiplantae > Streptophyta > Magnoliopsida > Myrtales > Myrtaceae > Eucalyptus > Eucalyptus erythrocorys. The sequence goes on along the minus strand of CM024603.1, from coordinate 33,168,972 downwards.
CAGGAATCGACAAAACCTCAAACACAGATGATGCGAACGAAGAGATCCGAGGAGCGAAAACAGCCAAAAGAATTAAAAAGTAAAGAGGCCAATGATTTCAAATGGGATTTTTCTTTGCCACAGAGCACGGCACTGAAACTCTAATCGATGGTCCTTCAGGACCGCAGAAGATGCGGACCTGGGGAGCCCTGTTTGTGGAGTTCATCATTGAAGATAAGAGCAAAACGGTGATCTCATAATCATGAGCAAGATCGCGAGCAGGGAAAGATACGCACTCAAGATTTAAAGGATATTACTGTTAGGTATAATAAAAATAAATCCATAAGATTGATGTGATACGCAGAAAGCCAGACAGCAAAATAAGAATCTAATGAAGCAAATCATATTCAATACCCAATAAGAGTCTATCGTATTATATAATAATATAAGTTCTGGGGAGTGGCCTGACTATACCCGACGGCATTATACTCTTCCGCAGCCAAGAAAACGATATTTAATCTTTGGCCCGTGATTTCGATAATTAAAAGTACGAACTTAGTTCTATGTCAGCATAACCAGTAGCATATAATAACCATTGAAAAACAGAAAAGAAAATTCACAAAACTGAGGCAAGTAGTTGCCTGGGACCAGGTCCATCCGGGTCCCATGTTGCCAAAAGAAAAAACAAAGGGTACAATGCAGACAATGGTGCCTGGCCATACCAGATTTATAGGGTCGTCCCCATTCTAGCAGTACTTGAGCAGAGGCTTTCTGCAAATTTAAGGGCCGACGTAGGAGTTCGGAATCGGTAACTAAGGGAATAAGGTTAAAAAGCATGTCCTTCCCAAACTGTTTGCGCCATCAGCGTTTGCTGAAGTTTTTGCAGGGATAATTTCCAGTTCGTGCAATCTCAGAGAATCATTTCTGAGAATTTCCATGTGAAAGAAGTTTTCTTGAAAGCAACATTGTTTTATTTCATGGAGTGAACTGGTTCGATTAGACTGATTCCACTGATGGGCCGTAGGACTTGGCATCCTAAGACAAGACCCTGGAATTAGTTCATCAAAGAACCAGAGACGGGGCAAAATTCTAGAGGCTCAACTCGGAAAAGAACAGAAAAAGAAAGCCGTTTCATCAAAAGAAAATGGAGAACGAGATAGCTGAAAGGGTAAAAGAAAGGATCTTTGTTGTTACCGCTCATGCGAGACATGACCTCAGCGACTCGCTTCTGGCACTCCGCACATCGTATATCAGCTGACAGAACCACCTCCTGCATCTGCAGTCCCGCAAACATTCACCCCATTTCCGTAATCAGCCTTCTTCGCCTAAACAGGATCACCAAACAGCCAACCACACCCCAACCAAGAGAGAGAAAGAGAGAGAGAAAGAGAGTACAAACAAGAGGCATGGTCAAGGACTCGATGGAGGCCAAGCTGGTCTTGGCGATGACGACGTCGGGCGAGCCGATGCTCTGCTTCGGATGGTCGTCGGCCCTTTTAATTCGCACCCCCTCGTTAGGCAGATCATCGTCGTCCCCGAAAGCCATGCCCCTTTCCGGCCAAGGTTATTTTGAACGGGCTTCGTCTAATTCAACACCGAAAGGCCATCTTCTTCCTCATCATAAGGAGAAAGGAGGAAGGTGGAGAGTTCACGACAACACGACAGAGAGGGGAGAAGCAAGTGAGAAGGGCTTTTCTGAAACAGGGAGTGAGGAGCAAGTGAAAACGATTCGGGACCAGTCGTTCCCCCCTCCCTCCTGCTCTGATGGAACTCTTATCTTCTTCCTTCTTCTTCCTTCTTCCTTCTTTTCAGGTGCTTCGGTATGTTGGAGAACAGGGGAGGGGAGAGAGAGAGAGAGATTAGGACATGTTCCGGAGCTGGAGTACAGCAGAGAAGTAAAGTGAAAAGGGCAATTCTGTGCTGATGTTGACAAAGATGTGGCTTTGCCTTTCCTAGCCCCCCACCAAACTTTTTTTTTTTTTTTCGCGATATTTACTCATTGGAATTACATTTATATAAACGGGGCTTTGTTAAGAAATGTCAATTGCCTAAATGAGAAAAAAAAAATCATTTCCAATACAGTATGTATGTCGTAATAGCAGTACGTTATACTTTAATAATTAAATATTTTTCTATTTAAGCATGCTTAATAAATCCCATTGAGCTCACGTGACCCCCAAAAAAAAAAAAGAAAACATGGAAAGCAATGTGATATGATTCTTATTTTAGGGGTCTCGATGCGGTTCATTTAGCTAAGTGGATAATCACAACATCAGTACAAAAATTATAGTATAGTGGTCATTTTGATGTCGAACCATTCAAGCATTCATTTATATTTAAAAGTAATTATTGAAGCGACTATGGCAGCCTAACTTGTCAAAAAATTCCACTAACATACTTTTAATAAAAGCTCATCATAGTCGTTTGAATGGAAGGTTCGGAAAAAAAAAATAGCATTGAAGTGATCCCTCATAAATTTTGGCACCAAATTGATTGGTAATAAAGTCTTGACACAAAAAATTATAAATTATGTGGCGCTATATATGTGTACCCAACTTATTTGAATGCATCAATTTTCCACAAGTTGATAAGGTTGGGTTGAAATGGTTCTCAAATATGCTCCAGCGTTGCAATCTACCTTGACAAAGGCTTCGAACTTCTTTGTTTAATCTCGAATAGACCAAGATTGAAGAAGAAGCAAGTGCAAAGTTACGGATGGTAGGCGGAATAAAATGACCGGACTGAGTGCATAAAATTAGATTGTTGTGATCACTTGAATGGTCTTTAGAAACCAAAATAGACGCCACAAATTAATAGCAACATCAATACAGTCCCTTTTTAACCCTCTGTTTAGGATTTGATAATAATTTATCTCATCATTCCGCGATCGGGTCCTTTTTATCTCCGACATTCAATCTCTGACATATCATCGTTACTGGACCAGATTCCAAACCCAAGGTTTTTCGGTGCAATCAATGAAGCCACAGAATCACCCCCCACCGAGGGTTGCAAAAAAAAAAAGTTGCGGACTTTCGAGCAAGCCACCAATAGCGAAGAGCGGTGAAACGATGCTCCCCATCCCATCCGTGGTAGTTTTGCGGCAGATTTTCACTGTTGCTTCCCTGTCCTTCATGGCCGGACGAGAAGCAAAAAGAGGAATTAGCGCATTAATCTGCGAATGGTTTAGCGGCAAAGGAAGGGGCATAAAGCTCGTGATGAGTCGCGTCGAGGCCAAAAGCCTGAGGCCTACTCGCCATCGGATCCTGATACCTACGGGTCCCGCTTTGAAAACTCGAGCACGAAGATGGGGTTCGTCCCCTCTGCAGTCCTGCCTACTTTTCTTCTACCTCGGCCAGCATAGGATTCATTATCCATGTACATCATTACATCACCCCATGATGACACGGAAACGCATGGTCCCGTCCATTCCACCTGCAGCACTGGAGACGGAAGATGCTCCGCCCCGGAACGCTCGAAGCTGGAAACGGACAAGGTCTCTTTAACGTGGTTGGCTGGCTGGCCGTCCGAACCCTCCTTTAAACCCATCCCCCCACATGGCTGATTTGATTAATCAAGTTCATTAATCAGTTGATGAATCTTCTTGATAAGGTTTTTAATTGGGGTGTTGGGTGATGACAAAGCCTGAAAGTGGGAGATGAAAGTGCCTTTTTTTCACTTTGAAAGTTTGCTTTAGACACGCTATGGAAGGTGAAGCCAAGCGCTACGTGCGATCGCAAGTAAACCCCCAGATTGTATTCGTGCCAGGCCGAGACAGGTCATGAGGGGCGTTTAAAATTGGAGACGGAGGCCAGGACGTGAGGTGACAGATAGATGTTACTGGTAGTATACGATGAGGATGTTATAAAATTAGAAGAAGATTGAACTATTAGATGGAGGAACTATGCATAAACACATTGTGCTGTGACTGCTCACATTTTTGGAGTATACAATCACGCACTCGATTTCAAGTTGGTATTGGAGCTAAGAGGTTTATGGCATGTCTTGGCAAGAACCTGAAGATGGATGGTGAAAGTTGAATAGAGACGGAGCTGTGAATAAGGTGTAATAAACTATTAGAATAGGAGGAATAATCCGTGATTATGACGGAAACTGAGTGAAGGGTTTCCCTTGAGGTATCTGAAAAGTTTCGACAAGTTAAAACTTATGCATCACAATATGGAATTAGAGTAGCTCAAAGTGTAATATCAACTGTTTAGATATTGAAACGGACCCATTTATTCTATTTCGATGTTGGAATAGTCCGTGCCCAGTTACATCACTCATAGGGAAGATCTTGGTTGAATGTTAGGACATTGCTTCGGAGGAGAAGCACTGGTGATGGAAGCTTCGGCATATGCCGAGGGAGGCCAATTTGGCACGGAGGAGCTGCTAAGATGGGAAAAACTAAATTCAGGAGCCAATAGTAACTATTTTGCTTGGCATTTTAGGAAATAGTATGTATGCTTTTAATCATCGCTATTACGACGGACTTATGCCACACTTGGCTTTTTGTATTTCTGAGAGTCAACTGTTGTATAATCTTTTTCCCTAAGGAAAACAATCCTCTGTGTTAACCCTATTTAGGGCATTAGCTTAGTGGTGAATTGATTAGTTCTCTTTTATGAGGTCACGAATTTGACTTCCTCCTGTAGTGTGTTAAAATATTGAAATAATGATATATTCATCTAATAATTTAAACTTTTAGAACAATTAACAATAATCGTACAAAATCTTACATGGTATCAAAATTGGAGGTCCTAATTTAGGATTTCTAAGTTCGAATCTTTTCAGGCTCTATTCACCTCTCCAATTAAATTTTCAGGGTTTCTACTAGGCAAAAAAAGAAAATATACTAAGTATAGCTTAAGCTTTAAAATGGTTGATAATGATCCCATAAAACTTAACACGGTGTCGTGTGCTTGTGGTATGTCTCGTGTAAATAAACTTCTTAGCTGCACATGGTGTTGTGTGATTGTGGTATGTCTCGTGTAAATGGACTTCCTAGCTACTAATATCTGGATGGAATTATGGTGATGAGCTCGCGAGTCTCGAACTATTGCGTTTTCGGTGGTGCAGCAGACACATGTCTCTGGCTTATTTTGTGGTGGCCTTGAAGCCCTTATAGCAACGTCCGGGGTGGGGCTTTCCCACCGTCTGCTCCCTCTGGCCTCGTCAAAAGAAGTTGGAGAATCTTTTGGGGAGCTAAAAATGTGCCTGCATAGGCTCACCGGGTTTTTTCCACCGACGGCCCAAACCAACCCAAGAAAAAAAAGGGCGACGTTAATTTGGTCTGGGCCAAATAGGCCGGGCCAACAGACCAACGGGCCGGGCATCTCGATCCGGCCTCCAGGGCCGAGCTCCGATAAACACGGGCCAGCCCCAAGTCAGCCCAAATGAAACTCCAAAGCTCCGCCGTCCCGTCCCTCTGTGCGTGCGCGAGGTTGGTTTCGTTCGTTAATGGCGATGGAAACAGAGTGATGTAGCTCCAAATTCCCTCCCCTCGCTTCCCACTTTCCAACCAACCTCCCCTCCTCGTCTTCTCCGCCCGCTCCTTATATCTGATTTCCCCCTCGCTTCACCTCCATCACTCTCCTCCATTTCTCTCTCTCTTTCCGACAATGGCGTCCTCCCTCCTCTCTCTCCCTCCTCCTCTTCCTCCGCCGGCGCCGCCGCCATCTCCTTCTCCTCCTCCCTCTCCTCCGCCCCTCTCCCCGCCGCCCCTCCTCCGCGCTCCCCCGCCCCCGCCGCCGCCCCGGCCCCGGCCGGAGGTCCCTGTCCGTGCAGTCCAAGATCCGCGAGATCTTCATGCCCGCCCTCAGCTCCACCATGACGGAGGGCAAGATCGTGTCGTGGGTCAAGTCCGAGGGCGACGTCCTCTCCAAGGGGGAGAGCGTCGTGGTCGTCGAGTCCGACAAGGCCGACATGGACGTCGAGACCTTCTACGACGGCATCCTCGCCGCCATCGTCGTCCCCGAGGGCGAGAGCGCCCCCGTCGGCGCCCCCATCGGCCTCCTCGCCGAGAGCGAGGAAGAGGTCGCCGAGGCCAAGGCCAAGGCCGCCGCCAACTCGGGCTCTCCCTCGTCTCCTCCTTCCGCCGCCCCGGCGGCGGCCGAGTCCCCCGCCGTCACCTCGAATCCTGCCCCGGCCATCGCTCAGCCTCCGCCGCCGCGGCCGGCTGCTCCGGTGGATGGGCCGAGAAAGATTGTGGCGACTCCCTCCGCGAAGAAGCTCGCCAAGCAGCACAAGGTGGACATTAACAAGGTGACAGGTAAGACTTTTGTTGAATGCCACATTATCGACATTATCGCGAAATCATAATACGATAGCATGTGCGACATCATTAAGCAGAGCGAGCCAGTTATTGGCTAGATTATCAGTTGAATCGTCAATTGTCATCGACATGGTAATTGGCGCGATTGGTTGTAGCTGATCATGTGTCGTGGCAGGTACCGGTCCGTACGGGAGGATCACGCCGGCGGACGTGGAAGCGGCTGCTGGAATCCAGCCGTCCAAGCTGGCCGTTACTGTTGCTGCTGCTCCAGCAGGTGCAGCAGACCCAGCTCCAGCTGCTGCTGCTGCTCCACCGAAATCTGCTGCCCCTTCTCCGCCTCCACTTCCAGGATCTACGGTGGTGCCATTCACCACGATGCAGGCCGCGGTGTCGAAGAACATGGTAGAGAGTCTCTCAGTACCGACTTTTAGAGTCGGATACCCAGTGACAACCGATGCGCTCGATGCTTTCTACGAGAAGGTAGATTCTGTGCTCAATACGTAGTTTTCAGTATGCCATTTCTTGATCATGATTTGATAAGGAATATAGTTGGAGAGATTGTCAATGGAGTGTATAAGTATGTAATCTTCTGTTAGGGTGTGTCAATCTTGAACTGATTTGGTAAGATAGTTCCACCTGCTCTATAGTTGCTTTTTATTGGTGTAAATCTTCTGTGCACTCTGGATATTTTAGGTGAAACCGAAGAGTGTGACCATGACCGCTATATTGGCAAAGGCTGCTGCAATGGCCATTGTTCAGCATCCAGTTTTGAATGCCAGTTGCAAAGACGGGAAGAGCTTTACTTACAATAGCAACATTAATATCGCTGTTGCAGTGGCCATTAATGGTGGGTTGATCACACCTGTGCTTCAGGATGCAGATAAGGTTTGATTTCTCAAGCGTGCTGTGCCTTTGTTCCTCTTGATAAAATGCAAAGCAAATGGATTGATTTGATGCATACAATTTTCACATACCAATTTTGGTTTTGCTTTGTAATATTTGGTACAGTTGGATCTTTACTTACTGTCTCAAAAATGGAAAGAGCTGGTGGAGAAAGCCCGCTCAAAGCAACTTCAGCCACATGAATATAACTCAGGTTTCACCATTCAATGTCTTTTGTTTCTCAGTTCTACACATGCGAATGTGATAGTTAGGTTCGTTTATGTCATTATTCTTCAATAATCAGGATTATGGTTTTTCTTTTTACTTGAATGTTTTAGGGACATTTACTCTTTCCAACCTGGGCATGTTTGGAGTGGACAGATTTGATGCAATTCTTCCTCCAGGTCAGGTGAGTCACACAGTCACGATTTCTAACTTTACTGAACTGAGGGTTTTATTAAAGTTGTGAGAAGCTTCTTAGCTGTCTGGTCTATTTTTTTCCTTATATTTAGGGGGCCATCATGGCTGTGGGAGCATCAAAGCCATCTGTTGTAGCTGACGCTGATGGATTCTTCAGTGTCAAAAGTAAAATGCTGGTGAGTGTTTGCATCTTCCCTGCAATCTTCCAAACTATCTAGTGTTTTATGTAATGAAGGCTCGGCATCCCTACTAGAGTGAGCGTATTTGGGATTAATAAGCATTCCTATACCGCATGAGGCATAATTATACATCAAGCATTGAAAAGTAGTTTAGAAATGATATAACTGGGATCCTTATTTACTTGCTATGGGGAGTTGAGGATTTCTCATATCTATTTTTCAATTTTTACCCTGAAATTGAAAATCTAAAAAAAAAAATCTTCGAGTGCAATACCAAGATGAAAACTTAGTAGGAAGCTGATAGGGATAAATCTAAAGTGCTGATCCCTTTTTGGAGCCAAATACCATCTCAATAAGTCAGAGAGAAAAGAATGGTATAGTTCATTGGATGATATTGATAAACGCTTGCTTCTTGTCTCTAAGAAACTTTGCTCCAACTAGTGACAGGTAGTCTAGTGCCATTGTAAACCTATATGAAAAGTTGACCCATAACTTTTTATCTTTGTCTAATTTGTCACATACAAACAGATTAAGATTCACAGCTCTAGTTTCAATTTAATAACTACTTGTGTTATGTCTATATTATCACTATACCATCAGAACTTAAATGTCCTAGCTCTTAGAACCTGTTTGGTAAAATTGAAAATTGTGTTGAATATATAATATCTGAACTTTAAGTGTTGATAATCTTAAATGCTGAAAATAGAACTAAAAAGTTGTTTAATGATAATAAAAAATAAATAGCTGAAAATTATTAATCTCTTGTCAGCTACAGAAAAAAGACCATCTTTGGTAGGTTTTGTCAATATATTTGGCCATATTATAATTACCATAAATTATCTTGAATTAAATGAACTAAGTAACCCCTCCCTTACTTACCAGATTAAGTGGATATCTGACTTAATTGAATCAGACAAGCTTAATCTCATTGTGCTCCTTGCTGAGCTCTATGAGGCTGAGTTGAGTTCCATGGAGCTTCATCCTAGAAAAACAGAGAATGAGGGAGGGAGGGAGAGAGATTTTGAGTCCAGAATGAAGCTCCTTACCAAGCTCTATAAGGCCCGATTTGAGATCATGTTGTGCATTTTGGTGTTTTCTGGCTCTTCTCTGTTGATGTATAAGGTTTTGATCGAGATTGCCTTTGTTGATCTGATAAGTTCTTCACTTTTTCGGTATGGGATGTTGCTAAAGATATTTTTCGTGTGAGGAGGATGATTTTGAGTCCAGAATGAAAACAGTGTCTTCATTGAGGGCTAGCAATTGTGAAAGCACAAAAAAGGGTGTTTCAACATTTTCATTGTTAAGAAGAGGAAGAAAAAGAAACAGATACAGTGTAATTATTTAGAAGTCTTCCAAAGACCACTTAAGACAGGCTCTAAAATCTGTAAGAGCATTTAAGTCTCTTGATTCTTTTCACCTACTGCATTTCTGATACTTATCTCTGAAAAGCTGCATTTGGTTTTTTATGTTCCTTATCATGCCCGATGATAGAACGTTTTTTATGGCAAGTTATTTGACTTTGCATTTCATCATGATCTCAGCTTGCCATTTTGGACATTTCAACTTGTTTTTCATGATCTTGACCATGCTCACACGTAATTTTCATTAAATTGACTGGTGACAAATTGAATCTAGCTCAGCAACTTCTAACTGGGGGAAATAAATTTCAGGTGAATGTTACAGCAGATCACAGGATCATCTACGGTGCTGACTTGGCCGCCTTCCTCCAGACCTTCTCAAAGATTGTCGAGAATCCCGAAAGCCTTACATTGTAATGAGGTTTGTACCAGTCGGAACTGGATCGTCCAAGCCATATTCTTTGGATGCAGCTCTTGCTTGCGCTGTCACTTTTTGTTGTGTATTTTCAATTTTTTTTTCTCTAATTTGTGAGGAACTCATACCGAACTTTGTAGATTTTGAAAGAGGGTAATGAACTTCGCTTAAGTTTTGAACCGAGTGTCGCACTTCCTCTCCTCATTGTCACGAAAATGTATATTACCCTCTCTCATATGGTCGCAGCTGATCGCTGCAGCCTAATGACCATTTGCATATGGATGGGGGCTATCTGTATGGCTTAAATTACTTTTAATGTTTGGAGGGAAGATTGTTCATTTAGCTAGAGAAGAAAAAGGCCAACGAGACCATATAACTGTTAAAATAATTAGCGCAGCTGGAATTTTGCAATTAGAGTAGATCTCGATGAAGTTGTAGAGAACTAAACAATACTGTGCCCGACTTGTCGATTTGTACAAACCCTTCAAACCAGCGGAAAAACACCGTATAAAAACAACACCTTTGTCTTTTATTCCTGAAGTAAACAGAAGAAGGAAGAATGCAAACTTAAACTCCTTTTATTGATCCAAAATATAACAACACTTGTGTTGGGACTTTGCAGTTTTTTGGTAGATCCAACGTAGTAGTGTAAAACCAAATTCGCGAGCACTAATGGATCGGTAACATTTATGATGATTTGTTTTGTAATAAATCAAACTGGGCGGATCATCCATCAGGCTGCTGGTACTACAATAATAATGGAGTAATTGAACGATTCACAGCTTTCTAAGACTCTTATTTCTTTTTGGTCTCTTTGGTGGTACACGTATCGATCAATCATCCCTTCCCTCATCAGGTGTTCGTAACTGCTTCGTACTTGGTCCGATAATCCCTCGAATATCTTTCTACATAATAGCTTTGTGTCACAGTGCCCCCTAACGTAAACAGAAGCTGCAGAAAAATTGCGGTATTCAATCCTAGATAAGGTGTTGCCACCATAAGCTGGGTGCACATGAAGGAGAAGGGAGAGGAGAGACAGAGATCGTAGACACCAAAATTGTCTGAAAAGTACTGTTCTGTACAAAGAGAGATCGGTCAAAGCTATCAACATGAATGAAGCGAGGCATATCAGTTCACCAATCCAAGCTAATATTCCTGGATATGTATAACTTATCGATGTACTGTATAACTGGGATTGAGGCCTTGATATACCTTCTCATCTTCTTCTCGGCCGTCTTATCTGCAATGAGATTATCAGCAGTTTGAGATCTCTGAAGGACAACATTAGGAGGATCATTTATGACGGGTCGACCAGATTTGATAATATATCCAAGCCAGAAACTGCAGATGTTCCCAATGCATAATTTGCATCATGTTTCACTAAAAAACCAGATGAAGGGTTTAAAATCTTTGAATTGCACATAGAAGAACCTTGTCGTGAGACACTATTGCTGCATCTGACACAAAGGATTGACGCCATCAGTTAGTGCGATCATCTCATGTAACATGAACACATGAAAGGTTTCCAGCAACTATCTACACCGTTTACAAGGTCTGCAGTTGATGGATGTATGGTGATATTCTGTAGTTGCTTATAATTCTGTAACCAATTCAATCCCCAACTTCTCATTTTTGGGTCAACATTCTAAAGTTACAATTTTTAACATACTGAAAGTTAGTCAAGCACTGCAGTTTTCTGACTTGGAAACTAGCAATCATCAGCTTTCAAGAAAATACTGAAAAATCATACATAGAAGTTGTAAAAGCGATCAAAATAGAAAATCATTTTTACAATCGATTGGAAATCTCCCTAGAACTCTGGCATGTTGGCAATCTCAAAATTCATCAGATAAAGGATAACTCGCCAGGATTTGAAAATAACACAGAAAAATTGTCGAAATTCAGAAGGAGGACCGATATGCATGCAGTACCATCCCAACTCACCAGTTTCACTGAGCTTTAGCAAAAGTTGATCCCTGTATGGAAGAGCATACATTCCAGCGTAAACAGCTGTCCTGATTGCCCAAGTGTGGAATGGCGCACAAACTTGCGTATAGGCTGTGGTAGCCGCATCCTTTAGTGAGTAATTGCTAGAACAAGAAAAAGAGAAGAAGCTATTACTATGGAACAAAACCAATCTTACTATGAGACTGCATCTGCAGGAGACAGTAACTTTGGACAAGTTGACTTTAGGGCAATGGACTTCCTTAACTCAGATCACAAAGTTATTGTTATCTACTTATCATCTTATACTCATCCACTGTGAAAATCATAGCTCAATTAGGAAGAATCTTTGCAACCGCTAGCAGCAAAATGACTTCAACCCCAGTCTACTAAGTAGACATAGGTACAATCATGACTGACCTTGAGAGGAAAAGATAAAAAATCATGTGAACTTTTATGGTAAAACCAGACCAGGACATTCAGAACTTCATCATTAGCAGATAAATCATCTATGGCAACTCCTCTATGTTGTGGAACAAAAGAAACTTCAGAGCTACTGCAATCCAAAGGTCTAGTAAGAAAATCGTATAAGTGTGTGCAAGATTTCCCATTAACAAGCCTACATACCGAAAACTATAGAGGACTGCCCACGAGAGTTCTGTGATGAAAGAAGCAGCTACTGATCAGAAGAATTCCCACACATTTGTCAATTTATTTTGGAAACCTCTTACACATAATAGTCTAGGTTAAACTATGATGACATCCTCGCTCAATGCTCATAACAAGAAGGAAGAAAATTTTGTCTGACAATTTTTCTCGAGATCACCCTAAAAGCTCTACATCAATGCTTCTTCAGAGTAAAATGTGCCACACACCTGTCGTGAGAACTCAGGATAATCCTGATTAAGGGATAATGAACCTCTTCCCAGTTTACTATACATAAAAGGTTGATAGAATCCTCGAACTTCATACTCCATGTTTGTGATGCTAAGACACAACATACATAAGATCAAAAGCAGGTCTGCAAATTAAACAATTCCCTGGTAGATATGGTATTTGCTTCCAAAATTCAAACAATAATATGCAATTAAACAGAGAGAGAGAGAGAGAGAGAGAGAGAGAGAGAGAGAGAGAGAGAGAGAGAGAGCATACTCAGAAGACAAAAACTCCTCAAATAGAGCTCTGATAAGATCAAGGCCCTGCCTAACTCGACGTAGATTACGGGTATGACTTCCTGGAGTTCTCACTGAATCATTTGCAACGTCGAGATCCAGTATGTTTTGTAATGTGCGATGTGTCTTTGATGCCTCCACAAGATCACGTACCTTGGAGAGTCAATTACTAGGTCAGTGGAAGGAAGGTCACAAGCATGGTACATGGCAACGAAAACTCATTATATGATAGCACAGACACTCCATAGGTCAATAAGCAGCCACTCCGAATATATCATTTCCAACTTACACGACTTCTAATCTCCAATCTGCAAATTCTAGCTCAATGAGAAAAGTCAACAACCATCAGCAAGAAGTCATGTCTTTAAAATACCACGCTGATCGCTGGAAATCCTAATTATAGCAGTTCAACTGGTAAGACATTTCCCTTTTCACCTAGAAGACCTTAAGTTCAACTCATGACTTGAAGATCAACGGGAATCTACCCCATTACACAGTAAACTCATGCAGATTGTTGAATCATGTAAAACGCTGACACATCACCTGAACAACCATGCACGACCCTGCAATGGCAACGGAGTGTCCTAAAGCCATTTTGAGAATTCATCCTGACCCAACACATGACAAAGCCGCAGGCACAAGCACAAAACAATCTCCCTTTTTCTGGATAATTAATGCCAGTGATTTTGAGACCCGCGTACAAGATACATTAATAAAGTGGCGGTGGCAAGCTGTAAGCGGAATCCGTGCAAATAGATTGCATCCAAACAACCGATGAGAATCCACGTTCCGTAGACCAATTTGGAATGTTAACTACTCTTCGTGCATTTTACTATCTACATCATATAATCCGTCGCCATACACACATTAGTCGCCACAAACAACCGAAGATCAACAGCGGAGCAAATGCAGAGTTCGACCAATGGGACATGCAACACGACACAACCGCCAAATTCCCGTTCCACAACATTGCTCTTGGCAATTTACAATCGAAACAGAGCAGGGTCGAATTCAAAGCTCTCGAAACAGGAATCGCGACGAAAGGGCAGGGGAAGGGGAGGGACACGCGACGGGGAATTCGCAACAAAAGCACACCTTGGCGACGTACTCCATCTCGGCGAACTTGAAGGCGAGGCCGAGGCATCCGAAGAGAACAGAGACCAGGGAGCAGGCGTCGCAGAACTTGTCCAGGCGGAGCTCCACGCTCCCGCCGCCCTCGGGCGGCCGCAGGAGGAGGGCGGCCATCTCCTCGAACGCCTCCGCGATCCCCGAGAGGGGCGTGCAGGCGCCGGCGGCCTCCGGCGGGGGGCAGCGGTGGGGGGAGGCGGCGCGCCGGCGGCTCCCTCCGTCTGCTTTTTCTCCCATCATCATAGCTTGGGTGCGCTGGATGGACGGATGGACGGTTGGAGGGTTTCCTAAATAGGAGCGAGAAACGGGAGGTGATGGACACGGAGGGGTCGCTACTCGTGCGGGTTGCCGAAGGCCAGGGGAGACTCTGTCTTCCCGCATGGACTTCTCTGTCTCTCTCTCTGTTTCTATCCCTGTCTTGCACGAAAGCTCTTTTCTTCTCTTCTTTTGCCTTCTGTCCATCGATCTGGCCTTCCTGGCTTAATAGAAAATTGCGACAAATGCTTCCCAAACTTTATTTCAATTTACAATGCGATTTATTTAATGTAATCTTTAATATTTATATCTAGACTTTCGGATTATTCAATATGGTCCCTAGATCATTGGTACATGTCCAATTTAGTTAATAAATTATATGAAAATATTAAATATTGTCTTTGAACTTGAAATAATGGAAGGACAACATTAAACAGTTTCATATAATTCAAAAATTAAATTGAACATGTACTAAAAATTCAGGAAACACATTGAATAAGTTAAAATACCTTAATTTTTAAAAAATAAAAGGAAAATATGTTTGCTGAAAGAAGATGTGGAAAATGTTTTTTTCAATTTGAACAATGGGAAATGTTTTCTCATATTTTAGAAAAAAAATTCTTAATGAAAAATGTTTTTTTTTTCAACTAGTTTATTTTTTGTGAATCGAATGCTGAAAAATTTGAAAAATATTTTTGTTGAAGTTATCTCTCATGAAACAAACAGTTACCATTTTGGAGTATGCATGGAATGGCGTCGGGCGGATTTCGCATTTGGTTTGACTGGTGCGTCGGTTCGAGGAAGGCAGGCGGTTCCCCACCCGCTTAATTACATTTATAATTTGCTCCATATAACTATTTTGAATATCTTTTTTTTTTTTTTTTTTTGGGTAAAGACTATTTTGAATATCTTTTACTCACTCCATGATCGAAAATTTTAACAAAACCCAATTCACTAAGTTTCAGCAACTGAAATTAGCGTAGTAAATGTTAAGCATATGTTTGATAATACTTTTATTCTCGACAACAGTTTCTGTTTAAAAACAGTTTTTTTGTTTTTTTTATTCCCTAAACAAGTTTTTGAATAAAATAACATGTTTTAATATCTGTACAAAATTCATATTTCCGAAATGGGAAAAGAACATAAAAATATTTGGTATGCTCCTAAAAATTTTATTCCCAATTTTTTTTCATTTAATTATAAAATAGTAATGGGGACTTACCAATTCATATTGGAATAAAAATGCATTTTTTTTAAGAATTTAATTGATCAAGATATTCTAAGATGACCTCAAAAGTCCAACGTAATATATTTTTTTTTCCCGGGGTATAGAGGGAATAAACCCTGAAGGAGCGACTGCAGGACCCACCACCACAATACTCCAAGTAAGAATCCCTAACGACACCTCTGAGATTCGAACTCCTCCCCTTATGTTAGGGGAAGAGAGCCCGAGCCAGCTGCGCCGCTGAGGGCGGTGGTAAGTCCAACGTAATATTTAGTCAAATATGAATGGCCAGAAATGGCGACAGAAAATTCCACTAATTTATAACTCACAATCTAAGAAGGTTGACAGTAGATCTTTGGCAAATAGAATAAATAGGTGCATAAACCTTTTGAGCTTTTTTTGTTGTAAGAAAGAGTAAATGTTACTAAATAGAATGGCAAATGACGAAACAATTAACGATGAAGGCAACTTTTGGTGCACTTATCTGCAGAAACTCATCAAACCTTCAAGCAAATGACATTAGAAATTCATGAAACAAGGGCTTATTCGTCTTATTCGTCTACTGTGAACACAAGATCAATGGTAATGCAAAAGATTAGTTTAGAGTTATCTAATATTCACTTAAAACAGAATTGTAGATGATCTTAAAGGATGTCTTCAATTTTAAGGGAAGAATGCCAAGGTTGCTAAGCCTTCGCAACCTCACATTGTCTGTAAAGGAAAAAAAGCATTAAAAAATCCATATATTAAAACCCTAAAAGTTTATTCAATTTCATATCCAATTTTCGTTAAAATATTTTCACATTTTTTTATATTAAACTAATTCTAAACTAGAATTAACACTAAAATCTAGTAAAAGTACTCAAAATCTATTTTCTAAAATTTTTGGATTTTTTATAGCATTAGATTATGTTGGCCTTATTTCTATTTTTGTTATCCGGACCAAAGAAGTGAGTTTTTTTTTTTTTTTACTTTTTATTTATATTTCAAATCTATTCTCCGGCGATTAATCTATTTTGAGAAATAGAAAAATTAATTATCCTCACCAAATGAAACTCTATTCTTTTCCTGTTTCATGGAAAAAAAAAAACAGAAAATTAGTAAAATAGAATGGTTACCAAACAAGGCTTGAGTAGAGGAGGAGAAGTTAAGATCTTGAGAAATTATGTATTTGTTTTTTTGAGAGAGTAGTGGATAAAGGTTGCCCACTGGTTCTCATAAATTAGAACTGGGAATCAAATCGATTCCCTTAAGAAGCACTAGTTTCGGGCGGTTTCAATCCGTCTCTAGATGGTCCAGACGAGTCTCGATTCATTTGCACAGCCCTACCAACAAGGGTCATGGGGACAGCGCTAGATGTAAGATAAATTTTATAATTTGAGCCCATATTTTATTAGTCATTCGGGTGTGAGCCCATTAAAAATTACTGAGCATGTATAATTCCTTTATCTTATACGTGAATGATGTAATATAGAGGCGTGAGATGCTAATTAGAGTGACATCCACTATAGAAATAGTTTAAGGATGAACTAGAATAAAAATCTTGCTTTTATTCTGGATTTACCGGTGATTTTGCGCGGAATCCTAACATTAATTATATATACGGAGTCTTTACGATAATCATGACTCCCAGCAAGCGGGGCAGATTATCCTCGTCCTCCTGGCATTCCTAATCAATCCTAGGAGGTATTTACGGTCACGTCCATGGGCGATAGAGAGCTGCGCCTACCGGTAACCTCCCTCTATAACGAAGCATCAACTAAACTTTTGCAAGCTCAACCGCGGCTTCATCTTTATCTTCATCTCCGGTGCCCTTCGCAGCCTCCATGCTGTGGATCTGGACCGGCTTGAACGTGTAGAACCTGGCCACGCAGACGTAGTACACCAGATTCAGACCCTGCAACAGGGTCAGCAGCCAGTAGAAGTACTCCAGCTTCCCTCGGTTCAGGTTGCCGTCGGGAAGCCAGTTGGACCCATCGGGCCGGGCGCTGTACTTGTGCACGATCGTGACCATGAAGGTGCTCAAGTAGTTCCCGGCCGAGATCGTCGTCCAGAACAGCGCGGTCGCCGTGCTCCTCATGCTCTCCGGGGCTTGGTCGTAGAAGAACTCGAGGTGCCCGATCGCCATGAAGGCCTCGGCGATCCCGTGGAGCGCGTACTGGGGCATGAGCCAGAACACCGACATGGGTATCATGGCGTGCGGCGAGTCCAGCAGCCCGTGGGCCGCTGCGTAGCGCTTCCGCTTCACCTCGACAAAGCCCGCGACGAGGGTGGCCAGGATGGAAATGAAGTACCCGATCCCCATGCGCTTGAGGAAGCTGATCCCGCGGTCGAGGCCCGTGAAGCGGCGGGCCACCGGGACGAGGAGGCGGTCGTAGGCGGCTATGGTGATGAGCATGAAGGTCATGGTGAAGACCGACATGGAGGCCGCGGGGATCTGGAAGTGGGGGCCGAGGTGGCGGTCCACGGTCTTGGCCTGCTGGAGGGAGAAAGTGCCCTGCTGCGCGTAGGCGGTGTAGAGGAGGATGCCGGAGGCCCATATCGGGCCCATCCGGATCACCGTCTTGAGCTCTTCCACTCGATGGACCGTGTTCAGCCTCCATAAGTTGGGCGACTTCACATCGTCCTTCGGATCAACGATGGCCGCTTTGTCGAGGAACCTGGAAAGTTCGATCAACCAATTTAGGGAAAGATATAGCCATAGTTTGACATGTTAGAACAATAACATACATTGTGTATTTGATGTTGTATAAGAGCTTAGTACTTTAGTTAATGATGTCGTATTTGGCTAAAATAACTCGAGTGAGGACACCATATTGTCCCGGCTCAACCTAAAGACAAAACACAATCTTCATGTGCCTGAATTCGGAGATCGTGCCCTCATCCGTCTGTCTGTTTAATTCGCCTTTTGAGAGCTACCGAACGTTAGTTAAAAAAGATGAAGGAGCAAGAGTCCGGAACTCCTGCCGGTTCTAGCCACAAGCAGACATCTACGTCAGGACAAACGACGAGGTATCATCCTTGTAACGCCTACCCAATATACATGCAAATGAAAAGTGACGAGCGACAACCGAAGAGACGGAGACTTTTCAGAAGGAGGAAGAAAAAGGCGACGTGCTCTGGACCATCTTGCGTACATCTCTCCCGAGGCCACATGCGTGCGTCCGTGCGCGCAAACGATTTGAGATTCGATGATATGCGGTCGCAGAGGAGCACGGGTAAAATGCCAGTGGTCTTGTGGGCCTGGTGCGACGAGAGCCGGACGCATCATCGTTCCACCGCGCCCAGCACGACTCCATCAGAACCTAAACCAGGACCGTCATAATGAAACGCGGCACGCGGCATATTCATGTTTTGATTCATGAATCTGTCCGTATTTCTTTGTTTCGAAATGGAGTGAGATGAATTCGGACGTCTGTCTTCCTTCAGAAGAGGACATCTTCGTTCGGACAGTCATGATGAATTTTGACGTTGTGCATCACATGAGATCCACAAATGGAATCTCTTCGGCTGCCTAATTTGTCGGGTAGTAATCGACCGTATCGAGACACATCATCAATGATCTCCTTCGTCCTTTTCCTTGATTCCTGGACTTAGTCTGTGATTGTCTTCTTGGTTGAATAAGAGAGATTGGATAACCTACTAGTTTCCCGAGACGCAATCATTCGGCCGCTGAAACTTCCACATCCTAATCAAACGATTTCTCTATTTTCATGGCCATACAAATGACCACAGCCGTTGTCATCTTAATGGAACCAATTCCATCAATCGTTGCTCGAGGCTACCGCGCGGGCCCTGCGAGTCTTCAACGTAATCCTTCTCGCTTTCCGCGAGAGAGGAGATGACAAAAAACACGCGTCGTCGATTGTACGACGTTTGGAGTTTCGAGTCCGTCGGCTAATTTAGTAGGGTTCGGCTACTCATGTTCCGGAACAACTAGGTTGGCTTACCAAGTCAATATGATTATTGATTTTACGTAAGGAAAATTGCCAAACCCATTTGAGCTTTGTATCAAAGTAAAATAATTCTTTGTATAGCATGTTTAAATTGGTGAGAATTCAATGATTTTCTTCCCTCTCGGCAAGCACAGACATTTGCATAGACCTTATGAAATTTTTTGAGGAATAGGGTTTTCGATGTAATCAATTACTTATGTTTGTCAAATCGGATTCATTATGCTTTCATTTATGTCATTTCGTGAGAGAGAGCACTTACTTGACATGGTTGGTGTGAACAAGCCTTCCATCGAGCGAAATTGAGGCGTCGAGCTCTTCATTCTCGTATAACGATATCGAATCCGTAACCGTCGGTAACCTCCTCTTCCTGAACGAAGCCACACAAACCTGCAACAACCGGGTGAACGGGCTGCCTGCCGGATCCATCATCCGGTACAATCGGTACCCGCCAATTAAGGTGATAACCGAGAGGAACATCATGATGGTCGGGATCCCGAGACCCAAGCCCCATCCGATGTTGTCCTGAATATAGACGAGCACCGTCACCGCCAGCAGTATAGACACCCCCATCACAAAGTAGTACCAGTTGAAGTACTTCCACGTCTTGGTAGACTGTTTTGGGTCATTTACGTCGAATTGGTCCGCCCCGAAGGCGACCACGCAGGGGCGGATCCCACCGGACCCGAGGGCTCCGAGCAGGAGGGCCGTGTAGAGGACGGTGAGCTGGCCGGCACTGGCTTCTTGGCACACTTGTTTGTCCGAGCATGGGGGTGGCCTCAGCTGGGGGAGTACGGCGGATAGGGTCAAAAGGGTCATTCCCTGTCATCAAAATAAGGACAAATCATTGCTCAATAATGGAATGCGACGGGGTCCTACAGGGTTGTAAAATGATTAATCGGTGATTGCGTGCGTTTGAACGAGTGGGTTTCGCATAATTAATCCAGTAGAATATCTATTTATGGCATCCCATGATTCACGCTTTCATTAAGTAAGAACTTCAAGATTTAGACGTTGGGAAAAAAATGCATGGACATAGATATATGGCCGAGGTCGAAGGGTGCTGATGGGTGCTGATGGGTGACTAGACAGCGGCAGTGGCCAGCCCCGATCCTGTCGACGAAAATTGGCGTGCCGTTGTTCATGAAATGGCTGCCGACAAGTGTGGGAGGAGGAGGAGGAGGAAGAGGAGTATAGATAAAAAGAGATTTTCTTTGTGTGCTAGGTTCATGGGATTTAAATCGTATTTGGTGAATTCTATAATTGAATGGATATGTGCCACAATCTTATGATGGATAAAATAGATAAATTCATAATGAATGACTACTTATATGTCCATAATAAAAGTGCGTGCACGATTTTTAAAATATCTAGTAATACTAAATATTTAAGCCTCAGATGTACCTATATGTATAAAGTGTACTTCCTTGTGATTAAAACGGAAAAAAGTAACCTGTAAACAATTTGAAATAGGTTGAGTCGCCTACCTAGGAAGAAGCTTCACTAGATAGGAGCTACATGTACTGTGTCTCTTGTGAATTTCGTTCGTTCGCTTTTCAGCTTTGACATAAATGATATCTTACCATAGCAAGAAACCTAATGACAACTACACTCAGCCGAAGTTTAATTAACACTGAGAAGGACGTATTTCATGTTTATGTACTCATGGAAACCTTGATGATTCCATCTACTCAGAATGAGCAAATACCCCTAGGACCCCAATCATGCTTCTCCAATCAATGAGAAATCAAATCGATGGCGTGCCTCCATTTTTGTAGACATATATGGACAGAAATCTTCTCAGTTTCCCCCATTTTTACCCTGAAGCCATGGGTCAGGGTTCGTACACGGAGAGCTATCCTAAGGGTTAATCGTATGTGGATCTCTTTTCCGCGAGTCACTTTCATAAGTAGTGTGTCTACAGTAGAAAATGCAAACAAGTTAAGTGCAAAGCCACTTCAATTATTGCATATGTTGCAACAGATGAAATATATATATATCAAGAAGCAAGAAATGATATTCGCGCACGCCATCAGCAATTCGATTGTAGCAAACTTAAGGACTTGTAAGGTTGATTCTTGCAGAGGGTTTACAGAAGTTTTTATATGCATGGGCTTTCAAAATCAGGTGAAGTTTTGCTAAACATCCACCAGTTTTGCGCACGGTCCTTGAATCCGTCTTGTTTATACCATTTCCTAAGAAAAAAAAAGGCCATTCCTCATCTTGTTCATATCACCATTATCATACCATTTCCTACAAGAGAAAAAGGTCATTCCTCGAACAACTTCTACTTCTCCAACTTTCGTCTGAAGACACGTACACAGATAAACAAAGGTTGGTTAAACTTACAACTACATAGATAATGGAGGCGATGGTGATGGTCCAAAAGCGCCCGGCATAGGCGTCAGCGACGAAAGCCCCGAGGAGCGGCGTGAGGCTGGCGGTGCCACCGAAGTTGGTGAGGGTGTTGGCTGCTTTCGTCAACGGCATGTGGAGTTGGCCCGTCAGGTAGCTTATCATGTTCGCGTTGAAACCGACCACCGCCAATTTATCGCACACCTCATTTGCTGTACCAATAAAATTAACGTAATCAAAGAAACATACAAGAAGATTGGAAGAAGAAGAAGAAGAAGAAGAAGATGATGATGATGACGACGACGACGATGATGATGAGAGAGCTTGGACGGCTCACCGAAAATGAAGGGCATAGTGACAATCCCTCCCTTTTTCCATCCCCTTCCATGGCTTCCTTCCTCCATCTCTCTATCTCTTTCTTTTACTTCTATTTTTTTTCAATTTCTCTCCTCCGTTTTTTCTATTGTTGTTTCAGTGCTCAAAGCGCCTGGATTCTCTGCTATTTATAGAAGCTCTTGATGATGATATTATGGTACAGTGATTCCATACGGTATGTTTGGATATGCGTCGATTCTAGTGGTGTGATTTCTTTTTCTTTATTTTTTATAATCTCTCTTTTTGCCATGGTACAGACGAAGCCACTAGATTAATACAGTCCAGTTGTAAGAAAGGCTTTCGTTTTTTTTTTTTTTTTTTTCAATTTTTTTTTTTGGGTAAGGTGTTTGGGCCAAGCGTCGGGACGAAGATGTTTTTGTCGGGTCAAAGTGATAAGACCATGCAAACGTGAGCACATGACCATTGCTCCAATAATTGAAATCCCCCGCAACTTGAACAAAACAAAGATGGTAGGACATAAAAATTGTTATATAAAACTTATCTATCACTTAGTTAACAAATATAAGCGTACGTCTACGATCATTTTTTCTAAATTGGGGAAACAAAATAAAATTTTTGTCATATTGGAAAACTTCTTTCAAGTAATGGGATTTCGTCCATTTGAAAATAATTAAAAAAAATCTGTTATCAAATAGAAAATTGCGTGGAACATGATTGGAAAATGTTGACATTCCCGCACATTCCAAGTATAAAATTTTTTACAAGAACTAATGAACCCCGAAAAAAAAGAAGAAAAACCTAGATTAGAAAGAGGAGGAAACTTTCGCAATGATAATTTTTTCTGGGACATTATAGGTTCACATGACATGTTTTGGTTTTGCCACATCTTGGCTTTCAAAGGTTCATTGAGAAACATGGATTGAGAAAGTGGCCGATCGGAGATGGAGAGCTTGAGCCCCACATATCATGATCTCCAAGTGTCGGGAGGGCAAACGAGGAATTCAACAACAATTAATAAAAAAAATTATGTTATGGTGCCAAATGATATAATTTCAGGAATTATTTTATCCTTTCTTTAAAATAATCCACATCATGACCAAACTATATAATTATCCCATCATTTTATTGGCAAATTTTGTTTAGGGAATCCACTTATTGTTCCCCACCAGTTCTTCTTACTCTATTTTTCATAAAGTGTGCTAGTTTGTAAAACAAGTAAGCCTCACCTGAACACAAAAACTTAGATTTATCTAATACACCCCTAATTTATTAGAACGCATATGACACAAGCCAAATTTGAAGCCAATGCTCCATAAATGAGATTGTGTAGGTATGGAAAATCTAACTAGCGTCATGCATCTAAGCCATTCAAACAAGTTGATTGCCGTATCATTGAGCCAAAACCTAGTTATGAGTGTAAGCTCGAAAATTTCGTAAAGGCAAAAGAGTGTGCTTTCGGTGCCACCTAGTACAGAATAGATTGTGGAAAAGACGCAAACTCACTCCAATTCGGGAGTTGTCACGTCACAATCATCGCTGGTCCATGGCTGTGTGTAGGAGAACGCTCGGTAGAAATTTCCAACCTCTCTTTTTTCGTTTGGCACAGAGAATCTCCCAAGTTAACACGTCATGGGTTTTGATCTAACTGCGACCGTCGTCACCCTCTCAATTGCGTCTGTCGGCGTCATTCACCATCCATCAAATTTCCCCGATCCACTTGCTGGACATAATGTGCACACGTGGACAATTCTTTCTCCGTCAT
Organism: Eucalyptus erythrocorys; assembly: GCA_014182555.1. NCBI lineage: Eukaryota > Viridiplantae > Streptophyta > Magnoliopsida > Myrtales > Myrtaceae > Eucalyptus > Eucalyptus erythrocorys. The sequence continues at coordinate 33,145,338 of CM024603.1, read as the reverse complement.
GGTGGTGGTTGGCAAATGGCAAGTAAGTGGAGCTTTTCGTTCTGACAGATTCTTTGGGAAGGAGGAAAAGGCGTTCACGCCCGACGGACTATAATTAAGTACCGTGTGGACAACTTTTTGCCAATTGTACATTCATATAATTTGTTCATAGGGTTAAAGAGCGAAAAACTTAGTGGGGTCAACGGGAAAAAACGGAATTTACCGAGTACCAAATGCTCTGAGTTGAAGCATGGATGCCTGGTTTACCACTTAGCTGTATCGGTGTAGAAAAGATGAGAAGATAGAGTCTAGACTGAACCTATGAGACTAAATCAATCAAATGTCATAAAATAATCAAAGTTTTCACATGATTTTTACATGGGGTAGTGATGACGTGCGTCCTCTCATGCAAAAATAACAATGTTTTGGGAAGAGAGATACTTATCCATTCTCGAAACAAGAATAAGTTGATTGTTTTGGGAAGGTTAAAACTTTTCTCATGAATACATTTGAAAAGTGGGTAGAAGGTGTGTCAGTGCGGTAAAAGCAAGCACACTCATGCAAAATCGCGATTTTCTGTTAGTTAGAAATTGAAGAAGTTTAGAGGATAGAAGATTGTTGATCATATAAACTAGTATGGTTTCCACTAGTCATATTTCACACTCCTAGCACTAATTACCTCAAAAAGGATGGAAATTCCCTATGTAATCTTTGAGATTCCACGGCTTGTACAAAATGTGCTACATTTACTTGAAACTTCTAAAATTGCTTATACGTACTCTATTCTCACAACACTACTCTCTTTCAAGATTACAAGAAAATTACAAAAAGAATTCTATCAATTTTGTATACCAAAAAGCATGGCAATTCAATGCAACAGAGAAAGAGTTAATCGCGAGCTTCTAAAAATGCCACCGACCACTTCGATTTGTTTTTGAAAATTGTTAAGCTCCAAAATAACCTTTGGTATGACCTTCTTTGATCATCAGAACGGCCTACGCGAAGCATTATCAACCCTTTTTCCAAAGCAGAGCACTTTACTTCTCAAGTTTATCCAACGTTTCTTTTGCTTAACCAAAAGGGAAAAAGCTATAAAAAAACTCTGAACTTTACCTAAAGTGACACATTTACCCTATCAAGGGCATTTTTATCTTTTTCTTTTCTGTTTTTTCCTTCTTCTTCTTTTTCCTTCTTCTTCCCTCCGCCAGCCATGGCGGAGTCGGCGGAGGGAAGCCGACGTTCGGCGAGGGTCGCCCTCGCCTGATGCAGGTGAGGGCCGTCCTCACCAAATGCAAGTGAGGGCCGCCCTTGCCTGACGCAGATGCAGGCGGCACCCCTCACCGGTGTTGGGCAAGGGGTGCCCTCGCTAGATCTAGCGAGGGAGGCCTCACCCGACACCGGTGAGGGCATCCCTCGCCAGATGTAGCGAGGGTTGTCCTCGCCAGATCGTCCTTGCCTGACCCCGGCGAGGGCGGCCCTCGCCTATGTCTAGCGAGAACACGGGCGAGGGCGCCCTTGCTCGACGCCAGCGAGGGCAGCCCTCGCCGGACGCCGCTCCCCTCCACCGACTGGAGAAGAAAAAAATAGAAAAAAAAAAAAATTTAAAAATGAAAAGACCAAAATGCCTTATGATTTTGGGGTAAATGTGTCACACAACAAAAGTTCAGGGTTTTTGATGTCACAAAAAAAAGTTTGGAGTAAATGTGTCAAGGTTGGCAAAGTTTAGGGTTTTTCACGTCACCAAAAAAAAAAAATAGGATAAATGTGTCACTTTGGGCAAAGTTCAAGGTTTTTTGTGGCTTTTTCCCTAACAAGCTTGAATTATTTCGGGTTGCTTTTAGCAAATTCCAACACTTGAAAATAGCAATAAAACATCAACTTAAGTCCAAATAAAATTGGTAAAGAGTGGGGTCTTCCCATCAAGATTGTAAGGGTCGTATGTGGAACTAGGGATGTGCAAAAAAATCGAAAATTGCTCAGATCACTCAGAACTACTAGACTAGACCGGAACCAGTGGTTCCAATAGGAGCTGGTCCGATTCCTGATTCCAATTTAGTGGAAGCTGTGAGTATCGATTCAGTTCCTAGTTTTATGCGTGAAAGTACTCGCCCATCCACTTGGATCAGAATGATATATATCTTATAAAAAAAATTACATCTCAATTACTTAATTATTTTATAGTTTTTCGACCATATATATACATATATATTTGTAGTTATTAGATATAATTAACTAATTTTGTCTCTTGGGTATGTAATAGGATTGACTCCCTACTTTTTTTTTTTTTCAATTCTAATAGTCCATTTACTTGCTTTCTCAACCAAAATAAGATAAACAAATGTAGAAGAATGGGGGAATCAATTGGAGATGTCCATAAGAGCCAGTAACTTGTTTTAAGAGTATAATTAGTTCTCTCATTATCTATTTCCATGATTAAATTGGGTCGACATTGAAAAAAGATGAATCAAGTGATTAATATTTTAACTTTTATGGTGGTTAGATTTTTTAATGTGGAGTCTAATTCTTGACATGTTTCCGGTGTAAGGAAACCTTAAGAGGACCATACAATGACCTTTGAAAAAATTAAGTTTTTAGTTAACAAGCATCATTTACTTGTTTAATCTTATAGTTTTCAATTCTTAATCAAAATCAATAACTCGCACTTCAACCCGAATATAAGGCCGAAGAAGCTTTGTAGGGATTGGAGAACGATTTCATGAACTCACTTGAGAATCGGACCTGATCAGTGATTTGATTTCCAAGTGAATTTATGAAATTAATTGATGGGTTTTAATTTTAATTTTTCGAAGCTAATCTTTAAAAGGTGGTTCCTAGTTCCAAAAAGAGAATTGGAACATGTTGACCCTACGTGGAACCACCCACTTTGTCTATAATATATTAATATTTTCTGCTTCTGCAAACAGTCCTTTCAAACTTTCCATGAATTTTTGTCCCACGGTTTGTCAACTTTCTGCAAACGGGTCTTTTCGAGCAAGTTGCCGGCATCATGTTTCTATAAATTTGATCCCCTCATATTGGTCTATGCAAGCTTTTACGAACCCTCATTTTACAGCCTGTTCTCCTTCTACAAAGGTCGTTCCAGATTCACACATTTCCCGTCTGATAACTTAATCTCCTTCTGCAAAGCCAAAGCCTTTCTCTACTTTAGATGTTTGGTCGTTAACAATATCTGCATATGGCTTGCGTGTATAGTAAGTTCTTTGTTCTGCACACTTAAATACCCATACTAGGAAATTTTGATTATTTTTTCGTATTCGAAACATTATGAGAGATTTTCTCAACAATACACGCGCACACAATGTGCAGACGGTTCTTCCGGTCTCAACTTATTTTCTGGCATTTTACCAGCAGAAATTATTTCCCTTTGCAAGTGAACACGTTGCTCAATAATCAATTAGTCATTTATCTTTTACCATGGCAAAAGTTATCCTTCCTTGCTTCTTGTTCACACAGAAGGCATTGTCTGGCATCTCGTTCATCTTCTTTCTCTGGCAAACTCCTTTCCTTTACTTATTAAGATGGTAGGGTCAATTCTCAATATTTAATTAAACATCATTCATACCGATCTACACATGCCTTGAAAATCATTACAGCATTCTCGGTAAGGTGTATTAGATCTCGATAACTTACATGGCTTAGCTTTCTCCCCCCCGTGGTTTCATTGTCTGATGCCAGAAACATGTGGACACGTTGAACCATCATCGTCCGGTTAATACAAGTATGCTTTTCTAGAATTCCACGAACCTTAGGCCTGCAAATTTTGTCTGTTCAGCGACAGGTCCCCGTTCTTGAACAAACAGAAGATAACGAGAAGAGAAGCACAAGAATGTGATCTCACGGTTTGAAAGGCATCGGAACAGCCGGTCCAGCCCTCGCTCTCCATCACCGAGAAATTTTCTTCCATCGTCCAATTATTAACTATTGATGACGTGGGATCGCACATCTTTGTAGGGCATGATGGGGGAGATGATGCAAGCACGATTAGAACATCGAAAGCTCCACGATCCCCCTCCCCCCCATTTAACAGATCGCGGAGTTTGCTGGCTCTTGCCCCAGATCGAAAGGCGCTCTGTCTCCACTCCTGTGTATTTATATACGAGCGCCACCTTCCATCGTCATCCCGTCGTTGGCTGGTGCGAGATCTTCAAATCACGTGCCGTACCTTCTTTGATTTGTAAGGAGTCCTGAATGCTGAGATCGTGGTCCATGTGATTTCGACCAGTTTTCGGGGGCGCCCACCCCGATTGTCGACCTCGGTCTCCGCTGGTCTATCTCCATCTCTGGGGTCACTTTCTTTTGTCACTCGTTGGCAAGAGCAAGTTGGCTTGGTTTGGCTTGACATGGAGCATTGGGAGGACCGGCACTCCCATGTCCATTCAAAGTGTGAATTGAGATGCATCAATTTTACACAATCGACTGAACAATCATACCGCCTATTAGTAGAGACTTCTCTAACGTTGATTTTTGGCTAGATGGTAGATAGTTCACACGAGAGAGGGAGAGAGAAAGATGCACCAGTTATACTGCCTCACGTCATTCTATTTTAAGCAGTATTAGGGACATTGAAACTTTGAATAATATTAGGTGCGCTAGAATTGACATATAAAAATGGTATATTAAATATTGGCATAGATTGGCAGGAGAGCTTGTAGATAAGTGTCATCTTTAACGTATTATCCGACGTATTGGAAATGAGTACATGAGTCGCAACTCGCGACATGGAAGAGGGGCAAATCTTAGTATGTTGTCGATTCAAAGTGAGCTGTTTCACAAATGAGAAAATAGCGAATACAAACACCCTAGTTTACTAAATAAAAGATTAGCTAATCGGATAGGTGTCATCTTCAACGTATTATCCAACGTATTGGAAACGAGTATCACGAATCACAACTCACGACACGGATGAAGGACAAATCTTTGTATGTTGTTAATTCCAAATGAGCTGTTTTGCAAATGAGAAAATAGCCAATATAAACGCCCTAATGTACTAAATGAAAGATTAGCTAACCAGGTAATTTCTAATGAATAAACTAATATCTACTAACTCACAATAATAAGTCCAAAATCTTGTCTGATTATATTGAAAGTGAAAAACCAATTTCCCTAAAATTCGTGATACTATTTTAAAAAATTTTTTAAAAATCATAGAATTAAATTAAATAAAATAAAGAAAGAAAACATCAATTAATGAAAATGTGAGACTATTTTGGCACCCTAGATGGATGGAAACAGACTCCAGCGGACTAAACTGCCCTTCATTTAGCCATTTAAACCAGTGGATTCACGTGAATAACCTTCCTCTATCATGTGTGTAAAAGTTACTAAAATGAGATGATTTCTATTATCTAAATTGTTATAAATCCATTTCTTAACTCATATTTGATAGATTGAATTATTAGATGAGGTAGTTATAGTTAGTCAACAAGTCATAAAGAGGTTTAAAATGATAAAACCCAAAATAATATGAGCATTAGATGAGTTAACTGACTTATTTAGACTAAAGCCACATTTATAACTCTTTTTATCTCCACTCAGTTTTGCGCTCGCTTCCTTTGCACCCCCACGTTAGTTTGGGTACGAGTCTTCATAAATTTAGTTAAAAATAAAAATATTTTAGCAAATTGAGTTGAGTTGTATACAGAATTTTGCAAACGGGTTAAATGGATAAATTACAATCTAATTATTTTTAACCTAACTCAATCCACCTATTTGATGAATTTACAAATAATTGAAATGGGAGTTTCTTTTTTAAAGAGGCATCATTCGAGTACGGTTCGGTATGAATAGATTGCATCGTCCCATGAAACAAGACTCGTCCTAGTTTAAATCTCTTTGGCCAATTTCCCTCTGAGACCAATTGGAGTGACTTTTAGTTTTATGGCATGATTTCGACTGAAGCCGCGATCGACGAACGACGTCTTAACTCCATTGTTGTCGTCATCCATCATGTCGGTGTTGCCGACCGCAATAATTGCATACATCTTGATTTTTTGGCACAATTTTAGTTTAGTCAAAGACAATAAATGATGGGGAAAGAGACGGCTGTCAGGATGAAAAGATTTTGTGTTCTTAAAATTGTGATTGTGATAAAGGAATAGATTGGAGGCAGACGGCAGTATCTAGTTTTTCCTATTACATAATGAAGATATCGATTTTAGCCGCTTAAGTTGAATGATAATTGAGTAACTATCCATATAGGATATGAAAATAACGCTTCCCCAATACATTATGAGCTGAGATCGGTGAATTTAGTGGTGCCAAAATCCATATTCTTGTGTCACCTTGAGTTAAAAATATAATTAAATAGGTCAATTTGATTATAATCAATCGAATAAGTGTATCGACAATCTCAATTCAAACACAATCACTATAAGAAATATTTAACCCCAACATGCTTCATAATAGGTCGAGTTAGGTTAGTCCAATTCGAAGCATGATAACTTTAATAATGTCTTGAGGGAAAATTTCGTTTTCTTGACTGTAATCAATGAAAGCGACGTCATTGATGTAATTATAACACAGTGTCAAGTAATTTAGAAAAGGCCCAACAAGATTTTGAATCTCTCTCTTTTTTCTTTTAGCTTATAGGAAAAATTAAGTTTTATTATCATTAAATTAAGAAAAAGATAAACAAATGGTACTAGATGATAAACAAATAGTACTAAATGATGATTGTTATATCCCAATACTTACTTATGCTATGGTCATTGGTAAAGAATAACTCCAATTCATTTCACAAATAGCTAAACGGGTTAATCCCGGGTTACCCGGGTTGAATTAAAACACAATCCGTTTGACAACGGGTTGACACGACCACAACATGAACCCGATCAGCTTAAACTCCAACTTGCATACTCCTTACCATGTTGGAGTCAAGTCGACTTGTTGGAGATTTAGGTGACGAATGTGGTAAAGAAGATTTCGAAATTATGGGCCTACGATGAAAACAGCTCAATCAGGGTTGCCTCGAACTTGAAGCACTCTATCACCTCTAATTCTAATGGGCCATGCCAGCCTGCCAATTTGTTAGCTGGATCATGGGCCTGGCAAGGTGATGACCCGCTCAGGCCAGTCCACAAAGGTTCGAAGTTCGATGGAGACAAGCTTGGGTAAGAGCATTTAGCTACAAGGTCCCGAGTCAATTCGATCTGGTCTCGAATCAGGCCCTGCCAAGCCCAAAAATTACTAGAGTTTTCTTTTGTTGGTTAATGGGTGGGCCTAAACAACAAACGAGGCCCAATCCAGACACGCTCATTGATCACCTATAGGAAGAACTAATCTGAAAAAAGTAAAGCGGATTCGGACCTACCCGACCCGAAACAAGCCCTCCATTTAGATCTTGACACGTGTTCATCAACTCGCCACTCACACAAATCACCGTTGTCGGTGCCTTTTCCCTAGCTAGATCCTCTATCTATCATTATACATCTCTCTCCCTCTCTCACGTGCGGTGTGCCTGTCTATGTGCTTGTAGATAGGGGCATGCAAGATGGGTTGCTCATCTCGGATCTCTCGCCCTTTTTGTTGTGTTGGAAATTTTCTATAATATAGGCTTATATTAATTAATTAATTTTTTATTTTAAATAATCGAATTAAAGGATATTTCAATATTTATTAAACTCTAAAATGATCTTTATTGAATTGGGTATTGATATATATTAATAACATGCCTAGTTGAACAGTAAAGTGTATGCAATTGCGTTTAACTAAAGTTCGTAATGAGAATGGCCCAGTTGACACGCTATTAATTAGTGTTTGTTAGGTCCCATTTCTAATCTATATAAGGGTAAGTTATACCTATCAGTAGATTTCTGATTATCAGAGTGATATATTTTTCTTTAAGTAAAGCAATGGCTCAAATAGGTATACTTTGATTCCGTTGTATTTACTAATCTCGATGTTTTACAGTCATATATGGATCCGATTCTTCTTTATTAATAAGTTGTTTATGTGAATAAATTTCCACATGTGTTCTCTCCCTTATTTGGACCCAACATAATTGCCTAGGTTTATGGTCTAAATCTAATTCGTTGAGAATGTTATATGATGTTAGCGTTGATCTTAATAGCGAAAAGCCCGAGTGGAGATTGACGGCGACATCAAGAGGACAAATTAACTCATTCAACATGGCCATAAAGGACAGAGATAGGTGGATCTTTCAGAGATGGCGGAGATGCACGCACATGCCAAAAATGGTGCTCACGGTGGTCGCAGTGACAACATGGATTACAAGGACGGAGGTGACTTCAACGGGCACCGATGGCTGATCTATCTACCCTTGTATTTATCCCTCACTCTGTCGTCACAAATAAGCTTTAAACAAGAATGCAACTTAAGAAGGTTACAAGGTTGCTAGCTTGCTTTCTTTCTTTCTCTCTCTTGAAATTTTTTTCTGCTTTTTCCAGAGGCTTTCCCCATATGCGGAGCTCAGTATGGATACCGTGCTCCAAGCCGATGGGCGGCCCGAAAAGATCCTATCGAGGTGGAGGAGCTACGAGAGATGCATCTTGAAAGAATAAAATAACAACTGAATTAGAGTTGAATCCATAAATTTCAAGAGAATTACCAAAAAAATCCTAAACCTATTGCAATTGTGTCAATTTAGTCATAAATTTTTTTTGGGTCAATTTAGTCCTAAATCTTTTACAATTGTGCAAATTCAATCATCCGACCAAAATTGGCCGGTCGGCGTTGACGTAGATGGCGGCCAGGGACAGCTGGGCGACGAAATCTGATGTGGCAATTTTTTAATTTTTTTTCGAATTTATTAATATTTTAATGTTCTTTTTTTGATTTTCTTTTTCTTTTTCTTTCCCATTGTCTCCTTCCTCTGGCCAGCGAGGTCAGCCTCACCGACCACTGGCGAAGGCGAGCCTCGCCCAGCGACGGCAACCTCGCTAGCCACCAACCATAGCCACTCTCACCCAGCCATCGTCCTAAGGTTTTCCTCATTCGCTTCACCCTATTCCCATGGCGACTCACTTCACTCTCATGCCTTGACCCCTTCCTCCACCAGCCCCGCCACTTCCTCCCCTGCCCACATCGCCTCAGCCTCAGCCTCAACCTCCCTTTATCGTCACCCGAGCCTCTCAGCTAGCGCCGGCCTCACTCCTCTCATGGCCCCAGAGCGTGATGGCCCCGCACGCCGCCACCGCCGGCAAGGCCACAAAGTCCTTCCATGGGCTCTGCTACGTCGTCGAGGACAACATCGACACCGACCAGATCATCCCCGTCGAGTACCTCACCTTGGTCCCGTCAAACCCCACCGCATGGATGGGCGAGGTTGAGCCACGCCAAATCTGGTAACGATCCTCGCTGGTGGCCGGCAAGGCTGCCGTCGCTGAATCTGGCGAGGCTCAACCTCGCCAGATCTGGCGATAGCAGCCTCACCGTCACTGGGCGAGGTTCGCCTTTGCTAGTGGCCGGCAAGGTTAGAAGAAGAAGAAGAAGGTGGGGAAAAAAAAGAAAAAAAAAAAGTATTAAAAATTCAAAAAAATATTTAAAAATTGCCACATCAGCGTTCGCCGGTCGGCCAATTTTGACCGGATATACTAAATTGGCACAATTATAAAAAATTTAGGACTAAATTGACAAAAAAAAAGTTTATGACTGAATTGATATAATTGTAAAAGGTTTAGAATTTTTTTGGTAATTCTCCCCATAAATTCCTTATGTTTGCCTTTCGTTTTGCTGAAAAGAAGTCATACTATTTGTGGAAGTTTAGAAAAGGTGAAGCATATGAAAAGCTTTTTTCTTGTTGAACGTTAACATGAACATGTGTTTCACGCGTAGAAATATGAATATTTCACTAACAAATATTTCATCCACACGAACATCACACCTTGGAATTTTAAAACATAAATATTACCGAGAAAAATGGCGTTCACACAACTCCCTCATCCACGAGGAACTTTCGAGGCATAAAATAAAATCCATTTAAAGTTGTAGGTAAATCAACTTAGAGAGAGAAGAGAGAGAGAGAGAGAGAGAGAGAGAGAGAGGGAGGGAGGGAGCGCATTGACCATCTGTTCTTTAGAACGATATCTGCACTAAGTAAGAAAATTCCGGGGAACACGGACCCAACAGAACTTCCCGGACAAGAAGATAAAGAGAACGCTCGTCAACACAGCAACCTAGAATTAATGCTTCAGGGTTTCATACACGAAACTACGTAAGTCTCGATAAAATAAGATGAATTAACATCACAAAAAACCCTAAATCAGTATCTCTATAAGAAATTTATCGATCCTCCGTTAGTTTGAGTCAAATATTAGATTAACATCACAAAGCTACATCTAAGAAATATAGTCCCCCTTTAGTTCTACGAAGGTCAGCTCCATTATCTGCACCGATCCACGCTACAGCCTCGGATCTGTTGGGTTTGCTTATCTTTGCTCTATAAACCGGCAGCCACGTTGGCTTCGGACGACGGTTCGGCGTTAAGGTCCAGGCCCGGCTCGCCACTACTCCTCCTCCTACTCGGCGGAGCTCCGCCGGCCTCCTCCGCCGGAAGTGCCTCCAGCTCGGAGAGCGTCAACCTGCGCGACCCCTCGCCTGTCTTGCCCTTCTCGAAATACTTGACCGCCGCGTGTATCCTCCTCAGGATGGCGTAGAACTCCTCCACCTCCGCCTCCGTCGCCGCCCGCCTCCGCCTCCCCCTGCTCTCCCGCGGCGGAGCTCTCCGGTCCCTTCGCCCTCTTCTTCATGCCGCTCGCTGCGCCGACGACGTCGTCTCTCTTCCTCCTCCTGTCCATGTCCTCCTCCCGCGTGAGCCTGAATCGCAAGGAAATCACCCAGAAAACTAAAAAGGGAAAGAAATCGAGTCGATGACGGAGAAGGTTAACGTGCTGGTTGCAACTTCTCGAGGACTGGATGCACGCTTTTAATGGGACGGGACGGTGGGGCTGGCTGGCCATTTCGCAGCAAGTTAGGCCGGACGTGGACGGTGGCGATTACGCCAAGCGGTGACGCCATTGACTTTCGCGTGGGCGGGGGGTGCGTTGCGTAACGTGGATGAAGCAAGCGGTGACGCAGGGAAACTGGGAAAAAAACGTGATGCTGACGCGTCCGTTGAAAAGTCAAAGTCTGAGGTCATCGTATTCCGCAACTTCCACGCGCATTGGACGAGCGGGGTGGGCATGCCGCATGGGCCGATAAGCGGTGGGAAAAAAAAGAACGAGCGATGAGCAGCGCCGCGAATCTCGGTGCGCCGGCCGACGGCGCTTCGAGACAAACGGCCTTCTCTGTTCCATCTTAAACTAAGGTTCCCAACGATTCACGGAGTTAGACAACGACTTAGGCTTCATCGGCTTCCTTAAAAAAATAAATGATCTGAAGAATATTTTTTTGAAAATGATTTATTATATTATTTACGAAATTAAACGATTGAAAAGTATTTTCATTATCAGTAAAAATATTTAGGATATAAATGATTATCAAATTATCTATTTTCAAAATTTTTGAAGTTGAATTATTCAATTGCTTTTGGTGATAGCGCAATCAAGAATCTACCTATTAAACGAGTGAGTCGAGTTGAGTTTGCGTGATGTTGAATATAGTTCGACCCAAATTTATCCACATTTCATTTTTACCAATCTTCATGTAATACAAATCTAATAAATTCATGCCCAGTACATATTCGATCCTAACTTATAATACTAAAATATTTTTATTTTTTACCCAATATATGAAAATTTATATCCAAACTAAGTGCATGTTCGAGAGAGAATGAAAATAGAGTCATTAAGATGGTTTAGATCGAAATAAGTTTAAAATTAATTTAACACTCGTGTTATTTTAGTTCTTACCTTTCGAAATTCATTCATTCATTCATGACTATTTTATTAAATATAATTCATCTATATAACAACTCAACCCATCAAATTATGAGTCTATGACCAATCTTTTGATAGGTTTAGTTAGGAATCACATCAACTTCAATCAAACTCACACTTGGCTGTGTCATGATGACTTGGTCGCATAGAAATAAGTAGCAGTTATAACAAAAGTCCAACATGGCGATGGTTGGCACGAAATTTCTACGGTGGTATTCAGAGAAAATTTTTGCAATCCATCGTCATCAGGCACTCTTTTGTTGATGAAAAGAGTCGACTAGATGCATTAGACCATGCTGGTGCTGGGGTGGGGTAGATTACTTTTTGAAAAATAATAATAATGGTGGTGCTTATTTGACAGCAACAATAATTTCTCTAGTGTGATGACCACCAGAGGAGTTTAGAAGTGCTATTGTCTCGTATAACAAAAATTATTAGGCGCTCCCCGAGTATCATGTGATTATCTATCAAAATCAATCATATAAACTGTCATGAAATTTGTTGATTTTCATTTAAAGAAGAATGGCTCACTAGAGTTTGGTACCCCACAATATGTTAGGTACGTGCACCTCACTCCGCCTTGCTAGAGCATCCAATGATTTCTCTATGAATAGGATTCACTGCATTAGCTAAAAGATACTCTCGATTAAAATTAGGAATGAACAATATTTGCTTGTATTGGGACATTCTGATGCGGAATAGACCGATTGGATATTATGGCAAGTTTGTTTTGCGGAGAATTGATTATTTGAAAGAAAAAAATAATCTCTTAAAAAAATGATTCACTCGTATCGCTAACGGAAATGAATTAACAAAAACGTTCGAGTATAATTTTGTTATTGATAGTAAAATATCTTCGATTGACTTATTTCTATAAATGATATAAACTCAGGAGACGATATGTTTGGTATTGTTTATAGGGGTAATCGGTTCTGATTTGGTCTAATGGAATCGATCTTTTTTTTTTTTTTCCTCCATTAAAAAGTGACGATGCATAGCAAAGTGAAAGAGAACGACAGATATTAAGATATCGATGAAAGCGACGATGAGTGAATAGTCATTATGTCGCAATTTGTTATGTCATTGGATGAGGTAATGCTTAGTTTACATTTTACTAATTTTCTTTGAATAAATAAATAAATAAATAAAAGATATAAGTAGTCAATCCAATTCTCCTTGAAATTGGGAATCGGACTCAATTAGCTTCTTTGGTCCAATCTGGTCCGTGCGATTCCCAATTTGGACAGTCCATTTTGCGCACTCCTAATTATTTCTATAGAGGGACTCGTGATACAACCCTTTTCCATCCTCGTTTACAGATCGTCACAGAATTCGAATGCGGTCGGAGAGGTGGTCCGGTCCCTTTGACAGGTCTAAGCAGTATGGCCCATGCTAAAAGAGGGGCCATTTCTTTCTATGGAGCGATGAAGCGGGCTTGCTTTCCAGGAGCGTTGGAAGCGGGATGAATTTGGGGAGAAAGAACCATCTTCCAAACGGCGCCTCGTTCTTCTTTCAGTGGGCTCATTCAATTGGGCCTAATCGGAAGTGGACTGCCGACCAAAAAAATGAAGATCAGGATCGGTGCTTCATTGGGCCCATCAGTTTGGGCTCTCTTGTCGTTGGATTCCGACCCCGGCAGCAGCACCGTTAGCTTCGCCACGGTTCGACCGGAGGTAGGGCCGACGATCCGGGGGCCGCATCGCATTCCAAAGTCAAAAATTCTCTCTGCCAAGCACTTTCTATCCGATGGCTCAATTCGCGGCACCGCATTACATCGCCGAATTCCTTTTCTTCTTATCAAGAACTGTCCTTTTTTTCTCTTTTTTTACCATCCAATCGAGTCGTGTCGAGTCGAGTCGAATCAAGAAATAGTTATTACCGGTAAAACCCCGAACGTCTCCGACATGTGCTCGTGATCGGCCCATGCTGTGTATCTCGGGTGGAATCCCATCAAGCGATTCGTACGTTAGATCTCCTCCGTCTTCTTTAACTTTCATCGTGCGCGCGACCCTCGATAATTCATTCGCCTCCCCCACCTTCGCCAATAATGCCTGTCCGTCGCAGCGCAGGCAGGACACGCCTCCGCAAGTGCAAAGTACTTTCCTCATCATCAGCTTCCTTCTTCACGCACTGTTCTTTTCCCCTTTCTTTTTCTTTCTTTAATCTTTGGAAGAGATCTTTTGGCGGAAACCACAAAAAAGGAGCTGGTCCCATGTCTTTGTGTTCGAATGATATGTTTCTAGAACTTTTCAGAAAAAAATAAGTTTTTTATTTTTTTTTAATAGAGTTTTTTTTTTTTTTTTGGCCTGGGCCGAACCCCGCATGCGGAGTAAAACCACGGGCGACACGTCTTAGATTATTATAGTATTTTTAATAAAGTTGGTATCATAAAAATCATAAATTATTACCGTTGTGAATAATTTTTGTAATACTAAAAATTTTAAATTTGCTCATTATGATATAAATGCCTTAAATTTTTTTTTTGTTTCATAAAAAGACCCCACAAATATATCCAAAATAGAATTGTAATAGATAATATATATGTTTTATGTGTATAAATTTGGATTGCAAAAAAAAAAATTGAGATATTAATTTGAGATTTTTGATGACATTTGCCTTCTTTGATATCTTATATTGTCCTTTCTTTTTTTTTTTTTTTTTTATATTATGGTCAAACTAACATTATTTTGGTGAAGAATGGGTTCCCATTCAATCATAAAAAATGCTAATGGATGATGATTGATAGCATTCCCTATTTTAGGTATGGAGAGGGCAACTTGAAAGGACAACGGCTACCTCGTATTAACGTCAAGTCGATTCCAATCGAAATCCGATTGGATTTAGAAAGATCCAATGTCAGCGATCTCGAGAATTCCTTCCTCTCGACCGTCCCTCTCGCTCCGAAAGCGAAGTCATGTATCGGCCTTTAGCAGCATGCGAACTAAAAGCCAACCTTGGACCATCGGACATGACAACAGCAATCGATTCAATTCAAATTGGACCGCTGGCTTCCCCCAATCAAGGCAATCTAACATCGATGCATTGTAGCTCGGGAATTCCATGACATGGAGAAACGATAAAATCCCCCGAATCCGCACATGGCATGGGGACCGCTCTTCGAAGACTCAAGAGACGGTCCTTAAAGATACCCGCGATTCCGTAATCAGCTATGGCGATTAAATTAAGCTACATTAAACAAATACCGATACTAGTGAATCTCGACGCCCCGCGTGGCGAGAACAGGAGATGCCCCCGTACCGCCTTCGCCCTTATTTTATGTCATATGTGGTGTTCTCTCTCTCTCAGGCATGTTATGTAAAGATATTGTGCCTTGGGATCCATATTATCTTTGTCTTAATCCGAATTACTCCGCTAAGAAAAGGGGTAATTATCATTATTATTATAAAGGTTTCTTCATTCGCCGGGAGAGAGCCTCCTGTGACCTGTCCTGTCCCCCACCTGAGCTCTGTCGCCTCTGAATTATAAGCGATTTGGCTTTTGTTTTACTCATGTGTCGTTTTATCGAAATCGAAGAAGTGTTACTGGCTTCGAGAGTTGGCAAATCGAAGCATGACTTTGTCTTTCTTCCGTTTTCCAGTTTTTGATTTTTTGTGCAAGGTGCATTGGCAGAGTTCAGCTGTCGACAGAACTTACGTCGGCTGTGAATGCAATCGAGTTTTCAATTTGGAGCATTGGGTTTAACTCATGTGGGTTTGTGTAGTCGAATCGTTTTGTCGTTAATTATGTTAATAAGTATGCTCTTATGGAATTTCGATGTTATAAATGAAAATTAGAACGGAAAAAAAGAGTGTAAAACTTGTTAAAAAACAGATTTTCCAGTATTGAAAATTGAAAAAGTACAATCAAGAAAAGGAAAATTCAAAACACATTGAATGCATCGAAATGCATTTTTCATTGAAGATTTATTAAAACCCATCTCATTGCTCATCATCGCATGATGCTTTGAGGGGTCGCTCACCTGTGATGATTGCCCTTGCAACTGTTCAGTGTCCCCATGACCCATCATCACAAGATTATGCAAGCTCCGATATGAAAAAAAGTATAAAGAAAAAATAATATAAGAGCAACACGAAACAGAGCTTGATTTTTTCGTAAATACGCTAACCTTGAAAGACTAAGAAATTGGGGGTGTTTCAAGTCTCATATTGCTCTCTTTATGCTATTGAGGAGGACACTGTGGACTTCCGTTTTTGTTTCCATTTTCTGGCTATGTTTGGCAATCCAATTTTAGCTCTGTGCAGGATATACAAGGGAAGTTACTTACTCTTGAAGATAGGAATGGTATTGGTAATGTTAGACTATTATGGCTGACAACTTCTATGTTTGGATCATCAATATGATAGGGTATTAGTATGTTCCCACATATAATCTAAATATGAAAATTTGTCCTCTAAAAAAGGAAATATGGAATGGATTGCTCATAATTTATGAGATTTTGCTATTTCTTTCCTTTCTAAAGGAAGATACTAATTTTAGGGAAAATGGAATTTCCACAATCACTACAAATCTCTCGGAGATAATTTGAAAATAAAAATTCTTGTTTTGCCTGATTTGATATTAAAAGTATATTGATTTTTCCCATATAATTAATACTTTTGTCCGTAAATACTACATATTTGATTCAATCAATAAATCGATTTTTGTCCTTATGAGTTTGAGTCTCAATAAAAATTGGAGTTCTTACTATTTGTTCATATGTTATGATATGAATATAATATATCATCTCGAAAATTTCTCTTTTGAACATGTGAGTTTAGCTCTTGCTAGGGAAGGGTCGAGTGCTTCTCATTGCGTTTAGTTTTAGATCATACTCACTGCTCCTGAATCGGGCCAAACTCTTTATTTCGACTTAAACAACGCTAGTGATTTAGTACCCGATGGTGTCCAAGATCATAAAGATATATATTTCTGGGATCGAATCCAAGATCGTAAGATGATGGCAGGAAATGCCGGCCACCGCACATCTTAAGCAAGGTCACGAGACCCGTGCTCTCCGCGACAAATCCAACGTTACCTGCTCCCCTCTTTCCCCCTCTCTCTCTCTCTCTCTCTCTCGTACGTGACAAAGGCTAATTAAAGTTTTCTTGGAGATCGTTATCGGCACATCTCTGCCAATTTGACAGAGAGATGCGCACGGCGTTCGTACGCATTCTCAAGGGTTTCTTCGTTCTTGGGTTTTCGCGGCATCCCACGCACGTCCCCTGTTTCTGCTCCACCCGAGATAAGAAGACAAGATCCAAAGTTGATAAGGACCAAAGACCAAATCCATTTTTGAAGCAATGCAGCATCTTGCGAACGATCTTAAATGAGGATTTTTGCAAGGCAGGACTCGGGACGACGACGTTTTCCGATTTTTTTTTCCGCTATTTCAGAGGGCATGGAGAGCTAGCGAGAGATGTTCCGCAACCGTTGGGTTAGAAAAAACCATGATGAGATCCCGTGGACTGGACCTGAAAAGGAAAGTCGATCGGAGGAAGACGTGATTCGGGCGGAGGCTCCGGGAATCACGGTCGGACTTCGGTCGCTCGACCTAACATCGCAAGCTTCGCCCAACACGTGCACATGTCTTACTGGGACTCGGAGGGGGACAGATAATCTTATGGAATTTGCCTTCGAATAGTCCATTAACTGAGAAATGACGGTGAAAAGAAAAAAAAAATCAACTTTCACACAGGAGCTTTTGCGCGGGCCATGACTCATTTTTCTATCCCCACGCGTTTATGTCGGTGCGAGTTCCCGCCGAAACAAAACTCGATGGCTAATTCGCCAGAAAGGCATATTCTGCTGGAATGATTTTTAGCTTCCATTCAAAATGACAGCCCAGATGAAAAAGGGTGACATCTTTTTGACTCCCCAGTCACATCCTCAGCCAGGCAAAGGAACGGTGGGGTGAACTTTACAATCCTCGTCCATGAAGAATCAATACACATCATAGAAAGATACTAGTTATAATAAGTATAATACAATAACTTTCCCAAGTTACGATCTTTATATATGGAAAGATGAAATCCTCTACATAAATAAAAGAGGATAAGTTTATCAACCTTGAAAACTCTGGATGCACTTGCCAGGTCATTGATCTGATTGAGAGATAAGTTTGTAAAAAGACAGGGTAAGTTCCCCTCTTTACTAGCATCGGAAAACTCTTTAAAATTGCTTAGATATTTTCCGCAATAATCCAGGAGGAGGAGAGGGCAAAAAGAGAAAGACCTTTGATTGAGAGAGAGAGAGAAACAGAGGACCTCGAGGCCCGGATCCGTCCAACCATCCTTCCCTATCCACGACTCCTTCCAAATTCCTATTAAACCAGTCCCTCTCTCGACCAGAATCCCAGCAAAAGTCCCCGGTCTGAACTCCTCTAGTTCAGTCCCGAAGCAGAGCACTTCGAGCCTTGCTTAGGGTCCCGACCGAAATGTCGCCTCCTCTCCCGAACCTCCTCCTCCTCCTCCTCCCCCTCCTCCTCCTGTGCATTGCCCCTGCACGCTCCGGCACTGCCAAGATCGGCAATGGCTACCGCCTCGTCTCCATCGAAGAAACCCCCGACGGCGGCCTCATCGGCCACCTCCAGCTCAACAAGGAGTCCTCCATCTACGGCCCCGACATTCCCCACTTGCAGCTCTTCGTCAAGTACGCCATCGAAAAGTCCCCATTTTTAAGCTCCTCCTCGCCATCAGGAAACGACCCGTTTCCATTTCTCCACTGAACTCGCGTGTATCTGTGTGTGCTTCAGTGGTTGATGTTTTTTGTGTTGGCTTTCGCAGGCACGAGACGCAGGACCGGCTGAGGGTGTACATCACGGACGCCCAGAAGAAGAGGTGGGAGGTCCCCTACGACCTCCTTCCCCGGGACCCGCCGCCGCGGCTCCCGTCGGCGGCCGTCGCGACGTCCCGGAAGACGAGCCCCCCGGTCGCTGTCTCCGAGTACTCCGGCTCCCAGTTCATCTTCAGGTACACGACGGATCCCTTCACCTTCGCCGTCAAGAGGAAGTCCGACGGGCAGACCCTCTTCGACTCCACCTCCGGCGACTCGGACCCGTACAGCGCCCTCGTCTTCAAGGACCAGTACCTCGAGATATCCACGAAGCTGCCCGCGGACGCCTCCCTCTACGGCCTGGGGGAGAACACGCAGCCCCACGGGATCAAGCTCTACCCGAACGACCCATACACGCTGTACACGACGGACGTCTCGGCGATCAACCTGAACACGGACCTGTACGGCGATCACCCGGTGTACATGGACCTGAGGAACGTGGGTGGGAAGGCCTACGCGCACGGCGTGCTGCTGCTCAACAGCAACGGCATGGACGTGTTCTACAGAGGGACGTCGCTGACGTACAAGGTGATTGGAGGGGTGCTGGACTTCTACTTCTTCGCCGGCCCAACGCCTCTCGCCGTCGTCGACCAGTACACGCAGCTCATCGGCCGACCGGCTCCGATGCCCTACTGGGCTTTTGGTATGAATCGCTTACTTGCTCTGTGCTTCTTTACAAGGAAAGGAGCTGCTTTTTCTTTTTTACCATTTACAAGGTTACCCATTATCACTGGAATCTTGTTATATAATTAAGTAGAGAAATTTTGACTACATTAAATTTGCAGGGTCTTATGTCTGATGAACGTTTTAGGAATCGTATATTCCGTATTCATCATGCTTAATAATTCATACCAATTGCTCTGTTTGTGTATTATATTAGGGGAAATGTTGCCTTGAGACTCGATTAGACTAAGATAATCACCTATTTAAAAAGGGTTTTAAGAGATTGCAATATTCTTGTTTTGCGTTGGGATTGGTTTGCTGGTACGGCAGATCATTAAATTCGTTTGGTATGGCATTGAATGAACGCTTCTGTTTTGGCCCCACAACCAGTTTCTTGCTATTTACCTCAGAAGGGCCTCGGTTTCACGTCACTGTAGTGTTTCTTCATCGGTCTTGGAATGTGGTACCATCGACTACTTTACTGGCATGGTTGATGGGTTCCTTAGAACACTTTAGGTGTGATATTTAATACCTGCCGGGTGATGTGAATTAATTTATTGGGCATGTTGATGTCTTTTGCTTTCGGCTTTAGCCTGTGGTTCGTTTTGTGACGGCAGGGGCGCGTCCTTTCGGTATAATTTTGGCACCTCATTGTCGATTTACATAGTTGGAACTATCACGTTCCATTGGCCTATGGTAAGGACTTCTGATTGTTGCGTCCATCGTAGAGTAAGACGGCACTGGTGCAGGAACTTGTGCATTTCGGTCCTCAGAGTTGGAAGTGGTGTAGTTGGTGATATGAATGGATACATATTAATGAATTGAATTGACTAAGCTCAGAACTGGTGGGAGTTGCAATGATTTATGGTCCTTCCTGCAGGATTGATGTGGAGATACCTTCTTTTCATTAAAGAGAGGGTTTTTAAGGACTGCCTGAATTGCAGTGTCACGATGCCTAATTGCTGCTCCTGGTTGATAATTCAATTATAACTTGTGTGGAAGTGGAGCTATTTTTTTGTTCATTTTCAATTGTAGGTTTGTCTGGTCGGTCCATTCTCCTGCCTTCACTTCACTGTCCTTTGTGACTCTCATTTGTTTATTCATCGTGCAAACGTTGGTAGACGTGACTGGGGCGAGGCTCGATCTTTTAATCATATCGGCACGCCAAATAAATTGTAGGTCCGCATAAAAGATGAGGCGATGTGTGGAAACGATGAAGGATCTTATGCTGTCGTGCTGGTTCGGGCATTTATTTTCATTTGTTTACTTTATGGTAGCTTAAAATCTTGACCTTTACGGAGACAACTTTTGAACGTAGGCCAACTGGTGGACCCCTGAAAGCAATCATGGCCTGAAATTTGTGCTTCGCTTGTCCTTTTCTTACTTGCCTTTTCCTACTAGAAGTGGAGACTGACCATTGCCATCAGATTCTTATCACAATGCTTGCAAACACGTGTAGTCAGATTGGATTTTGATTAACTCGGCGGAAATTATGGCGGTGATATTGAAATTATATTTCTAGATTGTTCAGCACAACGACTAAGGACTCTAGTCCAAAATCTCATAGGCAAACACATTATCACTTCCTTGAAATATTAGTTCATCATGCAGGAGGAAAGCATGCAACGAAAAGTTCCTGTTGGATCGAAAAGAGTCACGCATGATTTGTTTCTTTTGCTTATGGGCGATCAGTTGAATTTGGCTTAGGAGATTATTTCTTCTTGATCAATGCAACACCAACATTTCGAGTTTAGATTTAGTTTCTAGTGCAGGAGATGGTGTCAATTCTCCGTCCTAATTGCTTATACTCTCAGTTACATGTACAAAATGTTATGCCTTAACGTTTGTAAAGCTATGTATTTATGGTCTCTCTGCTTTTGGTTTCTACAGGGTTTCATCAGTGTAGATGGGGCTATCATAACCTCTCCGTCGTCGAAGATGTGGTTGCAAGCTACCAGAAAGCTAAAATTCCGCTCGATGTGATTTGGAACGACGATGATCACATGGATGGCCACAAGGATTTCACCCTGAACCCTGTCAATTATTCCCGTCCGAAGCTTCTGGCTTTCCTGGAGAAGATCCACAACATTGGCATGAAGTACATTGTCATAATTGATCCGGGAATTGGCATCAACTCCACCTATGGTGTATACCAAAGAGGTTTGGCCAAAGATGTCTTCATCAAACATGACGGCGAGCCCTTTATCGCTCAAGTCTTGGCCAGGTGCCGTTAACTTCCCCGACTTTCTTAACCCAAAAACCGTAGAGTGGTGGGGTGATGAAATCCGGCGCTTTCACGAGCTCGTCCCTGTCGATGGCTTGTGGATCGACATGAATGAAGCTTCCAATTTCTGCTCGGGGAAGTGCACGATCCCCGAGGGCAGAATATGCCCCAATGGAACTGGGCCGGGCTGGGTGTGTTGCTTGGACTGCAAGAATATTACCAACACCAGATGGGACGATCCGCCTTACAAGATAAATGCTTCCGGATTGCAAGCGCCAGTAGGTTTTAAAACCATAGCTACAAGTGCTGTCCATTACAATGGTGTATTGGAGTATGATGCTCACAGTTTGTATGGCTTCTCGCAATCAATTGCTACTCACAAAGCACTCCAAGGGCTCCAGGGAAAGAGACCCTTCATATTGTCGCGCTCGACGTTCGTGGGCTCCGGGAAGTATGTCGCTCACTGGACCGGAGATAACCAAGGCAATTGGGAAAATCTGAAGTATTCCATCTCCACTATGCTGAATTTCGGCATATTCGGAGTGCCCATGGTCGGTGCAGACATATGCGGCTTCTACCCAGCCCCGACTGAGGAGCTTTGCAACCGCTGGATCGAAGTCGGTGCCTTTTACCCATTCTCGAGGGACCATGCGAACTACTATTCCCCAAGACAGGAGCTTTATCAATGGGACTCAGTAGCCGAATCTGCTAGGAATGCTCTTGGCATGAGATATAGGCTCCTACCTTACTTGTACACTCTCAGCTACGAAGCTCATACAACGGGAGCCCCGATTGCACGGCCTCTTTTCTTTTCATTCCCCGATTACGTGGAGAGTTACGGATTGAGCACCCAGTTTTTGCTTGGGAGTGGAGTCATGGTATCTCCCGTGCTTGAGCAGGGGAAGACGGAGGTCAAGGCGCTCTTTCCTCCTGGTACATGGTTCAGCTTATTCGATATGACGCAGGCCATATCCTCGAAAGGGGGGCAGTATGTCACCCTCGATACGCCTTTGCACGCAGTGAATGTTCATGTATATCAGAACATAATCCTCCCGATGCAGCAAGGTGGGATGATATCCAGGAAGCGAGAAAGACGCCGTTTAGCCTTGTGGTGACTTTCCCAGCTGGGGCCCAGGAGGCGGAAGCGAAGGGGCAATTGTTTTTCGATAATGACGAGCTTCCGGAGATGAAACTGGGGGGTGGGTCTTCCACGTATGTCGACTTTTACGCGACTGTTAGCAAGGGGCAGGTCAAGCTGTGGTCGGAAGTGCAGGAGGGCCAGTTCGCGTTGCAGAATGGTTGGATCGTGCAGAAGGTGTCCGTGTTGGGATTGGGCGGGACCGGGGCATCTGACCTCGAGATCGACGGCACTGCAGAGAATGTGGAAATGAGCGTTTCCCCACAGAACTTCTTGGCACCCCTCTCCGATGATGGGGATGCAAAGAGCAGCGTGATGGTTGAGATCGGCGGGCTCAAGTTGCCTCTGGGGAAGAACTTTGCCTTGTCGTGGAAGATGGGAATGAAAGGTTAAGATTTCGGAATGACCCGCTATTCGCAATCGATTAGCCTTCTTTTACGTCTGTTTGTCGGTTGCCTATTTCTAGAGTTTGTTCATGGAAAGGAGATGAGTTCAAAGAGAAATTGCTCATCCTTTTCCACCCGAGGGAAAGAAAAAGAAAAGTAACCAAAGAGCAAGTGTCTTTATGTTTTCCATTGTTTGCTTCAAATAAATGTTGCACCGTTTTCAGTATGTTTTCTGCTTCCAGTTTTGCTCACTGCAATCACACTTCAGTTGGGTTATAAGCCGATGATGATGTTGCTGATGCTGAGTAGTGGATGCACATATAGTCCTCAAACGGTTTTTTTCCGGCAGACTTCGTTCTTCATTTGGGTAACCTAGGTTTCGATTGACGCGCAAGGATTTGAGGATAATTTCTGTAATGGGTTGATCCTCAAGCGCCCAAAACGAGTCTGCCGTCCATCAAGTCAAGCAGTGAAACTGAACCAACCATCATCCTGGACCTCATTCTGGGCCGAGGGCTCTATGGCCTGCGTTTATCCAGCGCATGAACAGTGCAATATATACTGCCTCGGCTGGGCTTTTAATACACACTGGACCTCAGAATATGGGATAAACGCATAGGGAAATCCTAGTCTTCCGTAATTTCTTTTCCCCAATTCAGTCATGAAAGAAATAGTTGCGATAGGGGATTTAAAATGCGGAGAATGCAAACATCTTTTTTAGGGTTCATATTAAAGCCGTATATAGCATGTGTGGAAATAAGTTTCCAACCCATGTTTGATTACGTTACTCAACGGTGGTGATCAAGATATCGTTCTTCGCAGTTCAAATTTGCTCATAAAAATCGAACATCATCTGCTTAATTATTATAGTGCAAAAACAAGTCAATCTATCGCGATGAAAGCCTCAAATCATGTGTGTGACTAATGGAATGCCCCGCCATCGCCATCGCCATCGCATCAACGATTTTCCACGAACATCATTCTCGACTCTTGACGACGGTGTCGACAGCCGTTTTCTCGGGCGCCACTAGTTAGAATCAAATCACCCTCGCTAAAAGATGCACCTTCTTTTCATATAGAGCACACGAGTAGGTAATTGCACGCCATATGAGAAATCTGCCAAGCATTGTGGCGCTTTTATCAGCGTAGGTACTCCTAAACGGTGGTTCCCCAAGCCGCTCAAACGTGTCCTATAAGGTTGGTCGGTCGGCTAGCACCGTCTGGGAATTTGACTAATTGAATTAAAAGTCATCCCAGGTTCGCCTTTTCTTTCACGCCCAAGGAATTTTCCGCGCAGACCCGCGAGGGTTGATTTTGCGGACCATTCAGGTCCACAAGAATTGCATCTTTTTTCTCTCTTCCCCATCTCTCTCTCTCTCTCGGGTCCGGGGAAAGCAAACAAATGCGGAAGCGAATCCTTTGCGGTCTCTTCCGCTAGAATCGTCGGACTCGACATCGAGAAGTCAAAAGGACAGCACCACGTACGCGAACTACTCTTCCCCGAGATGGGAGATTTATCAATGGGAATCGGTGGCCGAATCTGCTAGGAATGCTCTTGGCATGAGAAAATAGGCTCCTGCCTTACTTGTGCACTCTCGATTATGAAGCTCATATGGCGGGAGCCCCGATTGCACGGCCTCTTTTCTTTTCATTCCTCGGTTTGGCAAAAGTGATTGGTATGATTTCTCCGAGAACTGACTAAGAATTCCGACGAGGTAAGTAATATCTGCTACTGAGAGTTCGTATTGGTTTGAGCGATTCTGTCTTCAATCTTATAGTGAAATAAATATATCATCATTTTTTTACTTCACTTCAAGGCCTAGAAAATAGGACATCGATCCTAAATTTGTCATTTCGAAACGGCCAATTATGGCCTCCTTGAATTTAGCAAACATCTTTTGATAGCTCCCGATAAATATCAAGCATTAACGTAGAGGCATGCAATAATTGTCACCATTAGTATTTGATTTGATATATAGTATATTCTGATAGGCACACTTTTAAAAATCATGCGCTAATAGGTGCATGTCAATTCTTGTGTACCACACTTAAGGTGTCCATTTTAATCCATGTAACTTTTTTTTTTTTTTTTCAGTTTATAAACTTAATTTCCATACCCTTTCTACTCATTAACCCAAGGGTGCTCCACAAAGATTTCCTCTTCAGGGAAACCATTGAGAAATGCTAATTTCACATTCATTTGATAGATCTTCCAATGATTTTGAGCTGTGAGTTCTAAAATGATCCAAATAGTATTCATTCAAGCCATTCGTGCAAGTAATTCAAAATAATCAATAGTCAACTTTTACTTGCAACCCTTTACAATCAGCGTGGCTTTATAGACCC
Source organism: Eucalyptus erythrocorys (assembly GCA_014182555.1). Taxonomy (NCBI): domain Eukaryota; kingdom Viridiplantae; phylum Streptophyta; class Magnoliopsida; order Myrtales; family Myrtaceae; genus Eucalyptus; species Eucalyptus erythrocorys. Next base: position 33,119,916 of record CM024603.1, on the reverse strand, counting down.
ACTTCGCCATCCAGCTTGTAATTCATCTTTTACAATGGGTTTCTTATCAGGCGGTATAGAAATTAGCTTCTATGTGTCATTATTTTCAATGGAGTGGATTTCTTCATTCATTGCTTAGATCCACTTCTCATCTATAGCTACATAATGTAGGATATGTGGTCACATTCTATAAATAAACAAAATTTTACCAAAGTTTCATCACTAATTCTGTTAGTATTATGATAATCTCTTGTGACCATATGTTTGAATTTTGATGGCATCTCCTGCAATTGTTGTGAACGATGTATTGGTGGTCTTGAAACTGCTCTTGGTGGAGAAAATGAACTATTGGGCAAAAATGATGGATCTTCAATGGAGATTCTTTTGTTTCTCCCGTCACCTTCGATGATAATGTTTTTCTCGCTAGTCTTTTGGTTCCAATCTCGGGCTTCATTAGATATCCTCGTTGATGATTATCTTCTTAGGGTGCATTTGATAACATTTCTGTTTAAAAATTGTTCCGGGGAATAAAAATAGAAAAAAACTATTTCTGTTCTGGAGAATAACTTTTGAATTGAAGAATGCGTTTGATAAATTTGTTCATAAAATAGATTAAGAACAGAAACATGTTTGGTAAACTTGTATAATTTTTTTTTTATTTCTTTTAATTTTTTAATATTCTTTTTATTTTTCCTTTTTCTTCTTTTTGGCTAGTCACCAGCCTCGGCCAAGGCCGACGACGGGCTGACGAGGGCCAGCGGCCTCATCGGTGGTTGGGCGAGCTCGGCCTCGCAGGATTTGGGCGAGCTCAAGCTCGCCTAGCCAAGGCGAGGCTAAGCCTTGCTAGAGGCCAACGACGCTCCGGCGAGCTCACCGGCTAAAGAAAAAAGAATAAGAAAAGAAGAAAAAAAAGAAAGAAAAGGAGAGAGAAAAATTGTTTCTTAAAAGTGTTCCAAAAAACAAGAAATAAGTTTTTCTTGTTTCTTGTTATTTTTTGTTTCTATTCCAAATTTGTTCTTGGGAACAAAAAAAAAGATTTGGAACAAAAATGTAAACAAACGCGTTTCTATTCTTTTTTTGGTTCTTCGGAACAAAAAAATAGGAACTGTGTTCATTAACAGAAAAAAAAGAACACAAACAAACAGGCCTCAATAACTCAAATATACAACTTATAAGTTTTAGTCACGTCACTATAGCCAATGAAGATGCACTTCTAGATTTTGTCATCCAAAATTTTCCTTCGTTCATCTAGTATATGGGAATATGCCACACATCCAAATACTCATAGGAATGAAACATTTGATTTGATGCCACTCCAAGCCTCCTTTGGGGTTCTTCTAAGAACATTCCTTGTTGGAAACCTATTTAGCACAAATATAGCATATGCAACTATTTTTGCCATCTTGGGTAAATTTTTAGTTTTTAGCACCCTTCTTGTTATTTAAAGAATTGTTATATTTTTTCTTATTGTTATACGATTTTGTTGAGAAGTATAATTGATAGTCAACTCACGATTCACTCCATGAAAAAGAGCTGAAGTTACCTCTGGGGAAGAGGATTGCCATGTCGTGGAAGATGGAAATGAAAGGTTAAGATTTCCGAATGACCCAATATTTGCAATCGATTAGTCTTCTTTTACTTTGTTGTCGATTGCCTATTTCTAAAGTTAGTTCACGGAAAGGAGATGAGTTCTAAGAGAGATTGCTTATCCTTTTCCACTCGAGGGAAAAAAAAAAAAAAAAAGAAGAGAAATGTGACCACAGAGCAAGGTCTTGTCTTTTCACTTGTTTGCTTGAAATAAATGTTGCACTATTTTCAATATGTTTTCTCCTTCCAGTTTTGCTCTTTGCAATCATATTTCAGATGGGTTATAAGTTGATGATGATGCTGTTGATGTTGAGTAGTGGATGCATAGATACTTGACAATTCTACTTAGAGCAAGTTCACACTGATTCCCTACGTACATTTTTGACATCGCAGGGCCTATTTGATAATCGGTTAATTTTTGGCTATTTGTGTTCTTTTGTTTTTTTTTAAAAAGAAATCTATTTAGTAGCGTTAGTTAATTTTTCTATTCTTGGAAACAAATTTATCCCAAAGAATAGATTTAGATTAGAATAAATAAGTAGAGAAAAGTTACTTTTTTATTTTTAGGAACAATTCTAGAATTAAGCCAATATCATCTTCTTCTTTCTTTTCTCTTTTCTTTTCTTTTTCTTCTTCCTCCTCTAGCTAGTTGCCGGCCTCAGCGATGATTGGCTATTGAGGTCGGCAACCGGCCAAAAGAGGTTCAACAACCGATTAGAGAAGGAAAAAGAAGATAAGGAAAAAAGAAATTAAAGAAAAGAAAAATCTCATAATCTTGTTAAAAAAATTAAAAGAAATTTTACAGCACAAAAAAATTTGAGGCCGTATCAAACGCATTGTTGTTATTTTTCTATTATGAGAATATGGATTTTGTGCAATTATTAAGCACCTTTGAATGTTCAGAAATTCGTTTAGAAATAGAATAAAAAAATATTTTTATACAGAAATAATTCACAAGAATAGAATGGTCACTAATCGAACTTTTTTTAGCCAGGATTAATCTCCTCGAGGGGTTTTTCTTTCGCAGACTGTGTTCTTCATTTGTGTATGTAACTTTCGATGAAACCGCAAGGATCTGAGGATAATTTCTGGGATGGGTTCATTCTCAAAGCGCCCAAAACTAGTCTGCTATCCATCAAGTCAAGCATTGAAACTGAGTCGACCGTCATCCTGGATCTCATCCTACGCCAAGACCCTATGGTTTGCGTTTCTCCCCCGCATGAACAGTGCAAGAGATATTATCTAGGCTGGACTTCTAATGCACATTGGACCACACGAGAAAGAGATAAACACGAATATAGTGAAGTCCAGTGGTCTACGTAATCTCTTCTTCCCACTTCAATCATGGAAGAAATATTCGCAACAAGGAAAAGTCGGAGAAGGGAAACATCTTTTTTTTTTTTTTTAAGGGTACATATTAAAGGCCCCGATATGGTACACGTGGAAATAAGTTACGGATATTCAATTTCGACATCAACGTGACTCAACAGTGCAATCGAGTAAGATATCAATTTTCAAAGTTCTAATTTGCCCATAAAAAATGAACCTCATCTGCTTAAGCATCATAGTGCAGAAACAAGACAATCTATTGCTCCAGTCACTAGACCGAACAAAAAGAAGCAAAGAATAGGGACTCCCGGTTGTTTTAACTTTCAATATGATGCTTATTACCTTATGGTTTCCAATCCTGTCGATAAAATAGATGTAACGGCGAAAGCATCAAGTCATGCACGCGATTAATGGAATCCCCGGCCATCGCCATCGTCACCACCGCATCCGCCGTCTTCCACAACCATCGTTCTCGACCACGGTATCATCAACGCCATCGTCTCGGTCGCTGCTAATCAGAGTCCAACCACCTTCACTCAAAAACGCACGTTTTCACACCGTGCGCACGAGCAGCAGTTGTCCCCGAAGCCGTTCCAATGTGTCCTAGATCGGTTGGTCGGGCTAGCACCGTCTGGGAAATTTGACTTGGTTGAGTTAAAAAGTGGCTCGCCTTTTCTTTCACGCACAAGGAATTTCCCTTGTGGACACGCGCAGGTCGATGTGCGGACCATTCACATCCACAAGAACCGAACGGCATCTTCTCTCTTTTTACTCTGCGGAAGCGCATTTCTTTCTTTTGATCTCTTCTGCTACAATTCTCGGACGCGAGATCGAGAAAGTCAAATGACAGCACCTCGTCGCAGGGGTCAGCTCCTTTCATTAGAGAGAGAGAGAGAGAGAGAGATATAGAGAGGGACGAAAGGCAAGAGAAAGAGGGGGTCCCAACCGGACTAAACTATAGAATTAATTCCCTCTCTTATCGTGTCGGACGCAAAACCCCAACGACCCCACTCACCAACCCATTAACTACCTCCACCAAATCGAAAAATCATAGCACGTGCCCTCGCGCTCCTTTTGGCCTTCGGGACCGGCCCTCGGTCGAATCGAATGCGACCGGGGTCCGGACTCGGGTCCTGGTGCTCGCGGACTCTCCTGGGTCGGCTTCGTTGCTTTCGTAGGTGACATGATTAGATTCGAAAGCCCCTGAATTTCGGAGAATAGAATAAACTTCGGTGGACGTCGCGGACGATCGAATCTCGGGAGCGTAATCGAATCTGTTCCCCTACGTCTAGTTCACTTCCCCCGACATGAACCATAAGGTGCGAGAAACCGTGCCCCGACGGCATGTAATTATTGCTCCATCATATGGGCAGGGCGGCCACCGCATAAATGATCGGCCCACGGAATCCTCGAGGTTGGTGTGAGGAAGGCCAAGGAGGAGGGCAGGGGGCATCAATGCCCGAGGGAGCTTCGATGCGAGCGCAGCGAAAAGGACTGACAGCTCCCCCGCGCAAATACAACAAACTCCCCGTCCCACATCGTCCGGAAGCGCTGCAGGGCTCGATGCGCTGTCACGGTCCGCATCAACTGACGCGACGCACTGCAAATTTTCGTGGGAAAGAAAAATTGAGGACAGAACTTCGCTCAGGGCAGTGGCCGGTCGGATCGCATGTGCCTCTGAATATACCAGAAATGTCGTCGTTCCCTTTTGAAAAGTAGGCATTCGATTTGTTTTTTAAATTATGGGAAATTACTCCCTAATTATCTAATATCTGCCGAGACCATGTAGAGATGTGCGATGGGCGATGTTGTCAAAAAGGCAGGGAAAAGAAAAACAAAAAGAGAGCCACTGCCCACGATCCCGTGCGAGCTCTTTCGCGGCAATTACTTAAAGCTACCGGGCCCCGTCTCCGCTTGGTTCCTCGAATGGTTTCGTTCCCGCATGGCCCCTCCGGCCTAACTCCTCGTAATCAACGTGGCCCAAATGGGGCCGTACACGTGTCGGCGAGGCGGCGGCCGCGTGTCCGTCCTCGGCCGTCCTCGAGTTAACCGAGGAGTGGGGTGGGGGCCCGCCGCGCCACCTTTTGGCGCCAAGGAGGGGGTGGGGTGGCGTTGTGGTGCGGGTGGGCTCCAGGCCGGCGTCATTGGCGGGAAACGGAAGCGATCCTTTTGGCGGTCCGTTTTTGCAGGCGGAGAGACAATTATTCACGAGATCGCGTAACGCACTCCTCCTCCTCCTCCTTACTTATCTTATCTTTGAGTCAGCGAGCGTGGAGGAGCGGGGACTGTGACCTTTCTCCCGTTTCTTTAGCCCCCTCCAAAAAAAAGAGAGACTTGTCTAATTCCCTCCACAAATGCATAATTTCCCTAAAGTCGATTGAAATTCATGCTTGCTTTTAATTGTTTGTATTGACGTGTCGATGAATCGGGTCAAGTTTGGATAAAGTCGAAAAATCATCTAACCCAAATTAACTCATTTAATTAGTTTTAAACCATTTTCATGCAATACGAATTTATTGACTCATGTTTAACTTAACTCATACCCCAAACCATATTGTTAAGACACTTGTATATCTAACCTAATTTGAGAAAACTTATATCAAAATTAATGTGAGTGTGAGATCAAGTAAGATCAAGTATTAGCATTCACATTATTTTAAGTCTTATCATTCTAAACTCATTTACTAATAACTCAGCCAATCATATATGGGTTAAGAAATTTATTTACAATCTATTTTGAAAGATCTAATTAAAGCTGACCAAGTGATTGATTTTGTAGGCTGGTTTGAATTTGAGTAGGCTTCTTCTTCTTCTTCAATATGTCGAATTGAGTCATTTCTTAACCCAGGCTTATGGTCAACGGAGTCCTATTGGCGAGTGCTTTTCGAAATTACTAGTGGACACGCTTCGTTAGACGGCATACGATCCTGATGTGTTTCGTTAATTAATAAACGTTAGGAAATCCTAGTTGATCGTGCGCGCGAGCTACTAGCTCGAGAGCCTAGGCTCTGATACCTCGCCATTATCAAACACGATTCAAAACTCGTTAGTCAAAGGGGGGCGGCAATAAATGATAAAGTACCGACGTGACCCGAAGCGGCCCACGTGACATCCACGGCATCATGATGCTAGCGATGCATGCCATGCATGGATGCATGGCTGGATGTGGATTGTACGGACGGACGAAGCGATGTCAAGCTTCACGTGACGGGGTTTCTAAATACTCGGTGGGGACGAAATATCTTAATTAACAGGACAGGAATACACGGACAGGGGTGGCTCGACACGGCGGGCCTTTTCCCCGTTAGAGCGCTAGTTGGTACGGTCGGACGAGGTGGCAGGGGGAGATCGGGTGTTGCTGGCCGTCGGATCTCTGGGATTCGCTCCATCTCCATGCGGACATCGTCACGTGGCGCAGGCTTTTGTCCTGAGATGGGAAGAGAAAAAGAAAAAAAAAGCCCTTTTTTCCTTGTATATTATATCGAATGAATTAATAATTAGAAAAGTATTAGGAAAAATGTGAAGTGATTTTATTGATTTCTTTTGGTCGAAAGTAATTATCATATGTGGCCAGCAATGAGTATTGTAATGTGATAAGGCCGCGGTATCTTTGGCACGAAGGGAGTGCGGATGCACGTCTACCGAAAGGAAAATTATACCCTATCGGTTGTAATTTTCTTTACCAATTTTTTGAAACCGAAAAAGATTACCAGATCTCCAACCAACGCTTCCGTAGGCGAGCATGCGACGGTCACGTGATCAGCTCCAGTTACAGATCCGAAGCAAGGAAATATGTCGATTACAGCCGTATATAACAAACTCTCATTGCTCTGGAACGAGCTCGAGGCGGCGAAAGAAAAGCTCGAAGGGTCCCCAGAAACGCTCCGACAATACAGATCTATCAGAGAAAGGGAGAAATTGACTCGATTTCTCCTAATATTGAACGAGAGCTACCCGACGTTCGGATCCCAAATCCCGGTGATGGATCCCGTGCCACCCCTCGGCCGGATCTTCCAGTGGCCGTCCGAGGAGGAAAGCCGAGGCTCGCGACTCCGGAGCAAACACGGGAGACGCCATAGCCCTCGCCCTCCGTGGAAATCGCCGCGGAGCAAAATCGGGGGCGAAAACCCTAGCTCAAGAGAGATTTGGGGGCGAAGGGCTAGGGTTGGGCTTCGAAATAGGCGACCGAGCCTTTAAAAGGGATCGAGTCTACGGCTAGGATTCGCTGAGAAGATCCGACGGCCAGGATACTTATAGGAGATCTGACGGCTCGGATTTAACGAGGCGATCTGACGGCCTCGATTTGTTGAGACGATCCGACGGCCCGATTACTCCCGAAGATCCGACGGCTCACGAGGGACCGAGTCATCCGTTGCATCGGACGGTCCAGATTTTCCCGTGATGAGGGGATCCGACGGCGATTTTTCCATACGAAATTTCAGCCAAAATTCAAAAACAAAAGGTAAATTATATTGTGAATATTGCAAGCGTCCGCACCATACCATAGATAATTGCTGGAAATTGCATGGAAAGCCGGTAGAAAAAGGAAAAATATATTCTGCAGCTTACCAAGTGATCGGGCCAACCGGGGCAAGCGGTGATCGGCCAATTACCCACGGGAATATCGGCAATTAATGCAAGCATTACAAAAGGCCGATATTGGAGAAAAAAAGGGAAGCTTTTCAGGTATATCCTGTTGCCTAATGAACTCTATATCAAAGAAAGCATGGATAATAGATTCGGGGCAAGTGACCATATTGTTTGTGATATGAATTTTTCTCGAGAAGAAATGGGAAATTGGAAACAAATTCTTGTGGAACTCCCAAATGGGAATATTGCCCATGTCACATCAACAGAACAGTTCAATTGACACCTGAAATCTTTTTGAAAAATGTCTTATATGTCCCACGGTTCAGTTCAATCTGATTTAGTGTCCCGAGTCGAAAGAAAATTCTGCAAAATACTCTTTGATGCCGACGGATGTTTTTTCCAGGCCCTTTCGACTGGGAAATTGATGGGCTTGGGTAATGTTTCTGGAGGCTTATACTTTTGGGCTGGGACTCCGAGTCAGCATGAATTGATTTCTTTCAATAAGTCATCATTATGTAATACAGTTGCCAATGATAAAACCTATCTTTTACATTCACGTATGGGACATAGTGTTTTCTTTCCTTATTCAAAATGCCAAGTTTGCCCCTTAGCAAAAGCAGTCCGTTTAGCTTTCCCTTCCAATTCGAAACGTTCAAATCATGCATTATCCCCGATTCATGTGGATGTTTGGGGGCCGTATCACACAAAGACATCGTGATGGTTCCCGCTATTTTCTCACAATCGTTGATGACCATTCTAGAGCAACGTGGGTATTCTTGATGCAATCAAAGGCACAAGTTCCAAGACATTTAAAGGCATTCATTGTTCGACAAAGAATCAATTCGGAAGATCAATTTAGCGAATAAGGACTGACAATGGGAAAGAGTTCTTTAATCATGAATGCGAGTCACTCTTCCCGGCTCATGGAATTCTACATGAGAGCTCATGCACTTACACTCCACAACGAGAATGGGGTGGTGGAGCGTAAACATCGTCACTTGCTGGAAGTCGCACGTGCTCTCAAATTTCAGGCCCGTATACTAGCGATTATTGGGGAGATTGTGTTCTCACCGCAACTTACCTCATCAACCGAATGCCTACTCGAGTATTGGCTGGTAAGTCCCCTTTTGAACTGCTCCATGGGAAGAAACCCACAACGGATCACCTACGTGTCTTCGGTTGTACGTGTTACGCCACAACCATGGGAGCTCGAGACAAAATGGGACCTCGAGCAAGGAAGTGCATTTTTATGGGATACCCCAACTTGCAGAAGGGTTACTATGTCATGGATGCATCCACAGAAGAATTTTTTGTGAGTAGGGACGTTGTATTTCATGAATCGGTTTTCCCATTTCAGGAAGTCACCGGGAATTCGAGATGTCTCCGGTAATCCACATCGACTCACGATTGATGATACTCAACCTCCGAGTATTTTCTTGCAGCATCTCCAGGGCAAATAAGGCCTCAAACAATTGATCAGCCTGAAGAAAGAGAAAGCACACACCCTGCTCAGGCCAATCTAGAAGAATCATCGGAGTTATCAGATACCAGGGAAGAAGCTGTTGCTCAAGAAATGTCTCCCTCTCCACCACCAATCGACCCTCCTCGTCGATCAAGAAGAGCCACGAAACCGCCAACATGGACAAAAGATTATGTCTTGCCTCACTCAATGGACCGGTATCAATTATCCGACATCCTCTTATGTTTCCTTTGAAAGATTGTCATCGGAACATAGATGTTGCATTAGCCGCATATCCGATGAACAAGAACCAACTACCTATGAGGAAGCATCCCAAGATCCACGCTGGCAACAAGCAATGGCAGCAGAATTACAGGCGCCGGAAGATAATCACACACGGGAGATAGTGGATCTTCCCAAAGGCGGGAAAAGTATAGGATGCAAGTGGGTCTATAAAATAAAGTATAAAGCGGATGGATCCATTGAGAGATATAAAGCTCGACTGGTGGCAAAGGGATACACACAACGAGAAGGTTTTGACTACAACGAGACCTTCTCCCCGGTGGCTAAAGATGTCACCGTCATGTCTTTCTTCTCAGTAGCAGCAATACACGATCGGGTCGCTTCACCAAATGGACGTCCACAATGCTTTCCTCCATGGTGACCTCGAATGAAGAAATTTATATGGACATTCCTCGGGGTTTATGGAGACAGGGGAGGATAAAGTATACCCTTTGGGTTTGGTCAGGGGCAACTTTGACGCCAAAATTGGGTCCTGCGAACAAGATTGCCCTTAGCCAACGGCCAGAAATTGGGCGCAAGGCAGTCTCGTGCGCCAACTGGACTTAGGTTCTCGCCGCCGGGAATGAGCCGCAAGTTAAGTTGAACATGGTGATTTGCTTGGCGGGTGTTTGGAGTAAATTTCCACTCCGGCTGGTCTTTCGAAAAAGGAAATTCTATAGAAGGATCTCTTGCAATTTTTCTTTCTATTATAGAAAAAGTTCAAATGATCATTTCAATAAAAGAGAGAGAGAGAGAAAGAAAACGATGAATAATTGGCAAGACTTTCTATTCGGCTTTTGTACTTTTTGTCGATTCCGACCGATTAAAATCCATCCATATGCCTTTTGGTCAAACCGATCATCTTTGGAATGCTGTCAAATTTAATTCGTGTTTGACTGTGGCCAGAAACGACTAGGTACTTTTTTTTTTTTTATTATTAACGTAAAGTAGCTATGTATTTTTTTTTATGGGTAGTAAAGTAGGTAATTATTTTTTTATTGGGTACTTATTTGACACAATTACAATCGTGCCATTTTTTCCCGAGCAAGAGTGGCAAGCTCAAACGATTAGGTTTTGAATTCTCGCGTTAGGATAAGGGGAGTGCCTTAATGGCTAAGCATGCTCAAAATATAGTTTAAGATCTTATGTGTTTTTGTTATAATTGTCCATCTTTTCTATGATAACTATCCACATATTTTCCAAATTTTCACATATAGAAGAAAAGGTCGAGATTTGCAAGAAAAAGTCAAAAAGTTATAGATAAGCGCATGCAGATGAGCTTAACTTGCCGGCCAATCTATTGCATTACATCAAATTGAAATTTTACTTAATTCTGAAATGAGATATATCATAAACCAAGTGAGTCGTTTAAATATAGTGTAAGTGTTTCATTGAGATATTTCTACGCTTGATTTTTTTTTTTTTTATTAATAATAAGTAAGTCAAGTCTATGGGCGAACATCGAATATAACGTAAGACCCAAGCTAAAATTTGCAGCTAATAAACTAAACAAAAGAAATACTTTGTCAATTTGAAACTTTTCGAATCAATTTCACAACGAGCTTCAAGGACTATATATCGCGAAGTTATGTTGAAGACATAAAATCGTCATCCAAAAATAAATTGAAACTCTAACATTGAAAGGACGGCCTTAAATATTTTAAAACAAAGTAGTTTACAGGCCACGATTGACTTTTCCACGACAAAAGCATAATTTCCCAACTTGATTTGTGGTTGTCAATCCAATTTAATTAAAAAGAAAAACCCTGAAAATTTGCTAATTACGGCAACTGTTTCCAAGTCAAGGGGTCATGACATTATCGACTTTCCTTAATAGGTACACGCATTATTATAGTATGTAGGAAAACATAAGAAATTAATCGAAACTGCATATGGTAGCTTGAGAATGAAATTTGTGATGCCCCACCGGCTATCGCTATTGCCATTTTTTCGAATTAGGGAAAATATGGAAAATATTATCTTTCCCTTTTTATTCCATGTAGCAAATAATACATATCTTTTGGTCGTGAAGATTTTAAATAATCTATTTAGCTGGAAAAAAAAAAACAAATTAGGAAGACGTATCTGCGTACGTCACTAGCCACACTCTCGCCCAACAAAAGAGTACGACCTTCAGTGGTACGACCGTAAATAACAGGCGAGACGAGCCCCACTTTCATAATGCGGGGCAGCTGTAAATTGCCCCCTTCGGCTATGCGTTTTCTCGAAACCGTGACGGGGCCCGCAGCAGGGCGGGGGCTCACGCCCAAGCTCCTCGCGGGGCGCGTGCCCCCACCCCGCCCCGCGCCGGACAGGCTTGACCGGCCCCTCGGTGGAGGGCGTCCCGCCGCGCGTCTGGCCCGCACGCGCGCGGCGGGGGCGCGTCTCCCTTGGGCCGGGGGGTGGGGATTGGTTTAGCCCGACGCCAATTCCGGCATCGGCATGCGCATGATGTTGGATGAGCCATGCGCATAAGGCAAATGAAATTTCGACAGCTAATGGTGGAGTTTTCTTACCAAACATAAAAAGGAAATTCCGAGAATGTCAATTAATTAAATGGCCCGTGGCCCGGCGATTTATTTCTATTCCGGAAATTGTTGTTATTCGAGGGCCTTATTTAATACGGGCGTTTTGACCGCCCGGCTGGATGGTGAATGGAGGGAGGAGGGGTTCGGGACGGGAGAGAGAAGGAGACCTACAGGGGGAGGTATTGTTTTTTATTTATTTATTTATTTACTTTTTTCGGCGACGATTTCGAGGGTTAAGTTTTGGTGGGTGAATTTTATTTCTTTTCGAAATATATTTCCTCTGCTGAGGTTTGTTGTTTGTTATGGAGATTTGCGTTTTTTTGAATTTCGTTACGACATTATAGTAAAGAAAAGCAGGAAAGAGGGAAGGAAAAAAAAAAAAAAAAAAAAGGAAGAAAAATCAAAGGCGGTTTATAGTCTGTTGTTCCGGGGGGGCAGCAGTGGGCTATATATCAGGGGGGCGGCGCAATTGCTTTTTACTCTTGAACCCGTCTTGATTTTTCCGTCGAATTCCAAAGATAAAATCTCGGCCACAGAATCCTCATCTGCTCCTGGGCTTTCCTCCTTTTTTTGTTCTTCTTTTTCCTCTCTCTCTACCTCTCCCTTTTGGTTCTATCTTTGGTTGAATCTCGTACGATTTTTCGGGTTTTTGCCGTCTCTCTGCGCTTTTTTCTGAACAGTGAGCTACTGAGAGGAAGTGAGAGAGGAGCGGTGGTGAGGCTGAGGCTGAGGTTGAGGGAGAGGATTTATGTTGGTGGGTTTTGGATTGGCAGTGATTGGGACTCTGTTCCGGCTCTGGGTCGTGTCTGTTTCCTCTTCTTCTCCTTCTTCGCAGTCGTCGTCTTTTTCTTGGGCATCTGATTTTCGCTCTGGTGGGTTGGGTGCTCCCCGCTTCATGCTTTTGCGCTGCTTCTGGCCGAGTTTGAAACTGGGTTCCTCGTCTGCTTCGATGCGTTTGAGGCCAAGAAGGTCAGTGGGTTTTTGCCCTTTTCCTTTCTTTTTGTGTACATGGGTTCGTTTATTTTGCATCGCTGTGTTGTGGGTTTTCTGTGGATTTCCTGTTCAATCACATCGAATCTGAAATTTGTGTGTTGGGTTCTGTGTTTTTTTGTGGGGTTTTGCAGGACTTGTTCTGGCGTCGAGTGCTTTGGGGGATTTCATATAAAGCGATTTTCCAATCTCTTCTTGTTCTTGAGAGGGGGTTTCACTTGATATAGCTCCGGTCTCGCACCGATTTGCTCCCTTTTTGGCCTCTTTAAGTTCTTTAATTTTTTGATATCTATTTGCGTCGAGGTAAATTTTCGAGGGCGTCGTTGGGGGGTTTTGGTGAGGGTTTTGCGGTCACAGAAATGCCAGAGCCTGTGATTCAGCCTCTAGACCACAACAATCTGTTCAAGAAACCCAGGAAGATGACGAGGTTCACTGTAGACTCGAGAAGGGTGAGGAAGATCCGTGTTTTCTGTCGAGATCCTGAAGCAACCGACGATTCCTCGAGCGAAGACGAGTCGGACCACCACCGGAAAAGCGATGCCAAGCTTTTCGTCCAAGAGATCAATCTCCCCCTCGTCTCAACCTACCGCGCCGGTGACCTTCCAAGCGAGAGCTCTTGCCAAGACAGCAACAACGGCTTCAAAAGCCTCGAAAAGAAGAGGAAGGCCTCGCCGAAAGGCGCAGCGGGCACGAAGAGGAGGAAATCTAATTCGCCTTACAAGGGCGTCCGGCAGAGGAAATGGGGAAAATGGGCTGCCGAGATTCGAGACCCGTATAACAAGGGCTCTCGGATTTGGCTCGGGACGTTCAACACTCCTCAGGAAGCTGCGAAGGCGTACGAGGACAAGAGGCTTGAATTCGAGGCTTTGAAAGCATCTGGTTTGGCTGCTAAGGCGGAAGACGCGTCCTTCTCGCACTCGCTCAACAGGCCATCCACATCTGAAGACACGGAGAGCGTCCTGTCGCACACTTCTCCGGCTTCGGTCCTCGATCTGGATACTACCGCTTCTAACTCGACTAGAGAAGCCACTGCTGATGCCAATGAGGAGAACTTGGAGAAGCCCTGCCTAGAACTCATTGAGGAGGAGCCACTGATTTCGCTGGATGATGTGGCTATCCCGGATCTTTACCTCGGGAATGATATTGATTCGCTGTTCAGGGACGAATTTGGGGGTTTCATGGATGATGATATCTGGGGCTTTGGTGATATACCCTTATGCGGATTCGAGGGGAACAAGCTGATTGAGCTCCCGGATTATGATTTTGAGCTCGAGAACGATGAGTTTGGCAATTGGATTGATGAGCCGCCACCACCCCTTAATATCGCATGCCCATAAGTTTTGCAGCTATAGGTGCATTAGTAAGTAGTATCGATGATGAAGCATATTATCTATTTGTTTAGCGAGTACACTCTTAAGAACTAACTGGTAATCGAGTTCTTGAGAGACTGGTTTTGTCCCTGTGTTCAATTAATTCGTTTGTAAGTAGAGAGATTCGTGTTCGTGAGTAGGGATTGAGTGAGCTGGGGAAGAAATCTCTTTTGGGTTTTCTTGTGCTATTTGAGCCGTCCCAAAAGGGGTTTTTTCATTTTCTTCCCTCGAGAGTGTTCTTGCAATGTACTGAGATCTGAGAAGGAGAAGACTCAATCTCCCACTCACACATGTCCTGCTTTGCTCTCTGTATTTTATTGTCTGATCATATGGGAATTCGAAATGGAAAAACTTTTGTTTGGCTGATGATCAGTTTAAAGTGTTCGATCTTCCATCGGTTGTGGCATTATTAGTTTGGTCTTGCGTGATGTGATCTGGGGTTTCAATGTTCATGTTCTCGGTTTGTGCTTGTGGTTTCAAATTTTTCGGAAGGCTGATGACGTGGGGATCTAAATATCAAATGATTCTTGGTAGAGATTGAGGATATTTGAGGAGTCGTCTGAATCTCGATCGGCTGATGAAAATTCATCTTTGTAGGTCGCGTGCCTAATTATCTCAAGTGGTTGATGATTCCTTTCATTTTTTAAGGGTCTATTCAGTTTCTTGTTCTGAAAAAGTAGGTGTTTAATTTATTGTGAGCTCCTTTTGCTCAAAAAAAAAAAAATTTATTGTGAGCCCCTTGTTGTTTTCTGGGCTCGTCCTTTGCTCACGTGAGAGGGTGCTTCCTTGGATTTGAACTATCATGTGAGGAGGGGGGAGAGGACGAAGCACGTTTGCGCAGTCGGTGCCTGCTGACTCATGGGTTTATCTAATCGACAAAAAGAAGAAAGGGATAACCACGTGTTACGGTGAAAGATCAGCTACTAGTCCGTCGCTAGTACATAACAAAATCTGAGAAAAGATTGTACGATTTGTACTCGCATTCAATAATTTAGGGTCTCGCCATTTAGCTCGCCAGCTGGTTATCATTAATATTTTTTTGTCAGAATCATTAATATAGACAGGCGAGAGATGTGGCGACTTGCTGATGACAACGACGTGGCATGAAAACTGGTAAGAGAGATTGATCTTTGTCATTGATTTTTGTCTTAAACTGAAATGGTCGCTTTTAGCTTTCTCCCTCGATGTTAGTTCATTCAAGAATTACGAAAGTTGGGCGTGGGTTACTGAGAAATTAATTGGTTTCACGAGAACGAGCCATCAAAGAGGAATTAACGAAAAGACAGAGAGATCCGCTTTGGCAATATCCATCGAGCAACTTTGCTTATCCCCGTGCGCTGTTGTTGTGTGGCCGGCGTGCAGTGAAAGCATATGGCGGGAGGAGCAGAAGCCACGGACAGCTGGGTTTCTTCCGCCCTCTTCCTTCCCCGAGGAGGTACGGATGTTCCTGTTCCGGGCCGTGGGGCCTTGCCAGAATCTCTTTCGTCGATTCTTCACGAGAATTTCCCTTCAAATTTTTAAGATTTTTCATGTCACTATACGATAAGAGGAGGGAGGGGGGCGGGGGGGGTGGGGGAGGCTAAAGGAGGGAGGTACCATTCCCAGCTGAGCTGTCTTCCAATTTGAAGTCGAGAGGAGAGAACAACAACCGACGGCCTATCATCAAGGTGTCCGAAAGGAGGGCCCCGCACGCGCGCCAGGAATCCCGCCCAAGTTGTTATCAGGGACGGAAATCTTGCGACCAAAGGCTCACAGGGACGAGTGTCGGGGTGAGTCAGCAGGTCGTGGCTGCGAACCCCGCACGTGCCTCTCGTGCTGGGGCGGGGCGGGGTCTTCCTTGAGTGTGGGCGAAGGGATATGGGGATTGGAGACAGGGTCAACGAGAGGGAAAGGTAGAGAGAGAGAGAGAGAGAGAGAGAGAGGGGGGGGGGGTGGGTTTTGCTTAATCATTGAAGTCATTCTGCCCTACTAATTGAAGGTGTTAAGATTAAGACTATCTTAGTTGCCACCTTCCTTTTGTGGTGTCCATTTGATTGATTGATTGACAGATATTTAGAGGGGGGGAGATATAAGATTTTTTCTAGATGCAAATGTGGGAAATATTTCACATCATGTGACTAGTTGAGATCCAGTCATTTCACGAATTGGATCAGCTTGCCTATTTGGTCGTGGAAAAGTTAAAAAGTTTTATTTGCACACATCAAAAGTCATCACTAAATTTGGCTTTTACCATACTTAATTATGCTTAGGAATCTTGAGTGATGACTTGAAATTCTACTTTTTCAATCGATTGGCCATGGTTATTTGTAGTCCTGCTATCAAACGAACTCCTTGCCGAGTATTACCTCGCACTTACCCAAAGTCGATTTAAATTGAACCTCTAGATTATTTTATCTTTGGTCAAAATGGTTGTTTATGACCTATCCCTATTCTCTCGAGTCTCTACACCATAGGCATCTAGTCGTTCAATATGTAATTTCACTAGTTTATTTGACAACATATATTTCTAATGAAGATGACCCAGTTAGACAATTCCCTAGAAAAGACTGCTAGGTGTTATAGGTATAGGTGATGTCGTTTTCATGAGATATATATTTTTTTTTTTAAATACCTCATAAAAGATAGAAAGTATCTTGCTCAAAACCTCAAACGCCCTTCGATGTTGGATCGCTTGACGGGAGCTTTTATCGTGACGTTTCCGGGTTTCTTTCGTTTTAATAACCGAAAGAGCCCATGTACTGCCGCAAGGGGAAGAACAAGAACTCACCAGTTCTTGAAAGAGAGCAATGTAATTGGATCAGTGGAAGTCCTATCATAAATGATGGTGGGGGCGGGCATGACACAGCCGTGACGAGTGGCGTAGTTGGTGGGGTGGGAAGGCCAGATGCACTGGACTCTGTGATTGGACGTGGCGTCGACTCCATGTATGTGCGAGAAAGAATTTTCTTTTAGATGAGATGAAAAATCCCACGCTTGATATAAAATAATTTTACGCCTAAGAATGAATTTATCAAGGAGACAAGAAAAATTCTCTCTTCGTGTGAGATACCTGAAGAAGCTCCGTGGGCAAATTCTCTTCCAAATCCAGACAAAACACTACTTGCCAAAGGACCTACCTTTTCCCCTAATTGCGGGACTGCCCGGATGCTTTACAAACAAGCAAAAGCTAATGGAGTTCCTCTCCCCTCTTCCATCCCCAAAAACCTTAAAAAAACCATGCCGCAGCACCTCGAAGAGTCGCTCTCGATCGCGTTCATGGCGGCCCCATCATTCTAACATCTCATCGTCAGAATTCCAATGATGTTCCTGCTCACTGGACAGGAAAAGAGGAAAGCGTTTATAAAAGCTTCCTCTACATATCATCTCCATACGCCACCTCCTAAAGGTCGCTCATCGTGGGTGCGCACTTAGCTAAGCAGCCGGTCGAGGAATTGCTTGAAAAAAGCAGCTAGGCGGACCACGTCAAAAGCGCCCGCAAATCAATTTTGACTTCCTCGTTAGAACAAGTCAAGAGATCATATTAGCTTTTTTTGAAAATTAGATGACTTCGTATATGGTGGTACAGGTTGATGCTAACAGGAGAAAAGTGCTTCGGCAGTTTTTTTTTTTTTTTTAAATCCTGATGTATTCATTACTCTACACAAGTTGAATTTCAACCCTCAGCGGTACAAAAGAGTCAACATGGAAATTTAAGGTAGAGACCGCATTCAAATGCACCCTAACTTAGTGAGTGTCCGCTACGAAATGAACATTAGTCAAACGGAAAGACGATGAGACGACGGAGCTGTGACTTCGTATCAATTCTCCACCTCCGATTTCCCTAGAAAGCTGCCCGATCTATTTAACTGGTTCCCTTTAATGAAATTAGAATTGATTACTCTCATTTTGTAGGATGATGGATCCGAATGATACTTTAATATCAAATGATTTATGAAGACTAAAGAAGTGTATCTAGTATGTCATTGAAAATTTAATCGATCTTTCTGATGTCATTGAGGACATCTTTTGAGCTAAAGAGAATGTTTCATTCTATATTTTCCATATGTAATTCGCTTTAGAATTATCTGTATCCATACGCCGTTTATTCTTTCTCCATATCCGAGGAATCTCGCTTAATTAACCATGAAAAAAGATGAAAGGATTGCAAATGACTTCCATTATTTAGACTTCGAAATCTCCGCTCTGAAAAAACGGGGCTGCCTTTACAGATATCCTCTGTCTTGGAAGCTCTTGAAGCAGTTGTCGAACATCTGCTCCAGAGATTTCAATGGAGGAAGCCCCGGCCCCGTTATCTTGCCGCAGTCCATGCTATGTGGGTTATCATCTCCTCTCTGGCTGCTGCACCTGCAGATTTCGGGGAAAAGAAGAAAAACTCTCTGCAGGTTAATGGTTATGGATGCATGTAGTAAGATAACAACCGAATGCAGTGAAAGACGAGAAGCCTGAGCGTGCTCGACACGTGACTGATTCGATTTGATAGCACGAGTCCGGTCGGTGATTTCTCAAGGGAGACATGGTGATGGTTAGGGAAGTCTTGTGTTTTGATACTCACTTGGTCTCGAAGGGGTATTGTGGATACTTGGCCCTGAGCATCTCGATGATTTGAGGCCAGTGAGCCACCAAGCTTGAGCATATGAGCCTGCCCGAGGCTCTCTTATCCTCCATAGCCAGGACATGTGCGGCGACCACATCGTGGACGTGCACGAACCTGACCGTCGTGTTGGGGTACTCGCCTCATGAACCTGGCGAGAGCGCCCAAGAGACTTAGTTTTACCTCGCCGATCAAAGAAAGAAATGTACTACTCACAATAGCACGGTCACAGAATCCTTGTTTCGAGGAGAAATAGATTCTCCTTCTTGGTTAGAGTAGAACCGCCATCGTCATCCAATTTGATCAGGTTTTAAGATAATTCAAACAGTTGTGTACTGATTAACAGGTAGCGCATCAGAAATGATGTACTTCAGCACAACATTTTGCGGCACTCAACTAATGGATGCGACGACTTGATGACATATCTGAGAAGAAATAGAAGATAGAGTATAACCTGTATAGGAGAGAATTTTGTGATTTCTGAACAATCAATGGCAATACATCATTTGAACATTCTTCTTCTATCTTCTCGTTCAACTTTACAAGGCTTTACTATATGAAAAAGAACAGAAATACAGAGAGAACTTGAGAAGAACAGAGAGAATCGAAAGTATCGAGTGAAGAGTATGAAGAAGTTCATCTATCTTCTTCCATCCTCTTGTACTGAAGCTTAACTACTTAGATTCTCTTTCAAAACTGATTTAACAACTTCGGTTACAGCATTGTTACAACAGAATGAATGATTTGACACACATGCAGCTCCTTCAATAGCTTGATCAACTTCTGTTCCTGGTTTTAATCTCTTGTATAGTCGAATTCTTCATGGATTGCCAGCTCAGCTTCTTTACGGATCATCAGCTCAGCTTTTGTTTCTTCGACTTCTTTATAGATTGCCAGCTCATCTTTTCTTTACTTCGAGCTTGCTCAGCACTTGATCAGCTTTTATTTCAGCTTGTTTAGCTTCCTCTGCTTCAGTTTGTTCAGCTGCCTTGTTCAGCTGTAGTTGCTTCTGTTTTGCTTCTTTCATCATCTTCAATTGCTCAGCTTTCCTGCTTCCATCAGCTTCTTTGTTCATCTGTGTTTTTAATCTTTGTTTTGTTTCTTTAACAATATCAATGCCGATATGAATTGCTTAACAGACGGAGGACAAGAGCAGTGTATTCGCCGGTTGCCCAGGGAGAAAGAGACCGACCACAAAAGCCAGATTCACCACCACAAGTTCGATCCCATTCTGTTCTGCCAATTTCCTCACTTCTGTCTCTGCAATGGTTTTTGAGTATACATATACCAAAGCTGCACCACGAGAACAAGCAATAACAGGCCGTAAGTACTTGCTGGTGTTAGAGTTTCCGATTAGAGAACCCGATGTGATCGATCTCACGTTGTACTGTGTACAGTACTCAGTATCACTCCAGTGCTTTTCATTGAGGGGCAAAACCTTATGAACGTCATCTCGGTATCTTATTGTGGAGCGGAAGGAGGTATGAATGACCCTCTTTACACTACTCGCTCTTGAATGGGATCTGCGTACATTCACCATGCCCTTTATACATGGATCAATTCAATTTTGCCTGAAATCACACGCCACGAATCATCCACAGGAGTCAGGAAAGACATGTTTAAGCTCGGCAGCCAGTATTACAATGTGCATTTCGATCCTAACGCAAAGTAGTCATCCTTAAGTTTGACCAGAGTTCCAACATCCGACAACACAACCGCACTCTTCAAATGTAGCTTTAATATTCATACACCCGATCTGTTATAGAAAAACACATCACTTCGTTCTGCTGCACTGCACTATTCAATAAAAATCTTAAGTAGAGTCGGTCCGCCATTACTAGGTGACTCGATCTTGGCAACAGACATGGCTACAACACCTCCCTCGAGGATGTTTTATGCAACGAACTCTTCTTTCGCAATCTGATACTGAATGAATTTCAATCTTCTATATGTGCTCACGACAAGAACATCCTCACAGTGATCAGTATCTCGCATCGCGTCAGAATCAGACACAGTTTACTTATTACTAGAGCAAACAGAAGACGACCAGCGATACAAAGATTTTACCCGGACATTGTCATCATAAGGGACAATAACGGGGGAGGCGGGGTGGAAGACGCCATCGACGCCATAGACACCAGGAACGGCCTCGTTGAATCTTCCTTCCACCATCACAGCAGCTTTCATTATCCTCAGCCTCTCTTTCGCTCCCTTGAACTCCTTCAGATGCCCAACCTTGCCCTCGTCCCTGTTTTCCCCCAAGAGAAAGACAGAGAAACCCAATAAAAAGTTCGTCTCTTTTTCTCTCTGTGAGAAAACAGCGAAAGAGACCGACTGGACGCGTGGGTTCCATTTCTTACCAGGGTCTCTGACCGTAGCCCGAACGGTGTATCCATTCTCGAGCAGGGCCTTCACCAGATGCCCCGCAATGAACCCCGTTCTGCCGGTCACGCAGCACTCCGGCATCTCTCTCTCTAGGTCAGAAAAACTCGCAGATACAGGAACAGAGTAAAAAGCAGGGGAACGCGCGAGTCAACTGTCCCTGAAGCTACCCTTTATGTATGGAAAATGGGGTTGCTCTGCGGTTAAGGCGTCGCCAAGAATGCATTTCTCTGTCTTTTACTCTGCTTCGATCATTGATCACTATTCAGATTGTTATAGTTTCGGAAAGGCTACAGGTCTCATGGATCTGCCACAAGCGGTCGGCTCCGTGCCTTCAAAAGATGCATTTATTCATCGAAGATGTATAGTGTTTGTTGGCTAAATTCCAGGGAAATGATGTCAAGGCTAGATACGTTTGGCGAAAGGAATATTACGAAGGGAGGAACGGGCTCCACGGATTTCACGTGATGCGTTCAACGAAATATTTTGAAGCGGGGAATGAGTAATTAGTTCCTTGATAATCACTCTATACAATGCCAAGACTCTCTGTGAGATAGATCCTCCCTAAGGTATAAGCGTCGTCTCTCGCGTTTCGTGTGAATTAAGTGATCTGAATTGTTGAAATTGGCGAATGACATGTGGATTCAGAAAGTCTAATTATTCGGGTCTCTCGGTCTAACATGAACCCGAGTCTAGGTAGACTTCTCGACTCCTTCGTGAGCTTTCGTATATTTCGCTCATCAAAATCTTAATTCTCTCTCCGTGCAAGGTAAGGAAAAGATAATTTTTTTCTTTGATCATAAATGGGTGCTTTTGGTTATGACTCTTATTGCTCTTGCAGGAGTAATTTTCTTTTTGAGTGCTTGAGGTCGATCATAACTAGTAATGTTAGTCATTTAAAAATCTTAAATTCTTCTTTGAAAATGGAATTCTTAGTTATATTTCATTTGAGAGGATCCGAATGAATTCACTTGTTGATTTTTAGTACTCTTTTCTTCTCATAAGTATTATTTGTTTTTGAAAATCTTTAAGGGACATCAACATCGATGATATGTTGACTTTTGTTTGACAAAAATTGGAAAGTCCATCAAAGGATAACAGTTATGGGATTGACTCTATACTTGAACCGAGAAAATAGATTGATAACCTAATCATCCACATCCTAGAGCTTTACGGAAAATCACTAGTCCATAAATTGCTAAAACCATCGTATCGATCCTTGCTTCATCGTTAGAGCGCAATCGTTTGAAAGTAACACATCCCAGATACACCATGCCCCTCACCCTTTTCTTTCATGTATGAATCGTCTTTGCACTTTCAGAATTCATTTTTATTAGATGTAGCGCCACGTCACACTTTTAATTTTCTGGACTGCTTAGTCAGCGATGACTGGACAAGATAATTTGACTTGGACTACCGTGTCATGTCCTTTACCTTCCAACTCAATAAACATCGCCATCATCCTCCCGCAATAACACAACCACCGGCAAGCGACTTGGACCGCAGTGCCGCCTCCCTCCCTCTCTCTCTCTCTCCCACCTCATCGCGGCGTATCATTCTCTCTGATCTTGGGCCGCGCTGCAGTGAGGTGCGCTACCAAATCTAAAGGTTTTTTCGGGCATCTGATTTTCATGGTTGTTTTGGTGTTCGATCGCAGCAAATACGGGCGGTGGGCAGCCAAGTTTCATGTCCGAGCTTGGCATCAAGGGGTGGTTGGTGCAGCGGCGCATGCAGGATATGGAGGGAGGGAGGAGGGTGAACAAACAGACCTACATATAATAAGTAAAGAGGCTCCCCAAGCGTGTGCTTGATTTCATCAGCAGGGGAAGACACATACATGAACCATAAGACAAGAAACCAGGATTGGAAATGGCTTCCATTATTTAGCTGAGTTTCGGTTTATTCCATCTCTGCTCTCAGAAGCAGGACTGCCTTCACAGAAGGCCTCTGTCTTGGAAGCTCTTGATGCAGTCATCAAACATCTGCTCGAGAGATTTCAATGGAGGAAGCCCCAGCTCCATTATCTTGCTGCCGTCCATGCTGTGTGGATTATCATCTCCGCTCTGGCTGGCGCACCTGCAACGTTCGAAATAGAGAGAAACTCTGCAGGTCAATGTTATGGATTCATGTAGAACTTACAACTAAACACAGTAGAAGACACCGCACTTGAACGTGCTAGCACGGGTTAGGACAATGATTTCTTGAAAGAGACTGTGATGATAGTAGCGAAGAAGAGCATAGTAATGGCGGCCTTTGTTGTTATATACTCACTTGTTCTCAAAGGGGTATTGTGGATACTTGGCCCTGAGCATCTCAATGATTTGAGACCAATGAGCCACCGAGCTTGAACAGATGAGCCTCCCTGAGGCTCTCTTTTCCTCCATGGCCAAGATGTGCGCAGCAACCACGTCATCGATGTGCACAAACCCGATTGTCATGTTGGGGAACTCGCCTCGTAAACCTGGAGATAGTGCCTACAGACTTTAAAATTTTCCTCTCCGGTGAAAGAAACAAATATACTTCTAACAATGTGCATATATATATCGCTGAATCAAGCCAATTCGAGAAGAAATAGATTCTCCTCCTTGGCTCGAGCAGAGCCGGCATCACCATCCATTTTGATCAGGTTTCAAAGTTATTCAAACGGCTGTGTACTAATTAACAAGCAGTGCTTGGAATTGACGCACTTCTGCACAACATTTTGCCTTGCAGAACTAGTGGATGCAGCGACTTGGTGACGTATTAATGTTGATATGAATTGCTCAACCGACGGAAGACAATTCGTGAATCAGCTAAGGGAAGTCCGCAGTGGGTGTGATGCTCGTAATGGTACAACTAACCTTTCACGATGGCAAGTGTCAAAAGCAATGTACTAGTCGGTTGCGGGGTGAGCAATGGTCCGATCACTAAAGACGGGTTCACCACCACTAGATCGATCCCATACTGTTCCGCCGCTTTCCACGCTTCCTTCTCGGAAATGGTTTTCGCATACGGATACCAAAGCTGCACCAAGTGAAGCAACAATAATTTTGGCAGTACTCAGTATCGTGTAGTTTCTAATTAGAGTAACACACTCCAATATGTCTCACATTGTAGCGTTTACAGTATTCGGGATCGCTCCAGTGCGATTCGTTGAGGGGCGAAACCTGCTGAACATCGTCTCGGTATCTTATCGCAGAGCAGGAAGAAGTGAGGACGACCCTCTTCACGCTACTCGCTTTCGAACAGGATTTGAGCACGTTCAAGGTGCCGTTTATACTCGGATCAATTAAATTTGCCTAAAATCGCACATCAAGAATCACCCGGAGGAGTCAGAATCAGACGCAGTTAGGTTATTGCTAAGGGAACGGAAGCTGACCAGTGATGCACAGAGATTTCACCTGGACGTTGTCATCGTAAGGGACGAGAAGAGGGGAGGCGGTGTGGAAGACGCCATCGACGCCATCGACCGCTGCATCGAAGCTTCCTTCCACCATCAGATCCGCTTTCATTATCCTCAGCCTCTCTTTGGCTCCCTTCAACTCCTTCAGAAACCCGACCTTGCCATCATCCCCTGTTTCGCCCCCAGGAAAAGACATATTTCAAAAGACAGTGAAAAGACTTCGCCTGTTTTCTCTTGGGAGTAAACAGGCAAAAAAGACCGGCTAGACTACTACTCGTTCCTTTCCCTTACCAGGGTCTCGGACCGTAGTCCGAACGGCATGTCCATTCTTGAGGAGGGACTTCACCAGGTACGCCGCGATGAACCCCGTTCCTCCGGTCACGCAGTACTCCAGCATCCTCTCCTTCCCTCAGAGACGCGCGCACGCAGAGACAAGGAAACAGAGCAAAAGCAGGGGAACGCGTGACTCAACTGTCCCTTTAGCTACTGGTTTATGTATATATGGAAGTGCGTTGCGCCGAGGTCGAGGCGTCACGAGGAGCGCACTTCTCCCATGTCTTCACTCTGCAACGATCAATATTTCAATCGCTAACGTGTCGGCAAGACTGCCATGTTTCGAGGATATACCAAACGCGGGTCCTCATCTTCAAAGCCTCCAAAGTTGCATCGGTTTGATAGAAATTACTCTATTTGTTTTGTTGGCTAAATTCCTAAGGAAAGGGGAGTAAAGAACACTTGGAGCGTCATAATTTGGCACGGGAGGACACTTAAGTGCCATAACTTCAAAATTGTACACTTAAGTGCCACTTTTTTTTCTAGTGGGACACTTAAGTGCCACCTCCGGCGACCCTTCTTTGGAAATTCTACGTGGCACTATTTTATTATTTTTTATTACTTGCGTGGCTCGCCGGAGAGCCGAGTCAGCCCTAACTCACTAGAAACGACGCCGTCGTATAATAAAAAAAAATTAATTAAATTAAATTAATTTTAATTTTAATTAAAAATTAAAAAATTAAAAAAAAGGGGGGCGAAGGGGGGGGCGGTTGAGGGCGAGCCCTCGCCACCGCCGCCTCCCCCGCCGTCGCCGGGAAGGGCCGGCGATGGAGGGGGAGGGTCCGCCGAGGGCCGGCGACCCCGCCGACCCTCCCCCTTCGTCGCCGCCCTTCTTGGCGACGGCGGGGGGCGGCGAGGGCCCGCGAGCCCTCGCCCGGATCTGGGGCGAGGGCCGCCGATCGGCCGGGGCCGGCGACCCCGACCGACCCTCTCCCCTCCGTCGCCGGCCCTTCCCGATGACGGCGGGGAGGCGGCGGCGGCGGGGCTCGGCCCTCGGCCACCCGCCCCTTCGCCCCCTTTTTTTTTTTTTAAAAGAATATTTTAATTAAAATTAAGTTTTAATTTAATTTAATTTAATTTTTTATTATTTTTACACGTCGACGCGAAACGACGTCGTTTTTGCATTTTTTCGCCACGTCGGCGTGCAAAACGACGCCATTTTGGACTTCCATCGCAGGAAAATTGCCACGTCAGCCGTTTGACCGGATTTTTACCGGAGTGGCACTTAAGTGTTTCATTTAACTCCGATATTGGCACTTAAGTGTACCATTTTGAAGTTATGACACTTAAGTGTCACCCCATGCCAAGTTATAGCACTCCAGGTGTCCCAAACTTAAGGAAAGGGCGTCAGAGTCACACGTCCTTTGCAGAGGAAATGTGAGTATTTTGCTTTATGTTAACAGAGTATGCTTTGCGAAAGACTTCCCTCGTAAACACTGCATGGAGTAGAGGCTTTTTTAAGAAAATGGATCACGATATCAATAGGAATAGATGGGGGTTGGACTTAGTGGGGGGAGCATAGGTTAAGAAAAGTGGAGTACTCAACCAAATTCCACTTATGGCTGGAAAAAGAAAAAAAAGAAAGCAGGAAAAAAGGGAATCGATATCATTCCATCTAATAATGACTATATAAATGATACGATAATTTGAGATAAATATGAAGTCATCAATCATAGGGATGTATAAAACGAATCGTTTGAACTGACCAACTCAGTTCGATTTTTGGGAATATTGATTCAGTTCTTAATTTCTAAAAGTGAAATTGATGTCTAGGTGGTCTAGTTACCTATTTCAAAAGGGAAACTGAATTGGACTTGACAAATTACATATACTTTCTGTTATTTTTTTCTAAAAAATTAGTGAGTTTAGTTTATTGTTTTCCAAGAAATAGGAATTGTAATTGGACAATAAGTTATTTAGATGAAAATATATAATTTGTCTCGAGCTCTAAATTTGTTCCTAGTCATACTTTGAAGTTTAATTATCATGCCCTTCAATCATGCGATATTGCGATGTGCTCATATATTTAGATTTTTCATCTCCGGATGTCTTGGAACCTGCCAATAACGAGAGTAATTATATCGCTCTTGACGATTTTTTAATTTTGAAAATAACAAAGGGATTGATTCCACCTTGAAAATCGATCGCCCCCACATAATAAGGCAATTAAAGCGTCGTCTCCACATTTCACGGCGCATTAATGTTGGTGGATGACACGTGAGCTTTAGCATATTTAATCACTCAAGATCGCTTGGTCCAACACGAACCCGAGTCTTTTTAATTTTTAATTTTTGGTGAGTACTTGATTGGTGAATCATGACCAGTAAATTCATTCTTCTTGCTGATCTCACCATCTTTTTCAGTAAAAGAAAATTATTTTGGTAAAAGCTGCGGAAGTATCTAAAGCGATAGCGGAAATAGCAGGGTGCCACGGAAGTACTTAATTCAAATAACATGCGATTAGCTACCAAACGAGCAGGCTCGATAAAACCCTTGCATAGCCTTTTCGAATCATCGAAAAACTAAAACATTCATAAATTAAGTTCAATCTCTAATGACAGATCTCAAGTTGGTGAAGTCCAATCAGGACCGTTTGGTTGGGCATTCCCAAGGGGCTTTAGGGGCCCAAAGTCCCCGAGGGAAAAGTTTCGGTGTTTGGCAATATTTTTGAAAGCCCCTTTACCCAAGTATGAGCATTCCGAATGCTCAATGCTGAAAGCTGGGGAGGGGCAGCATTGAGCATTCGGCATTTGGGAAATGCCACGCCTATTGTTTATCTCTCTCTTTCCTTGTCGTCATCTTCTTCTTCTTCTTCTTCTTCCTGGCCACCTGGCTTCTCTGGCAGCCGCCGCCGTTGCCGCCTGAGGGTCGTGCGTTGCCGGTGACCACCGTCTGGGGGTGGCGCGACCCAGGCGACGCGGACCTCAGGCGGTGTCGCCCGAGGTCGTGCGAACCCGGCGGCGTTGCTGGGTTCATGCGGACCCATGCAACGAGCGAACTAGGCGACGCCGCCTGGGTCTCGTGCGACCTTAGGCGACATCGCCTGAGGTTCCCGTCGCCTGGTTCGCATGGACCCATGTGGTGAGCGAACCGGGACGCCGCCTAAGGTCCGTGCCACTCGAGGTCTCGCGGACCTCGGGCGACGCCGCTTGAGGTTCGCGCGACCTCGAGCCGCTAGATCCGGCGGTCCAGAGGCTAGATTTGGCCGTCCTCAGGTGCCTGAGGTTGCGCCTCCAGACGATGACGGCGTCGCCTGGGTCCGCGAGACCTCAGGCCACCAGATCTGGCGGTCTGGTGGCCAGTTTGCGCCTCCAGGCGCCGAGGTCGCGACCTCGGGCAGACCCCGCCGGCGGCCGGCCGCCGGATTTGATTTTCAGATTTAAAAAAAAAATTAAAAGCAAAAGCTCATTTGTAATAAGATTTGCCAAATGGTATTTTTACACAAACCACTTTTCAATGCGTAATTTGCAAACGCCTGAGCATTCTGAAAACCCTTTTACCCTAAAGATATTTGCATTTGGCCAAAGGTATTCCCCTAAAGCTGAACCAAACGGGCCCGAAGTTCAGTCGGCCTCAGTAGTCCCCTTTGGTAGTTTTTCCCCTAAAAAACCCTAAATCCTAAGTAGCTTTCAACACCTAAAATCACATTTACTCTTCGTTGGATCAATGAAACCCATCACCAAAAACCTAGAAACCCCTCTTCCGTTTGCTTCTTCGCCGATATGAGCTGCCTCGAGCAATGGAACTATGTTGTTATCTCCTTTCTGATGGACTCAATCCACGCTGGGTGATCTCGGAGCTTTGGCCTCACAAAAGGTGGGATTCCATCGCTCTCCTATGATTCTACACTAGGCTTCTTGTTTCTTCGACGTTGTGGAATGGGAGATGAAGTTACAGACTAGATTTGGAAATATACTAGGTTAGATGTAATTAGTTTTGTCGATTTAAATATGGGTCCTGACTTTTATAATATGATTGGGAGAAAGTAAGGAGTGCATGGAATTTTCGATGAGTGTTGGTCTCTTTATTTGCCCTGAATTGAGTTCTTGCATAGTTTCCCCTGTTGACAGAAGAGATAAATTATCGAACCTGGTGTGATGTTTGATAGTCTGGCTACGGAGTATTCTTCATTGTTTAAACCCTCGTACCCTCTAAAGTAATCTTGTGCCCCTGTTTATGCTATTTCCATCATAGAGCTCCCTTCAATCTGTTACCCATATAAATTCACCTCCAAAGAACTTGAATAACCCACTCAGAGAGCCTATAGCCATCAAACCTGTGGAAAAGACAATATGGAAGGTAAAGAAGAGAATGAACTGCGATTGGCTGCATTATGTAAAAGTCTGGGTCATCTGTGGTCTGAGAACAATGTAATAGAAGTGTCCACAGAAATCCCCCCATAAAAGAGGGAATAATGCAATCGTACTCTATTTGGGAAGTTATTTTCTAAACCTAATGTCAACTTCCAAGCTTTTCTTAACACAATGAAGAAAGCTTGGAAATCAGAATTAGTGGCCTGCTCCCAAAAAGAACCAGGATTTTTCACATTTGTCTTCCAATCGGAGGAGGAAAAAGAGAGTTCTGAAAGCTGCACCGTGGTCTTTTGCCAATAATCTACTCGTTCTTAAACAATGTGAACCTGAAATTCCGGAGCATTATTACGATTTTTCTAGAAATGCTTTCTGGATGCGTATTGGAGGGATTCCCCCTGGCTGGAGACTAGAAGAAGTATTCAACGACCTGGCAAAAAAAAAAAGGCCAAGTATTGGAAATTCAAGTGGATTCAAAAGGCAATGGACAACAAAAAGGAGGAAGAGAGAGTGGAAGTGGATTTGACAGCTCCACTAAAATCAAGGGCTATATTGGATATAGGAAACAAGTGGTTATGGGTGGAATTTAAATATAAGCGTCTACCGCACCACTGTTATTCGTGTAGAAAAGTTGGTTACTATGTTACTAACTATGAAGACATTCCATATGAAGAATCACCATGGGCAGTAAACAAACCAGGAAAATATGGCCCATGGCTGAAGGCAGAAGTGTGTGATCATAGCCCTCACTGGGAAGCGTTTTATGGCAAAATAGAAGAAGAGACTATAGTGGAAGAAATAGTACCGGAAATCCCCCCTCCAGCACATGAAATGGATATAGTAGCTAGAGAAGAAGTGGATACTAGGACAGTTCCAACCTGCAATAAGAAAAGGGCAAACAGTTCTAATGAGCAGGAGGCAATAGAAGAATCAGCTGCTTGTTTCACGAAAAAATCCAGATCACGACAGACAGACAATATGCTCTGAAGCTACTAAGCTAATCCTTTCGAAAGTTGGAAAATGCAGCAAGAAAAATATGAAGGTGCAGAGGGCAAAAAAACATAAATGCACAGCAGAACAAGTTCCTCTAATGATCGATGACACGGACCTTTTGGAGACCCTAATTAAGTTGATCAAAGATGGTAATGAGTGGGCTTTGGTGGCTAGCCCTAATAATCCACCGACGCCGATATGAAAATTATAAGCTGGAACTGTCAGGGGCTGTGCAATCCCATGACATTCCAGGAACTAAGAGCCCTAGTAGCTCTTGAAAGGCCCAACCTAAATTTTCTGATGGAAACAAAGAACAAAGCAACGATGGTGGAAGGAGTTAAAAGGAGACTTAAGTTCCAAAATCTGTAAATAGAAAACCCGAAAGGAATAGCGGGAGGCTTAGCTATTTTGTGAAGTGAGGAAGTGCTGTTAAAGGTGAATGCCAGCTCAAAAGAGTTCATCAATTTGGAGTGCACAGATCCAGACAGCGGCTATCAAATGAGGATTACTTTTATTCATGCACCAACAAATTTCGGAGAAAGGCTGAAGTTATGGCAAAAGCCGAAGGATTTCCGGTCAACAAATCTTCTACCATGGATTTGCATGGGAGATTTTAACGAAATATTATATGTATGGGAGAAGGTGGGGAAACGAGAAGCAAATAATTACAGAATAACAGCTTTCAGAGATCTTTTAAACGAGTGTTCCCTAATGGACATGTACAGCAAAGGGTGTGCTTACACGTGGGCGAATAACCGGGAAGGGGAGGCCCTTGTCAAAAAAAGACTAGACAAAGTTCTATGTACCATGGACTGGAGAATTACCTTTCATGATGCTGAAGTACAAGCCTTTCTAGCAATTGGCTTGGACCATAGCCCTCTCCTTCTTGTGTTGCATCCTGAAAGTAAGAAAAGGAAGAGAGATTTTAAGCTTGAGGCATACTGGACAGAAAATGAAGAGTATGGAGAGATCATCAAGCAAATATGGAACAAAATACCCTTAAGCCAGACAAGCATTTCAGCGAAAATCAATGAAACTTCAAAAGCGCTTGCTAATTGGAGTAAAGAGAAGTTTGCCAATGCACCATGTCGTATTAGGGAGCTCAACAAGGCATTAACAGAGCTAACCAATAAGAATTCCCAAAATTCCAGCAGGAAGAAAGCCCAAAACATTGTCAACCAGATAGACCAATTGTGGAAACAAGAAGAAAAATTATGGGGTATGAGATCACGCATTAAATGGCTGCAATGAGGTGATAGAAACACCAAGTTCTTCTACGCAACTACAGTGCAGCGAAGACAGAGAAACAAGATCACTATGCTGCAAATGGAAGATTAAAGTTGGTGCAGGGATCCCTCTGCACTCAAAGAACACATAGGGTCCTTCTATAGGAACCTATACAAATCAGAGGGTCCCAGAAACTATCAACTAATTCTAAATCAGTGTTCTAGCCCAGTGAGAGAGGAAATAAACGATAATCTGATGGCCAGTATTACTATGGAAGAGGTAAAAGCAGCAATTTTTCAAATGAGGTCACTTAAAGCCCCTGGATCTTACGGATTTAATAGCCTCTTTTGTCAACAATCATGGGAGGACTTAAAGTTGGATTTGCTCCAGTTAGTGCAAAACTTTTTCGAAACAGATGCCATTGATCCTCTTCTCAACAAAACGCACATATCTTTGATACCAAAAGTAAAAAACCTAGAAAACATAGGCCAATTCAAACCTATCAGTTTGTGTAATTTCAGTTACAGAATCATTTCAAAAGTGATGGCTAATAGATTAAAGATTTGGTTTCCAGAGATTATAGAGCCTGAACAGAGTGCCTTTGTACAAGGTAGACAAATCCAGGATAATATATTAATCGTTCAGGAAGTACTACATCAGCTAAGAATTACAAAAAAGAAGAAAAAATTTCAGGCAATCTTGAAACTGGATATGCAGAAAGCCTATGACAGAATTGAATGGGATTTTCTAAGGGATTATATGCTGAAAATGGGTTTTTATGAGATGTTGGTATCTCTAATTATGCAATGTGTTTCGACGGTGTCGCTAAGTGTGAAGATCAACGGGGAACCAACTTAATATTTTACCCCTTTGAGAGGACTTAGACAAGGAGACCCTCTTTCTCAATATTTACTCATCTTAACAACAAACGTTTTGACCTGGCTGATGAACAAAGCTATTGAAGTGGGAAGCATCAAGGTTATAACACTAAACAAGTTCTGCCTTACACTGACTCATTTACTTTTTGCCGATGATGTTATATTCTTTCTGGATGGGTCTATTGTCGAATGCCAAAACTTAGCAAATATTCCTAATGAGTATTGCTATGCAACGGGGCAAGCTATTAATTTAAACAAATTATGGGTATTTTTCAGTAGCAACAGCCCTATATCTTTGAAAAGAAATCTAGCACACGAGCTCAGAGTGCCGATCATATAAAAAACAAGAAAATATCTCGGCATTCCAATAGAATGGGGCCATTCAAAGAAAGAAATGTTCGCTTGGATCTTAGCAAGAGTAAACTCAAAGCTAGAGGGATGGAAAGAAAAGTTATTAACCAAAACAGGCAAAGAAATTATGATTAAGAGTGTTGTACAAGCCCTTCCCACTTATGCAATGTCAATCTTTAAACTTCCTATTTCCATATGTAGAGCTATAAAAAGAAGAATTGTGTCATTTTGGTTGCAGAAAGGTGATTCAAAAAGAGGTTTGCATTGGAAAAAATGGGAAGTTTTAAAAACTAGAAAAGATGAGGGAGGTATGGGATTCAAAGATCTGATCAACTTTAACAGAGCAATGCTCGGAAAGCAAGCTTGGCGATTATCCAACTCTCCTTAAGCTTTGTGGAGAAGAATATTAAAAGGTATCTACTTTCCAAATGGTGATTTATGGAAGGCAAGTAAGGGGTAGCGACCGTCTTGGGGATGGCAAAGCATTTTAACAGGAAGAGAAGCCATAGAATTAGAAGTTCAGTGGTCAGTGGGGGATGGCAAATCCATCAAAATACGGGAAGATAGATTGTTAAAGTTTGGAGTGATCGAACGCCCAGCTAACCAACATGAACCTGTTATGGTGTCAGAATTGATCAATGAAGACTTGAGGGTTTGGGAGGAAAATCTAATCCTTAACCTTTTTGAAGAAAAAATCGCCAATGAGATTCTTGCGATAAATCTGAGTTCGAACCCAAAGAAGGATAGTCTAGTCTAGACAGGGAACTAGTTAGGGACATATACTGTGGAGAGCGGGTATAATCGAGCCTACTCTAATACCACAAGAACAGACCCAAACAGGGCGTCCTGTTCTTTTATGCCTCAACGAATCCCGTGGACTAAAATATGGAGTCTTGCTATACCCCTGAAAATGAGAATGTTCCTATGGAATCTATGTCAAAACATCATACCAACAAGGGAGAATCTGTATAAAAGAAAAATGTTACCCGACCCCTTATGCCCGTTTTGCTTCACAAACATGAAAACAACAGAACATCTATTTCTAATAGAGGCATCAACATATGGAAGTGGACAAAAACAATATGGGCAGATCCACGCATCAACATCATCAGCAACCCAAGCAACATCAAGAGATTCGATCAATGGCTAATAGAGGCATTCGAAGGTAGGGAAGGTTTACTTGAAAAAGAACTCACTGCGGCTGTGCTGTGGAACATATGGAAGTCCCGCAACAATCTTATTTTCAAAGCAAAGCCTCCGCAACCAATCGATCTCGTGGATCTCGCACAAGAACAGCAAAAAACTTTCAGCAGATGGCTGAATCAAAAAGGGCCAACACCCACAAATCGAAGCTTACCTATTCGGTGGGAGCCGCCGGACAAAGACAAGATGAAGGTCAACATAGATGCTTCATGGATTCCGGGCAAATTCCTCTGTTCAATCGCTGGGATAGTCCGAGATTCAACGGGGCGGGTGGTCGAGGGTTTTGCCTTTGAAGCTCGGGCGTCCTCTTCTCAGCAAGCCGAAGCCCTTTCTTTGCTGCACGGGATTTCGTACTTGAGGGAAAGTGAAACACAGCACGTGGGGAGAGAGAAAGGTCAAAGGGTTTGCTGGGTGTGTGAAAGTGATTGGTTGAGTTTGGTTAACATTATAATGGGCCGGGCTGAATCACCATGGGACTTGAAGGAAATTACGGAGAAGTGTAAAGAAGAGTTAGCCCTTTGCAAATTAGTATGTGTGGTCTACTGTCTACGAGAAGCAAACTGAGTGGCGGATTGGTTGGCTAGAACACATCCAGCCAAAAAACTTCCTATAAATTGGGTGAATTTCCCTCTTTTATCCCTCTCGGAAATTTTATGTTCGGAGTTTTATCCATCATTATCTTGTAAGACTCGTTTATTTTCATGAATGAATGCAACATCTATCTTTGACCAAAAAAAAAAAATAGTGAATTAATTTATTTTCAAGAAAAATGGAATTAAATTGTAGTAGTATAGGCCCCTATATGCTGACGAACTCCAAGCCCTTGAATAAGCAACTAATGTCGTAAATAACTCCACAATATTAGCATGTGAGATAAATTTCAAGTAAATCGAAAATCAAACTTGTATCATGCTAGATTTTCCATAGGCAAATCACCTATCTTGGTTAGATTCATATTGTACTAACTTCCAACACCACCCATTTTTCCAACAAAGAAAATAAGCCGCCTTCCAACACATTGAATAAGTCTTATCTAGCTGGTCCACCGGTTGAACCAACCTTAGGATCCTTATGAAGGTCATCAAATTCATTCCCCGGCCTTTTTTTTTTATTGGCATTTATTTCCCCCACCTAATCGGTTCCTGATGAGTTTAGTTCTATCAATCGTCACAAAAGAATTGCAACATATATCATACTATGAGACAGACACAGAGGCAAATTGAAGTGTCGTGTGGCAAGTACTTGAGCGAACGTTCTCTCAGTTCCATTCTTAACCGTAATGCAAAAGGTTTACTAAGATTAGGGATCCCCGCCGGTAAGATTAAGGTGTTAAGAGACGCAATAAGTGGCTCCTCCTCCTCCTTTTCGTGAAAAGCTTTGGATTGTGCTCGTCCCTGGCAGCCCCTGAGACTCGGGCTGGCTGAAGTCATCATGGATGAGCTCTCTCCCTCACCATTTTCTTGCCTTAGATAAACTTGGGCCCATCCCCGACAGTCCTGAAACTTGGGCTGGTCCTGGGCGATCTCTTTCTCTCACCATTTTCTTTGACTTACAGTAAATACAAAACTCGGGCTCGGCGCTGTTGTGCTAAGGGGATCGAAAAGAGGTCGAGGCAAAAAAAGGTACCAAGGAAGGGGCAGCTAGCCAGGCCGGATTCAGATCGGTTGGGGCGACGTATTCTGTTGGCTTTCAAACATGGAGGTAATCTGCATGAGTAGGAGGATGGACGAAGAGCAATGGTTCAAAAATGAGGATGGTTTGCACGTATCCGCAGCTCGGTAAATTCTCCGGTTGATTGGCTTGTCCCACTAGCACTATTGGAGCGTTATCAATAAGACTTTAACCCACGATCACCAAGATACGAGTAAATTTCCTTACTATTATGTCGGCACCGCCTTGGATTAAGATTTGTTGTTTAATCGTTTAAAGTATAGAGTAGACTTGAAAAGCTTACTCTCACAAGTATCTCTATACCTTCACTTATTTATTTATTTAATTACCTCCTTGTTCTTACAAGCTCGAGCTGACCGAAATGTTGTATGGATTCGTTTGGATTTTACTCTTCTTATTGCAGTTTCTTTGTTGCACAAGGAGATTAAAAAAAAAAAAACGCATGCCTATGCAATAATTCTCATTATGACTTATTTTTTTTGTTCATATTCTAAATGAGCCAACGTTTATTTGCATTCTTTTCTGTATTCTTTATGCTCAAATTCTTAATTAATTAATTTTAGTTATTCATTCAGCAGTAAAATGTCAAAGCAATACCAAAATTTTGTTATATTATTAGCTGAATTTATTACAGTAGAGATAGCAAGCAGTGATTACTAAGAGGATCTTCTTAACAAGCGCTTCCAGGGCACTTAATAATCATATTTAAGCTCCGTTTGTTTCACAAAAAATGAGTGATTTGGAAAATATTTTCCAAAAAATAATCACTTGTAATGATTGAATTAATTAGTTTATATAGAATATTTTCACAACCGATAACAATTTACATATAGATATTTTTATGGTCGATGAAAATATTTTTTTTGTTCATTCATAATTATAAACAATATAATGTTTCACCCATTTATATTGTTTCACCCATGCTGTCCCCAGGGTTTATTCCCTCCGTACCCCGGGCCTTTCAGGCCGTCCGTGTGGTTGGAGTGCGGGGTTCCTTGGGTTATTAAAAAAAAAACAATATAAATGATAATTTTTATATAAATACTTTTTAAATCATTCATTTTTCGCGAGATAAATGGAGCATTATTATAAAAATATTTGATTTATAATACATAGATCATGCATAACACAAGAGAAATAGTGCATTGAAAATAACAAACTTTATTTAATTAGGTATTTAACAAGTGCTTGGGCATTTATTAACAAAATCCTTACTAAAATAATTTGTATTTAATGGTTTCTAAAATAACAAGGATTTTTAACAACATCCTTACTAAATGGTTTTCTTCAATTAGTCTCTATAAATATGCACACAGTGTATTAAAAGAAAATTTGCCTAGACGAACAAATCATAGGATTATCTTAGTTTTATATGATTCCAGGAATTGGTTATCCTACTAATCGAGAGGTGAGACGACAATTTTATCTCAAAATAAATGAGATGTACTTAGTGATATTTCATATTCTTTAGAGCAAATAAAATTCGAACATGACTTTTTTTTTTTCGTTAAATTGCCTTTTCAGAATGGATGTTTGGGGCACCTTCTAAGAACTTCTGCCTTTTACTTCTCGCTTCCCTCTAAACTTTTGGAAACAAACAAAATTTTAAGCTTACAAATATATAATAAATCAATTATTTAAATTTGCATGTTAATATCTTTATGCCTTCGAGGATCTTGGGTGTTTGGTTCAATGAAAATTAGAATATGAAAAATACAAGATTTGACGAAACAAAGTCGAAAGTTTGAAAGTAGAAATGGCTTTTCTCTAAAGGCTTTATTCTCGATTATTCCGCTTATCCATGCAAGGCATATTTACAAGAATGGCAACCAAGTCACGATGTTATTAATTATGAATGGGAAATATAATAACAATACTTGTCGACATTCAAGTCCCCAGTCCCATCATCGTCTTTCCACGTAATGTAATAGTGTGGGCCGTTGCATGCATGGTGAAGTTGACTTGAAGTCATTTAATATAAGAACCTTGCTTTTCATCGCAATCTCGTAGGGTCTATAACTTGCAAGTATAAATGGTAGGTAATAAGCGCAGGTCCACATAGTTGAAAGGTGCTTCTTTTTTTATACTACAAAAACTCATTCGACTCCAACCTCTACAAGTGTATGCTCAAGTACACGTTTGATTTAGTCTAATCACAAGAAAGTCATAAATATTTAAAATATTATATCTTTTGATAATTAATTTCGATTTCAGAAGTTATGGGTTTTGATTGACAAATGTCGCTGACAAACGTCCCCACAGCGCTATTTAAGTCAAAGCGAAATTGGGGACAAACACTATTGAAAATGCTTCGACAATAGAAGAAATACACTCTCGAACAAAATCAACAACTTCAAATGACAAATTCTATCATTCCGCAGAATACATTTGAATTAGACTTGAGAAGTGCTTGAACAAAAAGCTGATGCGTTTTCTTTCATACTGCACCGAAGGGACAGGCCTATAGTTATCACTCGATCGGGTCTGAGGTGGCAGCTGTTCAGTATTTAATGAGAGAACATAATCATTATCATCGTTCTAAGCACATGCGTGGAGCACTCCCTTGTGGAGATAACATGCAGCATCAATCGGAGCGTTCTCAAATTAATTGTGGATATCGCCATCTCGAGGAGTAGGAAGTAGTTGGGAAGATGGTAGTTGTTCCAACCCCTCTTCCTTTATGTCGATCGAATTCGGTCCTTTGCCACTACGTCAGGCCGGTTTTGTTGAATTGAATATTTCAAGATCGGTAACCTCGATGACTAGATGGAATTTGAGGGTAGCAATAATTATTAGCCGATCAAAGGAAGAATTGCTAAAGCATGAGAGTAAATGATTATCCGCAAACCCTCTGTTCTAATCATGTCATTGACTTGGTGCAAATGCAACTAGTACGTGGTTTGGGCCGAAGAAATAGGAGGGAAGTGAAGGACTTTAAGAGCACAATCTAGTTAATTTGGATGGAACTGGAAGGGAAGAGACAGGAAGATTAGGAGAGATAGTAATGTCGATTTTATGTTCATTTTAAATCTCATTTAGATATTTATTTTATATCTATTTCTAAATACACAAAATAATACATATTTCATAATCCTTTTTCTTCATTTTTTCTCCTTGTTAGCGTCCAAACATTGTTATAATCCCTTTTTTCCCCTTGTAATAGTTCTTATTTTGGGCTACTCCTTGTAATCATTCAATTTCATTCTTTTCCTTCCCAATCACCGCTTCCAGTAAAGTATAAAAATCCACTTACCAATAAGTTTACTGATCGGATAGCCGAGGTTAGCTAGATTAGCTCATATGAAAATAATTAATTTAAAATTACAAGTATAATTTTATAATATAAATTGAAGGAAAATTGATAATTCAAACATAAGTAATGCTCAGTTGATGTCATCATTTCAATTCATGACGAGTGCATAAGCAATCTCTAATATAACTCGTGAAGTGAGTGCCATATGGCGTGTTTCTATAACTGTTAAAAAATTAGGTTGTGACTAAAATAATGACAATCGTTATTAAAGGGTATCTTAGCATCATCCCTAATTTATCCCTTGTTTTTTTTTTTTTTTGATGACCCAGGGAACCCCGCACGGCCGGCGATCGGAGATAAACCACTGGGGACGACACGTGCTAGCTACTACACACATGCCACCGGGTAAGTCACCAATGTCTCACGCCAACCTCCCTGCAACTTACGTCGCAGGGGTTTCGAACTCCAGACCTCTCAGCGAAAGGAAGTCTGAAGCCCATCCAACGGAGCCACCACGGCGGGTGGTAAATTTATCCCTTGTTTGACTTTAGTAAACCCATTATATAAACACACAGTTTCAAATATTGCTTTCTTATATCATAGTGAGTGAACCCACTGTCTTCAATGGCGCCGGTGGTTTTATTATTTATAAATATAGATAGAGAAAGAGGCTAAGCTTTGGCTACGCGATGAGGTTTATGTCCATCTCGTTAAAGGCATCCGAAGTTCCGAACTCCCTTTCGGTTCGTGATAAGATAAGCCATTCTTTGACTTGACGTATGGTGTAAACCCTATTAAGAGCGTGCCCGGGACATGCCCTTTGACATGCCCCCACCTGCATTTGTGTACACTAAACCCCCAACGGCGGCCAAATCCTACCCAAGATCAACCGCAATCAATCAAAGGGGAAAAAGGACGTTGGCTTGCACGCCTTTCCCGGACAGGAACTATTCACCTAACTTCTCCTTTGTCAGAAATATACAACTCTTTTCGTGTCTGTCCTAGATTAAACATAATCTCCCGCCATAAATGACCCCGTTTTCCCGGTGCCTCCTCTATATTTATGTAGTGAAACGAGAAGGACAAGTTTTGGTAAATTTCACTTTCATCCACTGACGACTCAACTTATCTTGCGTTCATCAACCCTCTGAAGCTTTTCATAATGGGAACGCGGATTTGCGTAGTCAATCGTTCGCCGGGGGGACCCCCCCAACTCAGCACGTGATCATGGTCCGAAAGTCGATCGGTGCAAGTTTGTCCTCTTGTTTTCCATCCACCGTCTTGACCTGAAAATTCCAAAGGCCAATAACGACGATAACTTGATGCAAAGATTGTTTAGTTATTCAGGTTAAATGCTGTTGTTCTGCATGATAGGATTTGACCGAGACTTGGTCGGCATGGCTACGAGAGAATGCAGGGGATCGGAGTGAATAGCAATACTTCTTTTAAGCTTAAAACATATGGAAAAAGCTTCACATTTTGGTAGGTTTTTCCCCCTTTGACAACTACGTTTTCCATATCCCTAAAATGGTTTATTAAGTTTTTACCAATTTGCGGGGACAAATTCATATGGAAACATTTATTTTTCCCTTTCATATTTTTGGCAATATTTAGTGTGGGAAAAAGCTAATTTTTTATTAAGCATTAATTGAAAATCACGAACTATTACAAAGATCGGTATTAGGTACCTTACCCGAGATCACGAAAAAAAAAAAAAATGTGTATTTTAGGTTGCATGGACAATATAGCGAGTCTCATCAGGACGACACCTGCACTTTTGTTGGCTTTCCTTTCACAATAATCCGGTGCTCATTAATTTTACTCTGACAGCAGCCCAGCTTTGATTGAGCACTTCAAAAGACACAGAGGAACTTCTTTTTTGAGTATAATTGTACATGGAGAAAATCGTTGATTCAATCTTAATCAAATTTCGACCCAAAAAAAAAAATCTTAATCAATTTAATCTTTAATTTTTTTAATTTTGTCAACATAATACTAAAATTTTACGTGAAATTTAATGTAATCTTTCCAGCTATTTGATATTGGGAAAAACACTAAATTGATGGTCCACATAGAATGTTGATTCAAGTAAAGTTTTCTACATCATTATGGCGCACCAAACGACAAGAGACAATTCGACGCCAAATCAGCTTGATTCCTGATGACAATTACTTGAAATCACTATATTAAAATTTTGTATAAATATTTAGGATTGTATCAACAAAATTCAAAATTTAAGATTGAATTGGAATCTATATAATCAATTTAGAACTCATTTGGCATTTGTCTGGTTGTACATGAATCAAAATTGTTTCTATAATTTTGTTTTCCATTATTTTAAATATATAAGCTCCAACGCATAAAGAACATTTTAAGTATATCAATTTGTGCCTAATTTCAATAAATGCTATTTCTAAAAATTCTGCTAGTCATTTAATTTTGAGAATCAACTAAGGGTGAACAAGATGGATAATTGCCCTCATCGACTGAATCGGTCGGTTAAGTCCAATTCTCGAGAGTACTGGTCCAATTCTTGGACGTAAAAGTGGAATTGGTGTCCAGCAATCCGGTTTCCAATTCCAAGAGAGAAACCGAATTGAATGTTTTTTATTTTTATTTTTTTAAAATGTCTTATGAATGCCTTTTCTCCTCTTTCAGTCTCACACCTACTCTCTTTTTTTGGTCTTTCCCTTTCTCTGAGTCTCCTTCACCTCTCATGGAATTTAAGGCATTTTTTCTTTTAAACTCGACCGATTCCATCGGACTGCTCGAGAATCGGATTGGACTAGTTAGTTCGGTCTGGTCCAATCCAGTCCAGTTTGAAGGATCTTCGATTTGGTTCCTAGTTCAAGGGTGAGACTAGACTATAATGAGGACCGATCACCCCCTGAATCAGCATAACATGGGAGCATCTTGATTGGTTACGTTTGTTTGAAGAAACGAGAATGAGTTGAGCAAGATTGAGAAAAAGTTCAGCTAATTGCTTACTAGCCAAATGCATAAGAGAGAGAGAGAATAATTCAACTCTTTCATACATGTAACTTTGTAATTTTAATTTATCTAACTAAGTCCTCTACCTTTACAAATTTTTTAGGAAAAAAAGTCACAAAAAATCTCAAATTATGTGCACTGTGATATATTTACCCTAAACTTTTTTTTTTGGCAATGTCAAAAATCTCAAACTTATACATGTGTGACACCTTTACATTTTGTCAAGATTTTAGAAATGAGAATTGTTAAAAACATGTCTACATGGATACTAGAAAGCAAATGGTGTTAATATGACACCCATATGTCTTGTTTAGGCCGAAAAATCATGTGATGAGACCTAGGCATTGGTGAGGATGTGCAAAAGAAATGGGAATTGCCTGGACTGCTTGAAATCGGACTGGAACCGGCCGTGCCCATGGGGGCCGATTCGATTCCCGGTTCTAGGCATGGAATTGCCCGCCTATTCACCTGAACCAAATTGGTGTATATATAATTAGAATAAGAAATTCCATCTCAATTACTTAATTATGTTGTAATTTTTCAACCAAATATGTATATTTGTAGTTATTGAAAATTATTGACTAATTTTTTCTCTTGGGTGTGTAATAGGATTAACTCCCTATTTTTTTCTTCCATTCTAATAATCTATTTACTTGCTTTCTCAACCAAAACAAAGTAAACAAACAGAGAGGAAGGAGAGAATCGGTTGGAGATGTCCATAAGAGCCAACAGCTTGTTTTAAGAGTATAATTTGGTCTTTTCTTAGCCATTCGCATGATTAAATTAGGTTCACATTGAAAAAAGATGAATCAAGCGATTAATGTTTTAATTTTTTTGGAGGTTAGGACTTTTAACATGGGGTCTGATTCTCCACATGTTTCTAATGTCATGAAACCTCAAGGGGACCACACCATAACCTCCAAAGAAATTAAATTTTTAGCTAACGAATATTATCTATTTGTTTTGCCTTATAATTTTCAATCCTTAATCAAAATCACTGGCTTGCAATCCAACCCAAATAAAAGCCCGAACAAGCTTTGTACGGATTGGAGACCAATTCCATAGACCCATCTAGGAACTAGACCGCTGATCTCAGTACCGATCCCTAGTAGGTGGTTCCTAATTCCAATATGAGAATCGCCCACCTAGACCATGCTCATCCCTAGGCATAGGATGAAAGTATTATACAGGTAAAAGTTTAGGGGGGGTTTTATGTCACAATAAAAGGTTTAGGATAAATATGTCATGGTTGGCATAGTTTGAAGGTTTTGATACCATAAAGAAAAAAGGTTCAAAGTAAATGTGTCATGGAGGACATTGATGTCTTTGGTGGATTTTTCTCAATTTTTTTTTTCTAATTAAGTCCTTCTTGGATATCAAATCCCGCCAAATACAGCTGTTATGAACTGTCAGATGACACCATAATGGGACGTAAATAAAAATTTTCCAATGTGGACATCCGCATTGGCTAGGTTCTTTTCCACCGTCAACTTCAAACATCGTTCAAATTATCGTGCTGTATCTTGGGGTCATCCGATGGCCACATCACCAGAGCCAAGAACTCTTTAATTGCTCATCCCCACGGGACCCCATCGCAACCGCACCTATTAAATAAATTAGCAACGTTCGCCCTTTAAATTCGAGCCCCCACAAGAGTGTATTCGATTGACCTCCCAACTGAAGACTTACGTGGTCATCATTTCGTGTGGGAGAGACGGGTTTGACCTTGAGTCGATTGTATCTTTAACGTCACTGACAAAAAAGAAATTATATCTTAGACGTCGACAGTCAACGGGTAAAGCTCGTTGAAAGTGGTAACACGAAGAGAGGAGAAAATCAGCCATTCAGTTTTAAGGTTATTGTACGAATACCAATTTAGTTATGAATTTTTCAATTTCGTCAAAATAGTTCTAAATCTTTATGTAAAATTCCAATATAGTTATTTCGGTCAATTATTAGTCAAAAATCACTAATGTGACAACCATATAAAATATTCACATTTATGTCGTTCGATTATATATATTTATATTTTATATTCTTATATAATCCGAACAAGAATTCCATGACTATTTTATTCAAAAGTGGATCATTCTATACAATGTGGTCACTGGTCATTGAACTTTAAATTTGTTCAATATCGTCTTTGAACTTTAAATGTGTAATGTCGCCTTTGAATATTTAATTTATTCAATATAGTTCATGAACTTTTAATACATGTTTAATTTTTCAATATTGTCTCTAAACTTAAGTTATTGAAAGGAGAATCACCATAGGAGCATCTCAATTGGTTACGTTTGTTTTTGAAAACTAGAATTAAGTTGAGCAAGAATATAATGAGGAAAAGTTCAAAACGAACCACCCTATCAAACTTGCCTTAAAAGTCTAATAAATAGAGTGTTTCAGCTAAATGCTTCCCAGTCATATGCATAAAAGAGGAGAACAAATCTCCTTTTTGTACACGTATTTTCACGCCTTTCCTAATCAAATTTCCGTAATTTTAATTTATCTAACTTAATCCTCTAATTTGCAAGTTTTCTAACAAGGTCCTTTTATTAATATGTCCAGTTGCTATGGGTGGTTAGATGACACCATGGTGTGACACAGATATAACTTTTTTCAACATGAACATCTGTATAGCCTATATTTTTATACACCATAAAACTTTGCACAT
Source organism: Eucalyptus erythrocorys (assembly GCA_014182555.1). Classification (NCBI taxonomy): domain Eukaryota; kingdom Viridiplantae; phylum Streptophyta; class Magnoliopsida; order Myrtales; family Myrtaceae; genus Eucalyptus; species Eucalyptus erythrocorys. The sequence continues at coordinate 33,075,566 of CM024603.1, read as the reverse complement.
CCGTTAAATTTCTCTATCTATGCCCAAACGTTCTCATGGTGTCATGCTTTGGTGTCATCTGATGGCCACATTAGCTAAACTTGTTTGGAATTGGTATAAAATGAACTTGAAAAATAAAATCTATGGCAGTAGAAGGTCTTCATCAGGCAACTTGAAATTACATGAACGTAATTTAAAGAAAAAGCGATAAAATATATAGTAGAAAAGTAGAACTTTTCCTTAAAAGATGCTAACTTTAGGAGAATCCTTCCAACCCCAACATGAGAGATAGAGAGAGAGTTCTGACTTTCGAGGACACAAGATAATACGACCCCTATTTTCTTCTAATAATGATTCATCACAAATAAAATCTTACTTATATATAGAAACAATACTGAAAATCAATACTTGATTATGCTCTTTTGACCGCATAACCTATAGACAGACAGACAGTCCGATAATTAATCAAGCCGGGATGACCTGTACATAGAGGTGTTAAAATGGGTCTTAGACCCATATATAACCCATTTATGACTTAAATGGATCATATATGGGTCATTCGTTTTTTGAAGAAGTTAGTTAGATGGGTATAACAACTAAAGACTTAAGATGGGTGAATCTTAAGTGGGTCCTAAATGGGTGGGATTCAACTCATTTTCACTCAAAACCTCACCATCTCTCTCTTCTCTATTTAACTTTACAAAAATAATTATTTATAAAAATCGAAATTACAATTATAATTATTTTTTATTTTAATTTTCTCTTTTCTTTCCTTTTTTTTTTTTTTTTTTTCCTTCTTCCTTCGATTGCCGGCATAGCAATGGCCGGCGACCGGCAAGCGAGCCTCGAGCTTGTTGGCGTCGGGCGAGCTCGAGGCGGAGGGCTCGCCGACGCTCGGTGAGCCTCGAGCTCGCCCGACGTTGGCGAGCCTTGAGCTCGTTGGATCCGGCGAGGCGGAGGCCTCTCGGCGAGCCTTAGCCTCGCCAAGCGTTAGCGAGCCATCCGCCTTGCCAAGAGCTCGCCCGACACCGGCGAGCCTCGAGCTTGCTTGGATCCGGCGAGGCGAGGCCTCGCCGACGTCTGCGAGTCGGGTGAGCTCGAGGCTCGCTTGTGGCCGGCCGCCGGCCGTCGTCGTGGCCGGCGGTCGGCCAAAGAAGAAGAAGAAGAATAAGAAAAAAGTATTATAAAAAATAAAAAATAATTAAAATTCACTTTTTTAAAATAATTTTTTTAAAAATTTTAAAAATTGTCCATTAAATTTATGTTGTATAAAACTATTTTAGCAATACCATTTTTTTAATATATATATATATATATAAGAAATATAGAAATAAGCTTTTGTTTTTTTGTTAATCCTATTCTATATCTACTCTACACTCACTCTCTCGGACTTTTGCCCCGCCTGCTTGCGTGGGCGTCGAAACCCACTCCCGAAACTTGCGTGTCCCCATCCCATCCCTCCCCGAAATAAGCTTTTGTTAAGTTTAGTTAAATGGATCGGTATGGGTCGGGTCGGTATAGGTTGGAAAATTTACATTAGGCATAAATGGGTTATAAATGGATTAATAGGTCAACTTGAGTCGACCATTAATGACCCGACCCAAACCCAACCCAACCCACCCATTTAATACATTTACCTATACACGGTGTTTAAACTCCGCATGTCCTTTGTCCCTATTATCCGGAGCTTTCATTGCTGGCAAAAAGGGCTAAAGCTGGAGAATGCAAACATAAGCAAATCTCCATGCTTTTGGCTGTTTTCTGGCACCAGCAACCGCACCTATAAATGAGCTCGTGGCATTTCGTCCCTTGAACTCGAGCCGCCACTGAAGTGAATTCGACTGGCGACTTTGCGACCTCCCCAACTGAAAACACCTGCGTCGCACCATCATTTCGGGGGGAGTTGGGGTCGGTCTTCTTCCGTGGTCCCTTTCATCTCGCTTTCGCCGCGGACTGTGCGAATATCGAGAAAGGTCACGCCTTTGAATCCGTCTTTGCATTTCGAAAGATCAAGCAAAATCAGAAACAGAAGAAGACGATCTGACTTTGGGTCATTTGCGTCTTAAACGTAATTGATAAGAAGATATTATATCTTAAATGTGAATTGGAAGTGAAAACATGGAGAAAGTGAAGCTCTCGTAGACATATAACGACACGACTCTCTTAAATGTAACTTGGAAGATTTATAGGTAAGTTTGACGCGATCTCCTTGTCACAGTTCTGGTATCTATGTAAATATATAAGGGAAAAAACCACCAAAAATCTCAAACTTTACCTAAAGTGTTAAATTTGCCCCAAATTTTTTGTTGTGACATGAAAAACCCTGAAGTTTGCTAACTATGATACATTTACTTCAAACTTTTTTTTATGATACAAAAAACCCTAAACTTTCAATTGTGTAACACATTTACCCTAAATTATAGGACATTTTGGTTTTTTTACATTTTAATTTTTTTTTCTTTTCTCTTCCCTCTGCCGGCCATGGCAGAGTCACCCCTCGCCGGCGTTGGGCGAGGGCCTCTCTCACTAGATCTGGTGAGGGCACTCTCGTCCAATGCCGGCGAGGGCACTCTCGTCCGATGCAAGGGAGGCTCTTGCGGGTCGCTGGCATCCCTCTACCGGCTCCGCCATGGCCAGCGGAGGGAAGAGAAAAGAGAAAAAGAAAAACAAGGAAAAAGAAAAATAGAAATAATAAGATAAAAATGCTCTTAACGGGGTAAATGTGTTACAATTTGTAAAGTTTGGGGTTTTTTACGTCACAAAAAAATTTGGGATAAATTTGTCACTTTGAGCAAAGTTTGGGATTTTTGGCGGTCATTTCCGAATATATAATTGACAAAGTTTTTTAATTGTTGCCTCTAAAAGTGGTGGGTAGCTAGGTTGCAGCGACACGGACACGCAACACGCGATACGACACGACACGACACGCCGACACGTCATTTCTTAAAAGTAGAGAATTTTGACACCTTCCGACACGTTATATATTAAATAAATATTTTAATATTTAAATGTATAAATAACTAAATAATAATAATAATAATAATAATAATAATAATAATAATAATAATAATAATAATAATAATAATAATAATAATAATAATAATAAGAGCCTAGAATTTTTTTTTGGTAAAAGTAAGTAATAAGAGCCTAGAATTAATCTATACTAAAAACATTAATCCTACATTTATTAATATCATTCATTGTTTTAATTTGATAAATTCAACTACATTTCAATATAATAATCCAAAAAAACTTGAAGGAAAAATAAGTAATCCATGTTCCATTATTAAATTAAAATTTAACAATAGAAAAAAACAATCAATGTTTCATCATCAAATATAACAAAAAGTCATTCATCCATATTATCCATCTCTTCTGAAAAAAAAAAAAAAAAAAAAAAAAAAAAAAAACTCCATCTCCAGCTCATCAAGTGAAAAATTTGCAACTTCAATCACTCCAATATCTTCAAACAAGTATCGGAAATTTTTTTAGCTTTTATTATTATTTTTATTTTTTTTTTCATATATTTATATTTAGACCCCAAAAGTTTTGAAAATTTGTAAAAATAACCCCGTGCGTGTCGGAGTTACGTGTCGGAATTTCCGACTCTCGTGTTGGAGCGTGTCGAAGACAGTTGACCGCGTGTCGGATTTTTAGACACGCGTTGACCACGTGTCAGAGCATATCGGAACGTGTTGGACACGTGTCGGAGTGTCGGACATGACACGAAAGATCTCGAAGAGTGTCCGTGCAACCTAGGTGGGTAGGATTCTAATTCACGAGGAGCTCGTCATTTTCCATGCAACGGGCGCCTTTCTTTAAACTCCACAATTTGTCTCCAACTTGGATTTGTACGTGCCTCATTAAATGCCATGAGTTTCATGCTAGAAAAAAAAAAAGTAGTTTCAATGGGTTTTAATATTTTCGACCAAAAAAAAAATGGGTTTTAATATTGTGGACAGCAATTATTTGAAAAGTCTTAACATCATTTTGTGAATCTTTTTGCTACGTACTTTCTTGAAGATTTTATTGTTTTCTCTCAATATTACCATAACGTTGATCATCGTAGAAAGGATGGTATCATCCTTTATATACATTGAATAGAAAGAATGTTCCTCAGGAACTAGGGAAAAGATTTTAAGAAAGTTAGGGAAAGTATAAACATTCTCATTCTTGTAGGGGATAAAATGATAAAAGAGAATTTTGTAGGACAAAACTGAAGGTCTTGACGGAATACTCCTGAGCTTCACGGTTGCGATGGGGTAGGTTTGTTTCAAATATTAGTTTAGGAGTTTTTAAGGTGCAATGAATAGTTTAGAATAAATTTATCAAAAAGAACGTAAGTAAGGCCTTTCTTGGTGCTATGTGACCTCAAAGAACACTGAATAAAATGAGTTAATATTTTTAGTCATTCGAATTAGATTGTGCAAACCATAATACTCAATTGTAGGAATCGAATAGGTCTTTTTTTTTTTTTTTTTTTGATAACCAAGAATTCACCGGAGCCCTCTTATGGGGTCTCACACAGCCCTAGTAGCGCCCGAGGTTGGTGGCACATTTGAATCAACGTCAGTACCTCGGGGGAGACTAACACAAGACCCATCACCATGGCCTCCCATTTACAACGCTAGCAACTGTAAGTTTCGAAATCTTGACCTTAGCGATAAGAAAGAGATTCTTAACCAACGCAATTGCCCATCGGTGGGTATTGAATAGGTCTTTTTTTTTTTTTTTTTTTTGGTAACGTCGAATAGGTCTTTTTTTGTTTTTACACTTTCTTAAAATTTTAAGGGATATGTGCAACACAAGTCCTAAAACTTGCAAGGAAAGTGCAATTGAGTCCTAAAACTTACAAAAAGTGCAATCAAGTCCTAAAACTTGTCAACTTGGTTCAATTCAGTCCTAAAGTTAACACCGTTAGTTTTTCCGTTAAAAATTGCGACGTGGCGCCGACGTGACATTTTAAATTATTTTTTATTATACACATGGCTTTTAATATTATTTTTATTATTATTTAAATTAGATTTAAAAAAAAAAAGAAAAGGAAAAATTAAATTTATTTAAAAAAGAAAACTGTGCAAAAAAAAAAAAAAGGAGCACCGATGGTGCTCCGCCGCCGCCCATCGCCGGAGTGGCCGGCGACGGTCGCCGCCCGGGCGGGGTGGCCGGCCTCGCCCGGCGAGGCCTCGCCCGCGGGCGACGGTCGCCGACCCTCGCCCGCCGACCGTCGCCCGCCCCAGGCGAGCCTCGCCGGCCCTCGCCGCCCTCGCGGGGGCGGCGAGGCCTCGCCGGCGAGGCCCGGCCACCCCGCCCGGGGCTGGTGACCGTCGCCGGCCCCTCCGGCGACGGTCGCCGGCCCTCCGGCGTTGGGCGGCGGTGGAAACCACCCGTGCACGCACCGCCCTCTTTTTTTTTTTTTTTTTGATTTTCCTTTTTAGTTTTTAATCTAATTTTTAAAGATTTTAAATATAATATTTTAATTTTTAAATCTATTTTTTAAAAATGAATAAAAAATAATTAAAAAAATCTACGTGGAAAATAAAAAATAATTTAAAATGCCACGTCGGCGCCACGTCGCAATTTTTAACGGAAAATCTAACGGTGTTAACTTTAGTGACGAATTGAACCAAGTTGACAGTTTTGGGACTGATTGCACTTTTTGTAAGTTTTAGACTTTCAATCGCACTTTCCTCGCAAGTTTTAGGACTTGTGTTGCACATATCCCAAATTTTAAGATTTCATTATAATTTCACAATAATTTATAAAACTTTATTGTCCGCTTATTTGTTAGTCCGTCGTACTGTTGATGCATGTGACAGTTGAGACTAGCTATATCAAGACTCATCCAAGGTACGTATATTGATATTCCACGTCCTCCGCATTGTTCAAGTAAAAATAGACGTAACGAAAGCTACCTGTACGTGGGCTGTTTCCTTTTCTCATTTAACGTGCAAAAGTAATCAGTACCAGTCGAATGGTCAAAACAGATGTCCTACTGATGTAGAGTCTCTCTCCCGGACCCCGCGAGTGCGAACGTAAGTTTCGTCTTGTTTGGTCATCAATGGGAATTACATAAATACCACTAGAAATACAAGAATACGCAAGGGTTGATCCCAGATTCTCAACCCCCAAACCATCAATCCAACCGTCTTTGCCCTAAATATATATACGGGGCAGATAAAGAGATATAGTTTCCAGGAACACGACTATCAATCTAACTTATTAATTTTAGGACAAAAGTCAGTAAAAATCCTAAATTATACTCATGGTAACATATTTACTATAAACTTTTTAATCTATCACTAAAAATCTCAAACTTGTATTTATGTGACACATTAAATTTCAATCAAAATTTCATCAATGAGAATCCCTAAATACCAAAAAGCAAATAGTATTAACATTGCACCCATGTGGCTTAAGTGAAATATAAACGATATTATTTTAGCTAAAAAAATTATCTAGCGGAACTTTGATAGAAAGTAAATATATCAAATAAATAAAAGTTATGAGATTTTTTTTTTATGTCACAAGAAAAAGTTTGGGATATATATGGTATGATATGTATCATTTAGAATTTTTGTGTCATAAAAAAAAAAATTAGGATAAAAGTGTCAATTTGCATGACATTTTCCCCTATATTTATTCAGAATTCTTTATTTTTCCTGTTCTGAATTTGTTTCGACCCAACCCATGAAAGAAGAGAGACGGACCACTTTCATTGTTTTGAAGCCGGCGACCTTAGGATTCTACTGAAACGCTACCATCCCTTGTTTAGAGTTTGATGACACGGACATAATGCAAGAACACCTTGAAACCCAAGTTACCCGACGTTTAATTTTTTTAGCCAGTAAATTTCCAATATAGGGGGCGGGACTAAAGTTGAAGCTGCTCCTCACATTACAGAACATCAAATTCACAAATATCATCATATATATAATCCAGATGTACAGGCATAGAGATTTAATTATCTAGAGGACCATAGAACATCCAGCAAGCCTCATGACCCGAATAATTCTAGACCTCTAGCTTGTGCAGGTTGTCATGGCTCCAAGTAGTTTGCACATGGTAGGTAGGATTTGAACGAGCGACCTCTATTTCCTAAGCCAAAAATCCACCATCACTCCAACCAAGGGATCGAGAGTATAAGGCTATTTTAGCAATGGCATATAGGTGAAACGGTTTCATGCCGAAAATACTACGCCAGATGATGCGGGCACCCCTTGTGACATGTTTCGATTAATCAGCCGCCTACTGGATGGAAAGTTCTAGGGAGGAGTTCGTCTCGATTTTGTCTGCTGTGATTACGAGACGGTCCCATTTTGTTCATGTTTCAGTTGCGTACGCGCGTTAGTGGAGACCGAAACGAGGCAGGATTTTCGCACTCGCCAGTGGGGACTTTTGCATCATACCGATCGCATACGCCTTCATTTCGTATAAGCACGAGTCGCATGTGAAGAGGGCCTACGTCGCATACGATATCGTCGTAACGGGAGCATACGATGGGATTGCGTGGTGGCTTCCTCTTGCGTTTTACATGTTGTTTCGAGGTTTCTGCATTGAGGTTTGCTTTTGACCTAACATGGCATCGCCTCTTGCTTAAGTGATCACGAACTTCTCTGTCCCTCACTTGGGCCAACTCCCCCCCCACCCCTCTTTAGGTTTCGTGCCGTGAGATACAAAGCCCACGCGAGTTGAATAATGCGTTCGGGAAACCCAGGTGGGTCAATACATGTAACTCAGAAGCCCCCCTCTTGTCGGGTTTTCCGCTGTCCTTTTGCTCTTTTTTCTTAGCATGATGTGCTCCCGCATAATGGGAAGTCATCAAACCCGTCTTTCCACCCCCAAATGAGGCGATGCGAAGACAATTCGACCGGTCGGTCGCCTGAAATCCTGAAATCGACCGTTCTTTCTTGAGAAATTCGCTTCATTAATGGAATTCCTCTTCGAAAGGCCAGCGGTTCATCACTCCGAACGGAAGACTGACGTGAGATCGTTAAGGATAGATCAGATTACCTATAACGAAAACAGAAGTCGGCTTGGGGAGAGAGAGAGAGAGAGAGAGAGAGGGGGAGAGGAAAAGGGAGAGAGGGATAGATAGAGGGGCCCTTCCATGATTGGGTGAACCAACAAAGCTACGGAAAGAGCCGAGAGACGATGCTAAGGAGCACAAGTTACTGTGACGGATACACCCAACAAATAGCTCAATTAGTTGGGAGTTTAGAAGATGCATCCGTGCGGTGGAATGGACCGGAGAGAGAGAGAGAGAGTGATGAAACGATGAATGGCTCGCACCCAAAGTCATTATTAAATTTAAGTGGGCGTTGAGTGAGGGGAGGACGGGGAGAGCATACCCTCCGCATTTAATCCCCTCATCTGCCTCCCCCCTCCAATTCAATTTCCTCACCACCCCCCTCGCCTCCGCCTTTATATCTCTTTCCTCTCCTAAATAACTCCCTCCAAAACTCAACTCCGCGCCCACCCCCCCCAACTCCCCCCTCCGAAGCAGTCCGCCAAGCCTCTCTCCAGCAACTCTTTTGTTTCGGTCGGACGCGCCATGGCTCGGAGCCTGCCGGACTTCTCCAGCTCGGTGAAGCTCAAGTACGTGAAGCTGGGCTACCAGTACCTGGTGAACCATATCATCCCCCTCACCCTCGTCCCCGTCATGGCGGGCGTCCTGATGGAGGTCCTCCGCCTCGGCCCCGACGAGATCCTCGGCCTCTGGCGCTCCCTCCACTTCGACCTCGTCCAGATCCTCTGCTCCGCCTTCCTCATCATCTTCGTCGCCACCGTCTACTTCATGTCCAAGCCCCGCACCATCTTCCTCGTCGACTACGCCTGCTACAAGCCCCCCGTCACCTGCCGCGTCCCCTTCTCCACCTTCATGGAGCACTCCCGCCTCATCCTCAAGGACAAGCCCAAGAGCGTCGAGTTCCAGATGCGCATCCTCGAGCGCTCCGGCCTGGGCGAGGAGACCTGCCTGCCACCTGCCATCCACTACATCCCCCCCACCCCCACCATGGACTCCGCCCGCGGCGAGGCCGAGCTCGTTATCTTCTCCGCCATGGACTCCCTCTTCCAGAAGACCGGCCTTAAGCCCAAGGACATCGACATCCTCATCGTCAACTGCAGCCTCTTCTCCCCCACGCCCTCCCTCTCCGCCATGGTCATCAACAAATACAAGCTCCGCAGCAACATCAAGAGTTTCAACCTGTCCGGCATGGGTTGCAGCGCCGGCCTGATTTCCCTCGACCTCGCCCGCGACGTCCTACAGGTCCACCCCAACTCCAACGCCGTCATCGTTAGCACCGAGATCATCACCCCGAACTACTACCAGGGCAACGAGCGGGCCATGCTGCTGCCCAACTGCCTGTTCCGCATGGGCGGTGCCGCCATCCTGCTGTCGAACCGGCGGTCCGACCGGCGGCGGGCCAAGTACCGGCTGGTGCACGTGGTGAGGACGCACAAGGGGGCCGACGACAAGGCGTACCGGTGCGTGTACGAGGAGGAGGACAAGGAGGGCAAGGTGGGAATATCCCTTTCCAAGGACCTGATGGCAATTGCCGGGGAGGCGCTCAAGTCCAACATCACGACGATCGGCCCGCTGGTGCTGCCGGCGTCGGAGCAACTGCTCTTCCTGCTGACCCTCATCGGCCGCAAGATCTTCAACCCCAAGTGGAAGCCCTACATCCCGGACTTCAAGCAGGCGTTCGAGCACTTCTGCATCCACGCGGGCGGACGGGCGGTCATCGACGAGCTCCAGAAGAACCTGCAGCTGTCGGCCGAGCACGTGGAGGCCTCGCGGATGACACTGCACCGTTTCGGCAACACGTCGTCGTCCTCGCTATGGTACGAGTTGGGGTACATCGAGGCCAAGGGGCGGATGAGGAAGGGGGACAGGGTTTGGCAGATCGCGTTCGGGAGCGGCTTCAAGTGCAACAGCGCGGTGTGGAAGTGCAACCGGACCATCAAGACGCCCATCGACGGGCCGTGGGCCGATTGCATCGACCGATACCCGGTCCATATTCCCGAAGTGGTCAAGCTCTGAGTGGCCGAGAGTGATGAAAGAAGAAGGACAAGAAGGAGAATCGTATCATTGAGCCATCAAGCATAAAGGGTTTGATAGGTGGATTGGGACTTTATGGAAATAGCTCTCTCTCTCTCTCTCTCTCTCGGTTTCTTGTTTCTTTTCTTTGACCTTTCCTGTCTTTGATTTCAGTTATTTGCTAAATCAGAGTGGATTTGCATTTACTCCTTCCTCCCTTCATCTCTCAGTCATCAGCCATCAGCCATCAGCCATCAGTCTCAATCTCCAACACCCCCGCCCCCTCTTTTTACGTGCATCATCAACATCATCTTTGTACTCCCATCCCATCCCACCCCTCTCTCTCTCTCTCTCTCTCTCTCTATTAAAGAGTTTGTCTTCTTGGGTCGTCGACAGTGTATTCTCTCTGCAGCTATAAATTTGCATAGATACTCTCTCCAAATGTCCTCCTCCTTTTCTTTACTGTGTATTAAATTTTCACCGCCCATTGTAGCGCTCAATGCATATATGAAAATTAGACACAGGAAACAAGTGTATTATTACCTAATATGAGAAAAGGAGACTATATGGTTAATGGAATTTTCTTTTGGTCTTTGAATGTTGCCTCTTGTAATGCTATGTTGTGTTTTCAATGGTTATCTTTTATGCATCCCTTGAATATTATCTTGGTAATACCAACCTGTTGCTATGGTAGTAAACTTGGTCATCGGTAGAAATAATTAGGAGCAAATTTTTATATATTTTAGAGCACATTAGTTTTTCTGTTTTTTTTTTTTTTACTGAAATTATCTGGCTCTCTGCCAGGAGTTATATGGCATTTGTCTCGGAGCTGAGGACTGTGATTTGCCTGCTAAGAGAAGTAGTTATATAAAGGAAAAAATTGTCTATTTAACACTTCGTTAATTGCAAGTGGCTGACGGACCAATTAAAAGTCCTCATTTTGGGGGCATCGATTAGATAACACATGTCCCGATTGCAGTAATGTACTTATGACATTTCAACGCACAGACAACATTGCGATGGGCAAACAATGAAGTCGACAAGCAAGACATCCTCGAAGTTTCGAGGAATCAACTTCGATAAGGGAAAAATGAAATACGGGAAATCCATTCATTCGCACAAACTTCATGGATAGGTCTTTCATCATTCTATGCTAGACCATGCGGATCACATTGATCCAATACGCTTACTCTGGGGCACTTCAAAAGTTGTGAGCATGGTTTCTAGATTCACGCCTGTCTTAATATTTAAATATTTCAGTATTCTCCTAATAAGGAAACAATGATTTTGGCCAAGGATGTAAATAAAGAAAGTGATTGTAAAATGAGACAAGTGCATGTTTATTACTGATTCGAGTTCAAAATACTAAGGCCGTTTAGCGATTAAAATATTGTAACAAGAATCCGGAGGTTATATGTCAGATTTCATGCTCGAAATCGACTTACCTTATCCTTGATTGTTTGAAGGGCAAAATTCTACAAATTACCCTCATCATTTTGCTCTGTTCGGCTTTTTGTTGTGCCTCTCTCATATTGTATCCAATTGACATTTAAGTCATTAAGTTTATATTTGGTACTTGAATTGCGTTTTTCCTGATCAAAACTCGACTTACTACACCAACCTAATTTGAACCGTTATCCTTCTTTCAAGTGGAAGTCTCAGTTACTTATCCAGTTAAAGTTGGAAAAATTATCCAAGAAGTCATAACTTTTTTATATTATCACCAATTTAGTCTTAAACTTTTCAATCTGACATTCTTCCAATGTAATCCATGCGACGGCCGGTAGCTAACGCAGACAATTTTTAGTGAAACAATGTCGTGTTGCAATTTAAAAAAAAAAAAAAAATTGTGAATTTCTATTTTCTTTTAGTTTTTTCTTTCCTTTTTCCTTACTATTCATATTTCTCGGAAAAGGCTGGAGAGGTCCCTACCCAGGGGTGGGCGTTGTGGCCCTCTCCTCTCTTCCTTGCATCTTCAATGACTCACTCCACCATCACCTCCTTCCTTCGACCGAGACCCTAATCTTGGAGCTCGCTCCAACTTTTCGCAGCTCTGAGAGCTCGTTCAACTTTAGTCGAGAACAATTGCGATTCTCTTGAAAACAATGAATCAGTCTCTGCACCAGTGAGCAATTATGCCGACGTCAAGATACAGGAGATGATCGATGTCGTGAAGTCCGGCAAACTTAGGCTCGATGCTTGGATCTCTCCTCCAATATAAGGCGTCGGCAAAGGTGTCTCTCGCTTGTGCCTGTCAGCCATCATTGAGGCCCTAGTGACTCCGCTGACCCTTTCTAGGGAATATGAAAAGTGAAGGGAAAATTAAAAAAAAAAAAAAAAAGAGAGAGAAAAGAAAAATCTAGTAATAATTCTCGAAATGATGTCGCTTTGAGTGGAATTGGACATGTCAAACCTCTAGTCATGTCGCGAAAGACGACTGACACTAATTGGACCTTCACGCTAGCGATTTCCGACTTAAATTAGCGAGACCGATTATATTAGAAAATTGTTAAAAGATTTAATACTACACTTATCGAATTGGAAAATTTAAGATCAATTGGCTGCATTGTAATAGATTTAGGACTTTCCAAATAATTTTTGATTTCAAGTGAAAAGTTCCGTTGACATGTGTATTTCAAATACAATGAAGTCAACCTATACTATTCATATTACTGTCTCTTGTATAAATTTTCATGATGGGGGTGCGGTGGGGATGGGGTGCAATTGCATTCATTGCCTCGAGGTATCCTTTTCTCAGATCCACTATCCCAACCATCGGCCGAGAAATGTGGCACCTTCGTATGCACTCGTAGGTGTAAATGGTCCATCCCCAGTTGTCCAAAATGTAGCTGATCGATTTAATGGCTAAGCTTCTCCAGTTGGATGTGAGACGGTATGTGCTCGCTTTTCTGGTTGACCATTTAATGCTGGCTTGCTGTTCACACTGCTCCTCGTTCTTCTTCTTCTTCTTCTTCTTATTCTTTCTTCCTCCTCCTTTTTGAGGATCATCTTCTTGAACTTGGTATAGTCTTATAACCAGATGGGTTGCGGATTAATATGAAACACCCCATGGTTGTGCCATTTATTGCAGCTACACTTTCATGAAAATGGACCGTCTGACCATATTAGGTGGAAAGACTAGAACCGTCCGCCATTGGAAAGTAATTATTGAAGGACCATCTAAAGTGCGAAGTGGCATTTTCTGTGCCTGCCCTTGCAATCCTTTGTCAATACGGTCCTTTAATTTATAACTTCCGCGATCGAGTTTTTCAATCTGTGGAAATTTTTCATTTTAAGTCTCTTGGCCTCTAGTTTCAGAAAATCGTAGCCGACGTATCTATAGATGCCAACTAATACTGTGATGTTCAAAAATAGATATCATACTCATAATGGACAATCATCTATGGTGACCAAAATTGTAGGAACAGTAACTGAAGATATAGCTAAGCATATTTTCAATAACTTGCGACAACCTTTTCCATCTTTATGGGTTTAAACAAATTGAGGAAGGCTCCAGTTTTGAACCACTGACGTAATCTATTGTATGTATCTTATGTTTTAGAATATCTACGAGCCCATTTAGAGACTTCATTAGATGACTAGGTAACATATCAATCAAAGATATACATAATCAAAGGGAGAAATGAGGAATCTCTTAGATATATGCATCATCACGAAAAGGTATGGAAAATCAAAATAAAGATCTTTAATATCCCTGGAAAATCCTAAATATCTCTAAAAACAACCCTCAACTCAAGGTGATTGGATAAAAATCCTAAAAAATGCCTCGGTAGATCACCATAACAGTTGGGTGACATATCTTGTGCAGATTACGCGACAAGAGGTTGCCGTCGACAAAATTTCAGATCTAGGCTCATTTAAGGGCAGTAAGTCCAGTGATAGTGTCTGTTTTCTGAAACTAACGTGCTAAAAAAGCATTTGAAGTTGTAGACTTGGCGGAGAAACGGGAGCAATGAGCCTATATGGCTGGCGCGACAACCACTGTAGGGAAATATGTGGCTTATGTAGCTGGGAAACCATGGATATGCATCGGCCACAATAAGAGATATGATCAGGATAATAAATATATGCAGAAGAGATAACTGAGAAATTTTTGTATGCTTTGATGATCTATATTAATAAAAGGACATGAGTCTATTTATAAACTTTATTGGATGACTATGTAGGTAACATATCAACAAAGCATATGCACAGTATGCATCATCACAAGAGATATGGAAAATCAAGATAACTATCTTATAATCTTTTTAAAAAAATTCTAAATATCTTAGTATATATGTGGTATGTTTGAAGGTTATGCATTTGCTTTTATGTTCAGGTGCTTTTCTAGTGTATAACTTTATTCTAAGTGGTTTTTTTTCTTTTTAAATATAATGATGGCCTTTTAAGGCATTCGTCAAGTACCCATGTGAAAAACTGACCAAAAAAAAAAAAAAAAAAAAGTACCCATGTGAAAAGAATTGTAAGTTGTGATGCATTATTTTTTAATTTTCCTCTCTTTTTTTTTTTATGCAAATAGTGCATTGAAAATCGAACCCTCTTTTTTGTGAGTACACCTAGCAAATGCCCTAGGAGCATATTAATTTAGTGTGAGAGCGGCTCAGTAATTTTGACAGTAGGTTTTCCAGTGGGCGGATACATTTCTATCGACTAAAGACTTAATGCATCCATTTAACAAAGGTTGAGAACCCCAATGAACTATTTAAGACTTCAAATTAAGACACGACCGCTGTACTCAGTATAGCTTAAGAGAACTAAACGGTATACTTATCCCCAAAAGATACCGTGTTCCGCGAATAGAAACTTGAGCAGTTTGGTCTGGAACATATTCTCGTTTAGTTGTTAGTTGGTTGGAACGACAGTTAAGTTTAATCATCTACCGCAACTTCCAACCGGTGAGCTGGTCAAAACCCCAGCCCCGCGGGAAAGCAACTCTCGCTTCTTAGCTGCATTTGGCGTTGACTTTTCGTCACATTAGGAAGCAACTAGCTGCTGTTAGTCAGCATGTGTTCGAGTAATGGATCCTTCGTGATTTCAACTGGAGTATGTACGGGTCTTTTACTAGTGGTGGATGACGACGTGAAAGATGATACCAAAGCTCCAAGACCCCCCACGTCAAGAATGTTCGGGTTTTCTGCTTATTAAGGATGGTTGGCCCAGAAGTTGACTGCATTTTGCAGGCACGGAGAGCGAGAAGAGAGGTCAGGCATGGGGGCCCATTTGCCTCTTCGAGCTTAGCTGGTGCTTCGTCCGGAACGAACAGGGCCGCGAACATACTCGTCAATGATTCGCGGTGATTGGAGTAAATGGTTATTTATTGCCTTTGCAGTGGTTCCCATGGGACTCATCAAAGCCCTCTCTGCAATCTTTCAGATTTTGCCACTGGGGTGCCAGGTTGACTCACTGTCCTCGTATTTAATTCTGAGTCGATGAAATGAATATGGATGAACAAGAAGTTTCTAGTGGCATCGGTTTCCCATGACTGTCATGTGTTGTAAAACCAAGCATTGGTCAAGATCAACAAAAACAGTACGAATGTGTGTCCGTTTGAAAATTGAGAAAGGACCACTTTTGGAAAAAAAAAAAAAATTGTAGCGAGTGCTCTCGAGTCATTAATTAAGAAAAAAAATTAATGAGGAGATATTCGAGATTTTGAAATATTGGTTTTGCATATCACGAATATAGTAAGCACATACCACCCACTTGGGTGGTACAGTTGGTTTTGGGCCTCCTCCCCCTCACGAAGGGGAGGAGTTCGAAATCTTAGCGCGTCGCAGGGTGACTTACCTAGTGGCACGTGTGTGGTGGCTAGCACGTGTCGCTCCCAGTGGTTTACTCCCGGCTACCGGCCGTGCAGGGTTCCCTGGGTCACCAAAAAAAAAAATATATATATAGTGAGCACATTAGAAATCGATAGTTTACATCAAAATAAATGGTTTATGTGATACCTGGAGTTACCAAAAATAGTTACTTTGGAAATGCCTAAAATATTTCATAACTAGCAAGTAACAAGTAGTGAATGTATTAAGCAATGACGGCAAAAACCTTTTTACTAATAACGTGGAATTTCACTATTGGGTAGTTTCATTTGATGAATGGATCCTAACAATTTCGATGTACAATTGAAACTGTCGCCATATTATTTAGTAAACGAGTATTCCAACATTTGATCTATAGATGCGGCATATCTCGTGAGCATCACTGGGCGCGCATGCCATTATGTCAACAAAGCCATAGTGGATGCTGGTGTATGAACGAGGCGATTTACTCGCGTTTATAATATAGGACGAGTAAAAAACATGGATAAACCATGGTATAAAGGGAAAAAGATAGACGAGAGACTTAATCTACACATTCTAAACATTGAAGAAGTTTAAACTGATCAATGAAAAGACAAATTTGATGTTAAGAATGTTCTAACACTAGCACGCTGCTCCTCACTCACAAGCTGGTGTGTTTTCTTTACCAAAACTGAAGTGTGAAATCAATCATTAAGAGGAGGCGCTTGTCTGGAGTCTTAGGGTGTGTTTGTTTCACGGAAAACGTTATGTTTTTGGAAAATGTTTTCCGGTAAATCATTTTTCAGGAAAATGGTTAGTTTTCCTTTATTTGGTGATATATGATTAAAAGTATTTTCTGGTGTTTGGATCACATTTGAAAAATGATTGAATGACATTTGACCTAACAATTGACAATAGTGTACCTTTTACTTCCAAATTAATTTGTTGAGTTCATGACCTTGTCTAATGCCAACGAGCTCGAGCCTTGCTAGATCCGGCGAGGCTCAACCTCGTTAACGACTGGTGAGGCTCGAGCTTGCTAGTGTCAAGCGGGGCCTCGGCCTTGCCGGATCGGCGAGATTGAGCACTGCCCGGCACCGACGAGCTCGATCTCGCCTGTGGCCTGTCGCCGCCGTCGTGGTGGCCAATGACCGGCCGAAGAAGAAGAAAAAAGAAAAGAGAAAAGAGAAAAAGAAAAAATAATGATTAAAAATTAAAAATTATATTTTTAAAAAATAAATAAATATTATATTAAAAATTAAAAATTTGATTTTTTACAAATATTTTAAAAAGAATTATAAAAATTTAAAAATATATCTTTATAAGAATAATTGTTTGTAAATCAAGCATCAAATCTAGGCTTCGGTAGATTCGAAAAACGTTTTCCGGTTCTTTCAAAGGGGAAATCATTTTCCTGAATTTAAGCTTTTCTAGGAAAACGTTTTCCGTTGACTCATTTTCCTAAGTGACCCAAACACCGGAAAATCAGGAAAATTTTTTCCCCGAAAATGTATTCCGCGAAACAAACGCACCCTTAGTTTTGAATCTAGAACCTTGTGCTACAATACTATATCACACGTTATGTGCTCGTTGAGTTATCATTATGCTTACTTTAATGTGAAATTTGTAACCTAACATAAGCTTTAGTTGTAATTTTCCAACCAAAAAAAAAAAGTTGTAATTTTTTGTATAATTCTATTGTTCAAAAAAAAAAAAAAAGAATAAGGAGGCCCTGAGGACAATATATAAGCTCTTAGATGGAGCTAAAGAGTCAACATTTAAGACAAAATACTCGGGAAAGGATCGTTAGTATTGATTAGGTCCAAAAGGTCCAAAAGGCCCAAAAGTTCAAATTGAGGCCTAACAAGTAAAAAGCCCACTAGACAAATTGTGTACAACCCGATTTCATATTATTATTATTGTTTTGGGCCCAAGTCGTCAAAGCTAATTGTACGTCCGATTTGTGATCTACTTCACATCTGCATCGAGATTGCATTTTGGTTCCATGCTCATTCTTAATTTTTCAATGACTTTTACCTTTTCAGTGTTTTCTTTTCTTTCGGAATATAAATTTTTGGATTTATAAATAATAATTTGAAAACCTTTTACTTCCATAATTTTTCTTTGTCCCATATTACTTGATAAGTTCTCCTCGATTTACTTTATTAAAGGGTTCACTTTATTGACTCGATAATAAGAATACAAAAGATTTTAAACTCATGCGTAAAGTTGAATTTTGCCTTTTGCCCCTCCCGAGGTGTGTGAAACATGTGCCGAACGCAGTCTGTCATTCCTTCTCATCAAATTTTATTATTATTTTGTCTGGAGACCTTTCTTTTCCTTTGAATCTTTGATTTTCTGTTTTCATCCTTAATTAAACTATCTATTGTGATATTTAATTTGCCGACAGTTTCTTATTTAATATTGTTAGCAGTTTCCACATTAACTCTCCGAACAATATTTTTCGGCTTTCGGTTAGTTTACTCTCTCTCTCTCTCTCTCTCTCTCTCTCTCTCTCTGCTAAAATAGTGCATTGTGCATTTAACTCCCTCCCTCCCTCCCTCTGCTAAAATAGTGCAATGTGCATTCAAAACCTGGAGAATAGCAGCATTTGACCTTCTGTGCTTTATGACCGAAATTGTACTCGCGAACAGTGCTTGCACTATTGAGCCGTTTGTAATTTTTGGACTTTCAGAATTTTTACTGCGTGTCCCGCATCATTTGAGATCTTCTTCAAAGGAAAGATAAAGAGTGGGGGCCGTCGGCGATGTCCGATGTTTCAGCACCGCCCGACAACTCATCTCGATCGATTTAAATTGGCCGTGGCACGTGTAATTGAACGAGTCCCACCATGCCAGCTCTTGTATTCCCTTCGCATGCTTTGAGTTGGACCAATCCAGCTTCGAGACAACTCAAGGACCTGCAAAGATATCGACTCGAGAGGAATTTTCTTTCTTTTTGCCGAAAGAGTTATGAGGAGGAATCCAATGCACAAACATTTATCGTTAAATCTGATGGATCTCTGCACCGCATCCATTTTACTCTCTTCCACTCTAGGCGGAGAAAATGCCTTTCTAGTTTACTTTTATTTGTTTGATTTTCACTAGATCAGAATCTCGTTACTTGTGCATTCCGAATTTATTTTTTTTTTTTTTAAAATTGGAGACTCCCAAAATTTTCGAAATGTCCAAGTTCATCGTGTGAATATACATTTAAGTTTTCTCTACCTACCAACCCCGAGAAAATATTGGGTGGTCCGGGACCTCCACGTCAGCGTGGTCCCGGACCAATCATGGAGCGCCACGTGGAGGTGTGGGTCCGCTGGCCATCTCCTGCAACGTAGGCCTTCTTCCTGCGCACATCGATTCTCCCCCCTTAGCCTGCCCAGCCTACTTATTCTCTCTCATCTGCAATGCATTTATGATGGCACAGGGTTTTTCTCTTTCCTCTTCAAACGAAAGAGAAGTAGAGGGGCTTTTTTCTTTCCTCTTCAAGCGAAGGAAAGAGAAGCAAGGCTCCGCACGGATTACTCTCCAGCAGCTGCGAATTCTTTCACCCGCCAAGGAGGTTTCAAAGTTTTGAATCCCAAAATCTCTCTACGCTCGTCGCTGCTCCGCCGTGCGTCAAGTGGCCGTTCTCTGCCGTTGCCGACAACCTACATTACGAGCGCCCCTGCTCTGGTGCCGCTCGCTTCTCTCTCCGCTCTCATTGCTACTTCGGCGTTTGTTCCGGCGTTCATCAAGCAACCGTTCCCCTGTCGACATCAACAAACCACATTACGGCCGCCCTTATTCCAACGCTCGCTTGCTTCTCTCTCCACGCTCGTCACTGCTCCGGCCAAGGAGGAGGAGACCAGAAGATTGGGAAGCTCAACTGGGCATCGGAGGAGCGGCTGAAGTCGCTGTGCGTAGAGAACCAGATCTGGAGGGACCTCGCCCAGGCCAACGAGGCCACCGCCAACGCCCACCGCACCAACATCGAGCAAGTCCTGGCGCAGGTTAGCAAGGACGACCGCCCTCGTGGTCGCCGACGAAGCACATTAAGGTCACCCTTGCTCCGGCGCTCGTCAAGTGGCTGTTCCCCGCGTCAGTGACGAAGCACATTAAAGCCGCCCCTGCGCCCCTGCGCCCCTGCTCCGGCGCTCGCTCACTTCTCTCCTTGTTCGTTGCTGCTCCGGCGTTCATCAAGCGGCTTTCCCCTCTGTCTCCGACGAAGCACATTTGTTATTTTGTACCGTTTTAATTTTTAATAGCATTTTTTTTCTTGCATTAGCTTTGGTCCACTTTTTAGGGCCGTAATTGCTGGTCACTTGGTTGATGTGAAATGCTCAACATTTGTTATTTGTTGCTGTATGTTCAACATTTTTATTTCTTCACGGAGAAGAGGTTTGAGAGGTTTGTGGTAAAGAAGTATGTTGGAAATTCAAAGCTTAGTTTTTCTTTTGGTCTGAAAAGCTTAGTTCATTCTCCATATTATGTCCTGCTCAGGCGTGAGCTAATTTGAGGAGAACGTTTGATGTGGAAATATGTCTAAATTGTGCCAGGAACCATTCATTACTCTTTCCAATCTGCTGCTTCATTGACGACAATTTCATGAATATGAATTTTAGAAACATCCACCAGCAACCCACCCAGTTGGAGAATTGAAAGAGACAAGAAATATTTGGCAAAGAATTAATCAAATCACAAGACCAACCAGAACCAATAAAAAAAGGGTCATGATCGGAGAGATTTCTATCTAACTCTCGGAAATATTTCTTCCGTTTTATTTCCCCTGGTTTTTCGAAGAGAGAAAAGTTAAAAAAAAAAAAAAAAAAAAAAAAAAAAAAAAACTGGTCTAGGATAGATGGACACTACTAGATTTGGGAGAGTTACAGAGCGGACAAGTATGGAGGGAAGATCCACACACCGCGCACAAACACAGGTGCCTGCACGGCAATAACAGCACGCTCGCCTCCTCCTTCCCGTACTTCCGGCACGACATCGTCAGCGCCCTCCCTCTCCTCTTATCCTCCTGCGCCTCCCGCTCTCCTCGTCCCGTCCTTCGTAATTGCTCCCGCCGACGCGGCATCGTCCGCCTCGTCGTCCAGGGAGGCCCCATTGCGGGGCGGTCATCCTTGCTGACCTGCGCCAAGACCTGCTCGAGGTTGGTGCAAAGGGCGTTGGCGGTGACCACGTTGGCCTGGGTGAGGTCCCTCCAAATCTGATTTCCCACGCACAGCGACTTCACCCACTCCTCCGGCATCCAGTTAAGCTTCCCGATCTTCTGGATCTGATCCTCTTTGGCCGACGGAGCAGCCGTAATGCGCTTCGTCGGAGACGACGCACGGCCGCTTGACGAAGGCCGGAGCACCAAGGAGAGAAAATTTGAGATTTAAAATTTTGAATGCCATCGAGTTTGCTCCTCTTTCCTTCCTCTGAGAACAAAGAGTAAATGCATTGCAGAGGAGAGAGAGAGAGAGAGAGAGAGAGAGAGGAGGCAACAGGGGTAGCGTGCAGGCTAGGGAAGAGAGAGAAGAAGGTTAGGGAGAGGAAAGAGGCCTACGTTTGTGCAGAAGATGGCCAGCGGACCCACACCTCCACGTGGCGCTCCATGATTGGTCCGGGACCACGCTGACGTGGAGGTCCCGGACCACCCAATATTTTCTCGGGGTCTCCCCAACCCCCCACCCCCCGCCAAAAAAAGTTTTCTCCACCTTTCGATATTTTTAATTTTGAGGGAAAAATCAAAACGTACTATTAATTTATGCATCAGTAGGGAACTAGGTTTGGTGGGGAGTTACACGAATAATGTCAAAGTCAAACACTTTATGTTAAATCCTTTTACTTTGCCAAACCCCACATCACTTTGTTTTATTCTCCAAATTAAAGCTAAAGTCTTTCTTGCCCCTTGAAGACTTCACCCTAATTGTTACCAAAGCCATAAGCTAATTTAGCGGTACACAATTTGCCAGATTAAAAGAGTGAGCTACAAGAAAGAACGGGGGTTTTCGACTTTAAAGCGCCATAAAACATTTAATATATAATAGTGAAATTGGCTTTCGCACATTAAGCTCATTCCACGAATAACCATATCTAACTTATTTAATATGTTCATTGTATGATAACAGAAACATATCTTTTCGAATAAAAATCAATGAATTTCACCAAGAAAAAGTAAAGTATGGAGAGAAATCTATCCATTTTAAGTAGTATACTTGACTTTACAAAAAAGAAAATATCTTTTTATGATAATAATATAGTTATAAATCTTTCATCTTCTTAGTAATATTTAAAGTAATAAGTACAAAACGTACCTCCATGAGAATGAAAAAAATCATATCTATATGCTCACACAAATTGATCTATCATGCCTGGCATGCAATGTGCCATATATGCCATAAAATTTATTGGTGTATCTCGGGAATATCATAGAGATAAAAATTGACTTTATAATTTGTAACACAATGCATCATAGAGTGTAAAATTGTTGTGGTTACATAAAGAACAAAGAGATACCATCTATACCCAAATAAAAATCAGTGTTTTCATAAGGAAGCCATCAAAGGCTTTCCAACAAATTGCAATTTGGCTGTGGAAGGATCAAATTGCGATTTGTTACTGATGGTATATATTATGTTCAAGTAATACTTCCTTTCCCTTAATATGTAATTTTAGAATTTTTGTTATTTTTCTAATGATACTATATTTTCATATAAGTCTGATGTGGAAGAGGAGAGGAGCAAGTTGTGAATAAACATATGATTTCAATAACTTTGGAAAAATAATCCATCTTAAGTATACTAATTTCTTCAACCAAGAAAAGAGTGTACTAATTTCTCAATAAAAATTAGGGTTAATACCCTGAAAACCCCCAAACTGGTACACTTGTGACAAATTTACCCCAAACTATTTTTTTGACCACCAAAAACCCCAAACCGGTACACCTGTGACAAATTTACCCCGACTGACCATAAAAAACCCTAAATTGGTACATTTATGACAAATTTACCCCAAACTAATTTATTCGACCGCAAAAAACCCTAAACTGATAAATTTGTGACAAATATACCCTTCGCTAAATTGGATTAATACCACAAAAAAATCATAAAAATTGTAAACTTTGACAAACGGATCGTAAAATCCTAAATTGGTATACTAGTCAATTGTCACGTGTCATTTAACTTAATAATTTGATAATAAAATTTAACGAAAACTAACAGGGGGTAAATTTGTCACAAGTGTACCAGTTTGGGGTAAATTTGTCAAAGGTATACCAGTTTGGGGTTTTTGGTGGTCAAAAAAATAATTTGAGGTAAATTTATCATAAGTGTACCAATTTTGGGTTTTTCAGGATATTAATCCTAAAAATTATACGTGCTCCAGTTAATTATTCTGAAAAAATTGAATGGGGAGCCGTACCAAGGACGGGAAAAAGGTGCTTAGCTTCTGGAAATCTGCACCAGAAGAGACCTTTGACCAACTGTACAAATCCGCAAGACAAGGCGAATAAAATATCATTTGAAAAACCAGAAAATCTTCAATCCAAAGCTGGCACCAAGGTAAGCAAAAGGCACTATGCTAGCTGGAGAATGCTTCCTCACGCGGCCAGCATTAAATCTAAAACCACTGATCTATAAATGCCTCCTCAGATCGAATTACTCGTATCCTGCACTATTTAAATTAAAAGAGCGACCGTACTTTTATTATTTTTAAACTAATGGAACTCCTGGTGCCAGTCAGCACCTGAATTGCAGAACAAGCATTATTCTGCCTTTCATTTTAGCACAAAAAGAAAATGCTTTAGTGTGTAATTTTCAATATTAAAAACAGTCGATAATCCAAGACTCGACCACCTACCAATCTACCAAACTCAAAGTAGCTTTCAAAGTGGAAAACCAAGGCCCAATGAACTGCAAGCAAAGTCGTGTGCAAAGTCTCAATCGCAAGTCTTGGCGACTCTTTCGCCAACTACCAATACCAACTCCTCAAAATTTTCTCCTCATTCCATTTCAGTCTAGCATGTTCCCAAAATTTTCAACCATGGGGCTCAACCACATTTGAACACCCTTGAAGCATCTATAACTTGATCCCAAATATATGATCTCAATGTACTATTGACATAGTTTATTGGAACGAGAGAACACCATTAATAACGTAAGATACATATAACAAGGTCCATGGAAAAAATGATGGAACTTGTCTAAAAATTGAGTGGGGCGTCCTTAGCTTCTCGTGGCACCTACAGCGGGAATTAGTCCCGTAAAATTGTGGCTACAATACTACTTTGGGTTTGAGATTGGGAAAAAGATGTGCAGGCAGTGCTAGTTGTGCTGAGGCCGGTTTTCTAGAATCGGAAATTAAACACAATTAGATAGTAATTGGCAATCCAAACTTAATGAAAATATCCGTTTCAAAACTGTGTTCTAGAAACACATTAATTAAGGTACTATTAAATGCTAGGTTTAGCCAAATCATATAGGCATACATATGCACATCTAAATACAAATAATCTAGCTCTCACGCCATGTCTTTATCATGTGTATGCAATGGCAAATAAAGCACACACGACAGTTTTCACTAAAGAGACAACCTAGAAAATGAAAAATGATATGGAAGACATTATCTTTTCCTTGATAACATAGATATGGATAGATAGATAAATAGATAGATATCCTTGATTTTTTTCTTGAAAGGATCTAACTGAAGAATCTCGTGAGATCTCCTGCGGCCGCCCGTAATATAAGCTTAGGTCTGCCGGATCACATAAATACGGTGGAAGGTCTGAACTCTAAAGTGGGTAGAGCATAGATTTTTTTACCAATTGAAGTAGGTGGAGATTGGAATTTCAAGATCCTAAACACAAAAACAAGAAAAGGAAAGTCGTATGCAAAGATGAGACCAAGTCTTCTGTATAAAATAATGAATCTGAACGGCATAACAGTCCGCGTTCACCTGGAAACACGCCAACGCCTCAGCATAAAAGAGGTGGGAGGCAGAGCATGACTCTGTCGCCACACCAAACCAGAACAGGACGGAACGACTAACGATCTTCCTCCGGACATTTCCTTTGCAACGTCGAGAGAGAAGAGAGGAGGAGAGAGATGGGCGTGGGGGAGAGGAAGGGATCGGTGTTGGAGGATCTGATAGAGAGGGCGGGCGGTTGTGCCGTGGTCGACGGCGGGTTTGCGACGCAGCTCGAGAAGCACGGCGCCTCCATCAACGACCCTCTCTGGAGCGCCCTCTGCCTGATCAAAGACCCTCATCTCATCAAGCGAGTGAGTCCAAGTCCGAGTCCTCGTTGCTCTCTCGATGCGTAACGACACATATCGCTTTTTGTGCGCATCGGCGGGATTGTTGGATCGGATTGTTTGATGCTGGTGGTGGAAGGAGATGTTTTCTTTTTTGTCCCGGAGGAGGAGTGATGCAGAATTTCTGGTGTAATGCAGGTCCACATGGAGTACTTGGAGGCTGGTGCTGATGTCCTGATCACCTCTTCCTATCAGGTACATATGATCTTCTACTCAATTCCTAGAACGGGTCGATCCTTCTTAAGTTGTTTTATCATTCATTTTTTGTTTGGCATGAGGGACTAAAAGAAAAATATCAAACACTGTTCCATTTCATTTGAAAGGCAGAGTCCATTTTCCAGGGGAAAAAAGAAGAAGCAATGTTCCACCTTTTTCTTTGATCATAACACTGTATTGAGTCTCTTCAGAGTTTGCATTTTTGCTTGTAATTCCAATGATAAATGCGAGTCCCATGTTTTATGGCAGAAATAGGAAACAACTGGTGCATTCTTAGCCAGCAGAGCATTAGTTTCTTGATTTGCACCCAAAGGATCCCATAGATCAATGTAGATAACTCTCTGACTACTACAAAGAAGCTGTGCAGCTTATGTAAAAGAGGGTTAAGTGCAATGCATGTTGTGGAAATTTGCTTCTCTCTAAGTGCAAATGCAGAACACAGAGTAGATTCAGGCCTTTTGGTGGAGAGTTTTGTCTTTCCTTCAATTGAAAGGCACAGATTAGTGTTTTGCATATTATCTAGCTCAAAATAAATGTGCTTATTCCACTTTTGTCCAGACACCGTCCCTGCAAATCTCCAATTCTAGCTATTTCATTGGTCTTGCCACTTTAAAATGCGAATTCCAACATCCGGATGAGAAGAACTCTGTTATTATTAATATTATTATCATTTTTGGATTGGACTATTTAAGTTTACGGAAATGAAATTTTTGTCTGTTTAATTAACTGAGAATGACTTTTGCTTGTTTCTTGGATTTCATGGTCTAGCAATTAAAAAACGGAACTGTTTATTCCTCAAACAATTAAAGATTGCTTCTTCATATTAGGCTTGGACTAATCGGCCCGTGAGGCATTACTGTAGGTATGGATATCATAGAAAATGTTCCACTAGCAATACTATGCTAATAGCCATTTTTGGTTCTGTGATTGTCTTCTGGTAAGTCTTGTGATACTTGGAAGACATTTGATCAATATTTAGTTTACTTAAGCTCATAACTTACATAATGTTCTGCTATCCTCTTACTGTAAAGTGGAAATGACAAAGTTGGAAATTCCATCACCACTTTGGCTAATGCTTTGCTCTTCGTGCCAGGCCACTCTTCCAGGGTTTCTGTCCAAGGGACTGTCCATGGAAGAAGCAGAGTCATTACTAGAAAAGAGTGTCAAGTTGGCCATTGAAGCCCGCGACAAGTTCTGGGATTCCTTTAAGGATGTTCCTGGACATAGCTACAATCGAGCCTTGGTGGCTGCGTCGATTGGTAGCTATGGAGCTTATCTTGCAGATGGCTCAGAGTATAGGTGAGGGTCAACTATTCTGATGAGACCAAAACACCACGCATGAAGCTGGTTGAGAGTCGTCTGGATAATTTTGCTTGTCTCAGTCTGAGTAGTCCTATTCACTTGTATCTGTACTTAATATCTGCATTTCTGTTGCCAGCGGTTGTTATGGACCGGACACTAACTTGGAAAAACTCAAGGACTTTCACCGGCGTAGATTGCAGATCCTTGTTAATGCTGGTGCAGATTTGCTGGCCTTTGAGACTATTCCTAACAAATTGGAAGCTCAGGTATGTTCTTTTCTTATCAGAATAGTCTGTATTTTCTCAAAAGCTTAGTATCAGCGCCATGTGATTGGCCAACCTTACACTATGTCCTAATTGAAATGTGACCGTGAGAATAATTTTGTGATGCTACTTGGTCTTTTGAAAGCTTAGTATCAGTGTATATTATGCATCTATGAGTAGCATTGGGGATGATCAACTCAACCAAATAAAGAAAAAGTGTGGTTTTGGCATGAGCTTTCTTGAAGCTATTTCTTGAAAAGGGGAAGCTTTATTTTCAATCATCTATCAGTGATTCTGCATCATCTTGTTTAGCAAAAGACATTCTGTATTGTCTCAAATATGGTACTCCGGTGATGATCATCGAAGATGTTTGTGATCTTTGGTACCCATTACCAAATCATCATCTCGGGCCAATGTTCATGACCCTAAGTGGCAAACCTTGCTTTGCATATAGCCACATTTGAAGGACTACGAGTCATGGAAGACTAGTGCTTCAACCAATTATCTGTCTATTAGTATTTAGGAGCCCCTGTCTCATATTAATGAGGACAGAACCTGGAAAATGATGTCCGCTTATCATATAAAAGCTGATTTTCACTTTCCATAAGATGTGCATGGCTTTTGCTCTGCACTATTTTTTGTGCTCAACAATGTTGGGTTTTGGAATCATTGTATAGGCTTGTGTTGAGTTGCTCAAAGAGGAAAATATCGAAATTCCGTCCTGGATTTGCTTCAGCTCGGTGGATGGCGAAAATGCACCATCTGGAGAGAGTTTTCAGGATTGTCTGGATATATTGAACAAGAGCAATAAAGTCAATGCAATCGGGATAAACTGCGCGCCGCCCCATTTCATCGAAAGTCTAATTGGCAAATTTAAAGGGGTAAATCAATCTACTTGGCTAGTGAAGAATTGATGAACTCATTATGTCAATTATTCTCAACTTGGCACTTCGTGTAGTTCTGCATCACTGATGTGCTAATTTCCTCTAATTCAGTTGACGAGCAAGGCAATAGTTGTGTATCCAAACAGTGGCGAGGTATGGGATGGCAGAGCTAAAAGATGGCTGGTAAGTTGCATCCTCTATTTCTTTCCCTCTATATTGAACATATTCAATTTCTCCCCTTTTGAGTTTGTTCCCAATTATGATCACAAACGTCTTTCTAATCCGCTACAGCCATCTAAGTGCTTTGGTGACGACAAATTCGAGCTGGTTGCTGCAAGATGGCGTGATGCAGGAGCCCAGCTCATTGGCGGATGTTGTCGAACAACGCCTTCGACAGTTCGGGCTATTTCAAATGCATTGAGAGGATTTAACGGAAGCTAGTCTAGACTCTTACTAACTTTAAAGAAGGCACCTCCCACCCCTTAAGTTTTGGCTTCCATCTAGATCGGCGGCTCTGCAATATTTATTCAGCTCCTAGATATAGCAAGTTAAATTTGCTTTTTTCTATCTTTGTTCTTAGCATTTCAGGCCGAGAGTTCAGATGCAAGTCCTATAGGACAGTCCTCAATGTCTACCAAAGAGAATAGTCTCCAGTTAATGTTACTGATGTGAGCAAAAAAACTCTTTGTGCTTGTGCCTGTGAACTTAATGTCTAGGAGCTCTTGGCTTTGGTGGGTCACAAGCGAGGCCCTTTCAACAATAAAGGCTAAATCCCCCGGCCGGGACAGAGCATCACAGGTTGTGAAACGCGAAAGTGATACAGCACAAATGGCTGTCGACTTCTGTCGTAAGAACCGGCAAGTACCAATCAATCAAACCGAACAAAGACCCAAACAGCATCATTCCCAGGACGGTTGATGCTCCTAAAATGTACAGACAAAAGGCAGTAACATAACATGAGCGAGGCCCACAAAAAGAATTGGGTAAAGCGCACTCGATGATAACATGTCAACAGCTGGTTAAAAAGCCCATTTTGACAGCCTGATGACTCTTAATACTTTTGCGAGATGAGGAATCCTGAGCAAGTTCTGAATTCTATACTTGAGGCGATCTAGATCGGTTTCGTAGCAAAACAAAAGGACTTGTTTTTAATTTTAAAAAGATGATCACGCATCTTTAGGAAGAAGATCCAAGGTTCAGTTCTAGGTAGCAAATTTCGGTGATTACCTAGGCCTTTCCGAGCAAGGGGTCATTTTCTTGTGGGTACTTGACCCTAATAAATTGAGAGAATCTCAAATTAGCGTGGACATGTACCACTAATAATAATTCTTAGAATATTTAACTCTATCATCTTTTTACCTATATGAATATGAGCAAACAATACCTTTCTAGGGCCCAATTTGCTTGCAGGCCTAATTTGATTTGGTTTTTTTTTTTTTTTTTTTAAATGTGATTTTTCTAATCATCAAGCGAGTATAGATAAGAGTTCTCAAGCTTAACCGTCAAGCCTACCCTTTTGGGCAAGTCGGTTCTAAGCGGCTCATTGACCAAGCATAGGAATGATTAGCCTAACAACAGTAGTTTTTTACCCCAAAAAAAGGTAAAAAAAGCGATAAGCACAATCTAAACTTTAAACCACACCGATAACCTGTTTCGTAAACACGTAATATCATTCAAATATCTAGCAAAAGCATCGTCCGAAAACTCTTCCTCGGATTGAAACTTTGACAGATAGGCAGATAGCTACATGCAGTCTCTTTCGGGGCAGAGAATAAGTCGAGGGAAAAACTCCAATACCACTATTATTGCGGATAGTTATTATTGACTTTGTACACATACTATGAGATTCTCCGCTGTCGATGAGCTCTCCACATCAGCTTTATCCTAAAGCTTTTTCCAGGACTTTTATCTTTTCAGACATGTAAAACCACAGCCAAGTGACTGCTGTTCTGCCTGTCCATCTCGTGCTGGTCAAGCTCTCTTTGCCCGTTCTTCTTCGCCATTCCATGCCTGGATTCAAGAAGTCTCTTTCTGTACTGTTTCTTTGAGAAGAGTTGGGAGAAAGTTACTGCTGTCTCATGCGCGTTTCAATCGAGCAACAGACAGCGAAGGGAACGACAACTTGTCAGTAGGTGGACAAAAGGACCATCTTCCATCTAGAAAGTCGGTTAGGTGTTTTGAAAAGTCACGCAAAATGATTCGATGTCCAAATTTAAGATTTTTCTCGTTTAGACTCAGTCTATTTCACAAAAAATAAATGATTTGAAATATATTTTCTTAAAAATCATCGTTTGTATCATTTAAGAAAATTAGATAGTGAATAATGTTTTCCTCGCCAATAATAATTTTCATCTAAATGTTTTCATGAACTATGAAAATATTTTTGATTCATTCATTTTGGTTAGCGATATAAACAATTATTCTTAAGAAATATTTTTAAATCAGTCATCTTCAGTAAAATAAATGGAGCCTTAGGGGTTGTTCAATTTCTCTAAAGCTTTTATATCGTGCATTCATACATTCCATCTTTATTTTATTGATGCCATGTGACATTGAATGAGCAAGGAAGTACTTGAATATTGTATGATGTACTCAACACCGTCAAAGGTCTGAGTTTATTCTTTGTGCATGAAGCTAGATCTAGAGAAAATTATCAAATCAATTCTAAATCTATTGTACGGCCGATAATAACGATTAGGATTAATGAGACAATTTTCCTGTCAAATATAGCTTAAATGCCCCCGGTCGAGCCACATCTGGCTCCTTCATGGACGGACGTGGGCTTCGTGGAGAGAGAAAGGAAGAGAGTCGAGGAGGAAGGAAAAGACTACGGTTGGGAAAAACAGTGCCGAACACTGCAAATTGACTAAATTAAATGTTTTCTTGTTTGATATAATACTTTCCCTTATTTTCCCTAATGTTACAAACTTCATGTTTCTCAATTAATCTCATTTTGTGACTTTTTGTGGGAAAGCAATCCACATTTTACTGCTGCCACCGAACCAATCTCGATTTACGGTATTTTTGGATTCATTCCTGTTAGAGAAATCCCTTGTGATATTTTGAAAATGACAAAATAAATCAAAGGCTACTAACGTGTTTAATAGTTGAGTAATAGACCATGCAGATGATGGAACATATAAAGGATATTATCAAAGTCTATACTTGAAAGAATTAAAAAACAGACTTTATACTGAAGCTGAACTTATTCAGACTGTGTCCAGACCTTAAAGCTAAATCTGTTTAGAAGCAAAAAATGTTCAAACTGAGATTGTAAAGTCCATTGCACGCAGACTCATATTGTAAAGTCTATTGCACTTAGACTCTACTTTAGACGGAAGACACTATCAGACTTTATATCCAGAACAAGACACAAGTTCAAAACATAGTAAATTCAGAACGAAGCTGTTAAGAACCAGACAACTCGACAAAACGTAACACGAGCCCCAATCATATAACGACTAGTAATCTGGTTTGGATTTCACATCAAACTAGATTTGATTGACTCAATAATATTGATTGACAATTGGATATTGAAGACAAGAACTTTCTATATGAAGAAGCTCTACTTATGGAAACCAAAATTCTATTTGCATGGGCGATCATAATCAATTTGGGATTCTACTTCTATCACTCAACGGCTACCAAATCTTCTAGATATAGATCTGTCCAATGGGTAAATTGGAGGACGATCCTCAAGATACTGTCCAACGGCTAGTTTGGAAGTGAAGGAGTATTTAAGAAGATCAAAGACCGATGAGCAATTAAGAGACGGAGCGTAGAATTTATAATTCCGAAGTCTGAGCGACCTTCAATCATACACTTATCTCTCATGAGCTTAAACGTTTGTGATCGTGAGAGAAATATCAAAAGAGTGACTTAGTGAGATAGTGTGATCTACTACTAAGTGTTAGCACTTAAAGTTGTAATCTCTTATTGATTACATAGTAGAATCGAATAGAAGGTTGTTAGCGTGGGAGAGTGGACATAGGCTTGATCTAAGTCGAACCACTATAAACCTGGTGTTCTTACTCTCTTCCCTAAACTCTTTATTTTGTTCGTAGTTCTATTTAGTTGCTAAAGTCTGAACTCGTTTAAAGTCTACTTTTCTTCAGACGCAGTTTCAAAAGTCTGTTGTTCATCAGACTCAGATTCATAAACAAAATATTTTACTACGTTTCGAGAAAATTTTTCTTCACACTATTTACCCCACCTATTCACCTCCTCTAGATGTTCATACTAGCACTTTCAATTGGTATCAGAGTTTGTGTGCTTATTTATTAAAGTGTTTTTATTTCTTAAGCTAAAGATCTGTGGCTAGTATTTTGGCTTCAGGTTTGGTTGAAGTCCAAATTAACACCAGACCTCCTTACTTTAATGTAAATGAATACAACATTTAGAAAAACAAAATGAAGACATCATAAGATCCACAGATCCCTTGCAATGGGATGTTGTGGAAAAATGAATCAATCTCATTGCTGCGTCTAAATCAAATAAGAATGACAAAGACAAAGAAACCAAATCCCCTGCTCCTATGTCTCGGACGAAGATGTCCAAAAGAGAAGCACTTAATATAAAAGCCATTTATTCTT
Source organism: Eucalyptus erythrocorys (assembly GCA_014182555.1). NCBI lineage: Eukaryota > Viridiplantae > Streptophyta > Magnoliopsida > Myrtales > Myrtaceae > Eucalyptus > Eucalyptus erythrocorys. The sequence goes on along the minus strand of CM024603.1, from coordinate 33,043,198 downwards.
TATATTGCACGTTGTCTCCTACTTAATATAACAGAATCTCCTCATGTGAAACAGCAAAAGAAGTTTGGAAAAGACTTCATGTTACATATGAAGGGACTGATCGTGTAAAAGAGACAAAAGTAAACTTCATGTTCGGCAAATATGAATCTTTCAAGATGAAGCAAGGAGAGTCGATTGGAGATATGTTCAGCCGTTTTACAGAAATTGTAAATGATTTAGCATATCAAGGCCAGCCAATTTCTTCCCCGATGAAGGTCAAAAAACTCTTGCAAGGTCTCTCAAAAGATTGGAATCATGTAAAACCTCAATTCAGGAGACTCAGAGAATTATGCCACTTTATGTTGATGAATTGCTTGGCACTCTTCAATCCTATGAAGTGAAACAAATCAACGACGAAGATCTCGAAGGTAAGAAGCCCATCGCTTTAATATCTAACGTTGATTCTGTTGATACAGACTCAAAAAATGACATGGACGACGAAGAACTTGCTTTTATGATCAAGAAATTCAAAAAGCTAAATAGAAAAGGAAGGAAATTCAGTGAAAGAAGAAAATACAAGCAGAATGGTAAGAAAAGAACCATGAAAGATGATGATGAGCAAGTAAATATATGCTTGATGGCACATTCAGAATCTAAGTCCAACTCAGACACAGATTCAGAATCTGATGAGGAAATTGAGGTAAGTCATTTAGAAATTCCTGATAAAGTTCTTAAGTATGTAGATGAGCTTTGCTCAAATTTCAAATCTTTTGTTAAAAGGATGTCTGAATTTAAAAATGAGAATTCTTGGCTTAGGCAACAGGATCTTTCTTGAAAAGAAAAGTTTGAAATTTTGCAAAAAGATTTTCTACAAACAAAAGAAAGTCGAGATTTACTTGTAAAAAAAAAATGATTATTTAAAAAAGGAATTCTCAATTATTTCGACAAGATTTTCAAATGGATCAAAAAGATTAGAGCATATTCTTTCCATACAAGTTCCTTACTATAATAAGTCGGGACTTAGTTTCAAGAAGAAAAGTAATTCTCTAATAGATTTTCCTAAAGTCAAGGAGAGACTTAAACAAAGACCTCCTAGACTTGCGTACAAAAAGCATTTTCAAAGGATATTTACAAAACCTGTTAGTTGAAATGCCCTCAAATGTTCAAATTGTGGAGACTCGGAACACTTTGAGAAAGAATGTCCTAAAGTCTGGAAACCTATTAAGAAAGATTTGGTAAAAACATCATCCTCTACTAACCCTCATGGACTCAAGAAAAAATGGGTACCAAAGAAAATATGAGTTGTTTTTGCAGGAAATAAAGGAAAAGAAGAAAGAGAATTTGGTAAGGAATGTATTTTATGTTTGATATTTGATATATCCTTGGTTGATTTAGATTTTATAATGATCATATTTTATGATTTGTTTTATTGAAGAAAGAATTGTGTGATTTATTTTTGTGACTCATGAGTTGAGATTTGATATATGTGATTATTTTTTATATCCTACTTAGAGACAATTAAGATTATTTGGATTGATTTTATGCTCTCAAATTGTCATATTTTACAAAGTGAAAATCTGTTTTACGTGATACTAATTTATTATGCAAGATATTCTTATATACTCAAGGATTTTACTCTTTTTGATTTTATCGTGCTTTGACTAAGTAAGAATTTCTTTTTTAAGATATTATTGTGCGTAATGTTCTTTCCTTAATTAATATGTTATGATGAGTTTAGAAAGAATATTTGATAATTCGTGGAAATTTTCTATTTTGCTCTAACGAAATGGAAGGATCCAAATTGATGGATACCAAAAAGGAAATGAGTTGATTGCAGGAAATTCAAAAAAGCAAGAATGATTGCGAATCTATGCAGATTTTGGTGCAATAAGAAAAGAATCTCAGGCGAAGATTGTTCATTAAGTTTATGCAGGTTGAATTCGAGAAAAGCTTGATTGAAGAAAATAAATTTTTGCCTCAAATTTCAAAATACAAATGATCGTTGTGGATATTGTTGTTACGAAGGAAATAATGGAAAAATATTCCGCTCAACGTGCACAGACAACAATTAGTGCTATTCGCAAATATTGTCATGATGACGGGAGAGAAAGGAAAGAATCGTGATCATCTCAAAAAGGCCACAAATTGAGGGGGAGCATTGACTTTTATGGAAAAATCTTTTTGAAGCGATCTTGATTATTATGGAATGAAGGAAAAGGCAAATGTGTTAGAACTTACCAAGTTCTACAAAATCCATTAGTGCATCTTTTATTACCTTTTGTCATTGACAAATCTTTTATTAATATTATTATTTTATTATGACAAAAATGGTAAGTGACTTTTATAATGCATCCGTGATTTTTATTGAATATTTACTTATATATATTATCGAAGTAAGCTACATTGCATATCTTTGATATTCGACTTACTTTGTAAAGCTGATTTTTTGGAAATTGTGTTATTATCATTTTATATTATTTACATGATACTTTTTCCATTATTATTGCAATTGATTATGACAAAAAAAAGGGAGACAATATAAATATGCAGATGTGTTGATTGGATTATATTATTTATTGCATAATATTGAGCTACGATTATTTTTCTATACTTATTGTTATGCTCAATCTATATGCTATCTTCTGCTATCTTTTGATTTGAATTACATTGCTTTGAAAGTGTGATTACACATCTGCATATTCAGAGATTGTTTTATCATCATCAAAAAAGGGGAGATTGTTAGGGAAATTCCTTATGATATTTTAAATATGACAAAATAAATCAAAGGCTACTAATGTGTTTAATAGTTTAGTAACGAACTATGCAGATGATAGAACATATAAATGATATTATCAAAGTTTATGCTTGGAAGAACCAGAAGACAGACTCTATACTAAAGTTGAACTTATTCAAACTGTGTCCAGACCTTAAAGCTAAATCTATTCAGAAGCAGAAAATGTTCAGAGTCAGATTGTAAAGTCTATCGCACTCAGACTCAGATTGTAAAGTCTATTGCACTCAAACTCTACTTCAGATGGAAGACGCTATCAGACTTTACATCTAGAATAAAACACAAGTTCAGAACGTAGCAGATTCAGACGAAACTGTTCAAAACGAGACAACTCGACAAAACATAATACGAGCCCCAATCATATAACGATTAGTAATATGGTTTGGATTTCACATTAAAATAGATTTGATTGACTCAATCATATTGATTGACAATTGAATATTGAAGACAAGAACTTTCTATACAAAGTGGAAACCAAAATTCTGTTTGTATGAGCGATCATAATCAATTTGGGATTTTACTTCTATTACTCAATGGCTATCAAATCTTCTAGATACAGATCTGTCCAATGGGTAGATTGGAAGACGATCCTCAAAATATTGTCCAATGGCTATTTTGAAAGTTGATGAGTATTTAAGGAGATCAAGGATCGATGAGCAAGTAAGAGACGGAGCATAGAATTTATAATTTCAAAGTCTGAGCGACCTTCGATCATATACTTGTCTCTCGTGAGCTTAAACGTTTGTGATCGTGAGAGAAATATCAAAAAAGTGACTTAGTGAGATAATGTGATATACTACTAAGTGTTTACACTTAAAGTTGTAATCTCTTATTGATTGCATAATGGAATTCAACAGAAGGCTGTTAGCGTTGGAGAGTGAACGTAGGCTTGGTCTAAGCCGAACCACTATAAACCGTGTGTTCTTACTCTCTTCAGTAAACTCTTTATTTTGTTCATAGCTCTATTTAGTTGCTAAAGTCTGAACTCGTTTAAAGTCTGTTGTTCTTCAGACTCAATTTCAAAAGTCTGTTGTTCATCAGACTCAGATTCAAAAGCAGATTATTTTTTTACGTTTCGGGAATATTTTTCTTCACACCTATTTACCCCCCTCTAGGTGTTCATACTAGCACTTTCAATTCCAATCGCCGCAGGGTGCCCACATTTTAAGAACACGTTGTGGACGTGCCGCATCAGCCTACTCAGGCAGATGGAAAATCTAAGATCTTGTGGCCCTTTCACTAGAGGATGCGCGGAATTGTTTAAACAAAAAATGACTAAACATTTTAGTTATTATCAACAAGTATCTCACTTAATCACTAAAAGTAGAGTTTAGTCAATGATGAACGGAATAATTAATAACTTGAAAGAAATCGACAATTCGTTAAGAAGGTCATCAACAACCTCGGTTATTGACAAGAGCCTTTATCAAGACATGAGAAGATGATTGACAAAGTCGTTGACAATGGGTAATCAACATGAAGACGTAATTGTGGGGTAATTATGTTTCGTTATTGCTAATTTAGGAAGTTTTAACTTCTTGTAACCACCATCATGCAGTTATTTCTTATTTGAATTTCAAAATTGTAATCATTGCGACATCATACTCTCTATAAGCCCCTCTCAACCCAGTCATAGAATTTAATTCAATTTAAATAGTTTTGAATTCCCATACTTTAGTCGTAATTTCAAATATCTCATTGAAATGAATCCGTTTCTTATGTTTCATTGATATAACTAATGTCCGGAATCACCACTAAACTTGTCTCCTCTTAGTAATAGCCGAAGAAACAATTTTAGTGAAAGACATTTTGTGGACATTCCAATTTCGGTGAAACATCTTTTTGGCACGCCTAGTGAGGCAACTCGTGGTTCGATTTGAGGAAAGTTAATGTTGAGAACAAATAATCATCTAGAGCTTGACAATACCACAGGTAACAATCCTAATGATGGTGATAGGGCCGTGCACTCTGGATCTTTAGCCATAAACCGAACAGCAAAAGAAGGTCAACGCGAGGGGCAGACCTCTCCTGACTTCTCATTGAAGATTAGTCAAGAGAAGTTGCACCAAATCCTCATATGTTAGCCACTGTAAAAAGATTATTCAAAGAGTAAGGAACAATATAGCCAAATATATTGTGAGTCACATGTCAGACACGATTCAATGCCATGAATGATGTTGTCTTGAGGCTAGGATCGTTTAGTCAACTACCACTGTCTAATCCAATGGTAATAGGGTACGTCCCTAGCTTATCTTTATTTGTCGCTACCAATAATGTTGGTTAGAGTAATTAAACCCTATAAGAATTATGCAAAGACCTAAATCTTCTAACAATGTCACAATGATGAGAATAATCAGGCTGATGCTAATCAAAATAACCAAATTGGTGACTAGACCCGTTAAATGGGTGGGTCGGGTCGGGTCGGGTTTGGGTCGGGTCATAAAAGGTCCGACCCAAATCGACCTATTTAACCCGTTTATGACCCGTTTATTGCAATGCAAAAATTTTGACCCATACCTGACCCGACCCATACCCGACCCATTTAACTAAACTTAATTTATTATATATAAATATATATTTTAAAAAATGGTATTGCTAAAATAATTTTATACAACACAAATTTAATGGACAATTTTTATAATTTTTAAAATAACTATTTTAAAAAATCGAATTTTAATTATTTCTTATTTTTTAAAAATTAATTATTATTATTATTATTATTATTATTTTTAAATATAATTTTTATTTTTATTTGTTTAAAAATTAATCCAGGGCCAAATCCAAAATTATTTAAATGGGTGATCGAGGTTCCACTCATTATTGGATCACAAAGATCACCATCACAGGATAAAGCAAGAGAATGGTTGCTTACCATCTATCTCTATACGATTATAGATATATAAATGTTGACATATTTTGCTAAGCACTCCAAAAATAGGAGAGAGAACAACAAATGAAACGTCTTTGTATAAAGCAAGTGTTCAACAAAAGAGGAAATCAAAACTATTAAACGTGTAGTTAGAAGCTTAGGACCAACTCTTCAAATGGACGAAGCCAATATCCCGTGAAATGTCATTGAGAAGTTGAAAGGGCACGGCTAATTTGCCTTTTATCGCCTCCCTTTGTATTCTTGCGTCGAATCAAAGGGTGACCCACAGCTTTGGCCGAGCACGTTTCCGTTATCATGACGCTATCGCCGTCGTCCAATTCCATTTGGGATTCCATTTGGGATTCCACGAAAATGGAAAGGGTGCAAGGCGTCCAAGAACGCGACCAGAAATATGAATCGCACGAATCAACACCCCGCCCTACGACTTGTTGATTCGTGCGATTCATATTTCCGCCGAAATCCCCCGGGGGGGAGGATCTTTACCAGGCGGCGCCGAGGGACGGAGACGCCGATGAAGACGGGCAAAGGACGGCGGCGGCAAATGACGGCGCAAGGAGAAGGAGTGCTCGGAAAAAGACAGAGGAATTCGCCGGTGAGCTCTCGGCCTCTCGGCGCAAGGAGGAGTGCTCGTACGATGGAGGGTAAGCGAGAAAACAAAGACGTCAAAGAGGAAGAATAAATGGGTTCACTTTAGTGGGTTGATAAGTGGGTCATAAATGGGTGAGAACGCACCCATTTAAGACTCCATTTATTTTAGCCTTTTAACTTTTAAAACCCATTATGGGTGCAAAAACTTGACCCATTAACGACCCATTTAGCTATAAATGGGTCTATAAATGGGTCAATGACCCATTTTAACACCCATATTGGTGACAATAATTTGACAAATCAAACCAATCAATAGGCTACCCAGTTGCCAAATGTTAAAAATATAAGGCCAATTCCACCAAATTGAGTATTTCGATTAGGCCTTACATGTCAAGTAACTTTAAAAATCTAGAAAGACCAACGTTACTGCGTCAAGGGCAAAATGACTAACCAAATCCACAACTGAACTTTGAACAGTTTGTCGAAGAAGTTCAATAGTGATTGGGTTAGACAAAAGTGTTATCTTACTTGTTTGGAGAAAATCATATATTGAATAGATCGATAACCAGCCTTTTCCAAGAGGTTTCCAAACCCCAAAATTTGTCATTTTTACTGGTAAAGATGAATAATCAACTATTGAACACAATGGTCAACTTATAACCCAGTGCAAAAAAGTAGGGACAAATGAGTTTCTAAGGTTTTTACCTTTGTCTTTGTCAAAAACTACTTTTCTCCGGTACACTAATTTACCACCTAATTTGATAGATAATTCGACATAGATGGAGAGACGATTTCATTCTCAATTTTACAGAACGATATCTAAGGTGTCGATTGTTTTTTTGGTAAAGATATCTAAGGTGTTGATTGTTGATTTGGTGACACTCTATCAATACAATAACCAATTAGTCAATCAGAAAAATACAAAAAAAAAAAAAAAAAAAAAAAAAAAAGTTTGCCGATTTATGTTAATTGGCCACAGGGTGTCTAGGTATCAGAGGACGAATATAGATGGCCCCATGAAGACTAACACGAAACGTGACTTTCATGGAAAATTGTATCAAACGATGAATCTGACCAAGATAAGATTCAATAGGGAAAAATCAAATTTGCCAATGACAATGGGGCACATAATGACTATTGATTGTTTGATTTAAAATAATCAAATGACTGATAAATCATTCAAATCTTTTAAAAGAGATATATGTTTGCACCAAAAAATGACTAATGTTTTTGCTATTAACGATAAGTGTCAAACTTAGTCGATAAGAGCAAATTTTGGTCAACAATGAACAAAAACAATCAACAATTTGAAGGGAACCAACAACTCGGTAAGTTGTCAACAACCGATGCAAGCCTTTATCAAAACTTGAAAAATGATCGACAATGTCATCGACAACATGCAATCAATACAAAGATATAACTACAAGGTAATTATGTTTTGTTGCGAATATTTATTATAGATAATAAGAGTTAGTAGATAACACAACTTTCAGTGACCGCCATTAGAAAGTTATTTGTTATTTGAATTCCAATGTTGTAACCATGATATATGTAACATTGATTGTGGGTTATAAATAGCTATATCATACTCTTTGTAAACATCTTTCAATTAATCACATTACTCAACATTCTCACAAATTTATCTTCATTTTTACTTTTCCACAATTTAAATATCTTTCAAATTCTATATGTTAGTCATAGTTTCAAATGTCTTATCGTTGATTAAATTCCAATATGTATCTTAATTGTAGTTATTAAATCTCCATCGTTGATTAAATTCCGACAAAGTTTTGAATGTCATTGGTTTTATCGTTAATCAAACATCATTGAAGCATACTTATTCCTTGTGTTTCATTAATATAATTACTTATTGAAATCGCCACAAAATACACACCTCTTAATAAAAAACAAAAAAAAAGAATTTTTTCTTTTGAAAAATACTCTATCGATGATCCATTTTTGGTATAGGAATTTCTATCAATTGTTCACTATTTAAGCCTCCAAGTTAAAACTTTATAAAATTTTCAAGGGATAAGTGTATTGGAAGTCTGAAACTTATCATAAAAGTGTAATTGAGTTTTATAACTTTTAAAAAGTATGATAAAATCTTAAAATTTATTAGAAAAGTGCACTTAAATCTTATAACTTTCAAAAAGTGTAATAAAATCCTAAACTTGTTCAATTGATTCAATCAAAATTCTTTCGTCGATTTCAATTTTTTGAAAATTTGCACTTTCAAGCTTTGAAACTCTACTGCACATTTTAAAATCTTAAAATATAACGAAATTTTCATCATAAATTTTTAAGACTTTTTGACACATTTATCTCGATTCCTTAACTAACAGTTTCGACCCGAAGTCGTGAAATTTCACATTCACCTGGCTCTGCCATGGAAAGGTATTTTTGAAAAGGTCTAGATGCCATAGCGAAGAGACTGATGTGATGGAAGGGTGGTCATTTTTGGCGGGAGGAGGGTGGGGACCGCATCCTCCCGCAAAGAGGAGTACATCTCTGCCAGCAGGACAGAGGAGCGGGTCCCACCCCCGACCCCCGAATGCAAACAACGATTCGTCCCCTTTCAAAAATTTCTCAGACGCGATGGAGATGATCCTGAATTGACTCTCTCCCCCACAACACCACCCCACCCTGCTTCCCCCCTCCAATACGATCTAATCCCGTGCCATGCCCCCCGAGCCTCGTGGGCCCCGCCGGAAATCCCTCTAATTTGACCGTCGCCCAATCACAGCGCTCGTCTCCGGATGACCCTCGCTGGAGCGGCCAATGGGGTTCCAGATAAGGCGCGGACGTGGGGCCCGCGAAAAGTGCGACCTCTTCTCTCCCATCTTTCCTCGCCTAAAAGTACTCCCCCAATATCAAGGACGCGTCCCCTCCCTTGTCTGAAAAGCGCAGCCCCCGCGGGCCCCCGGGAAATTTTCTTTCTTATAATCGCTCCTCTACTCCCCCTTCAAAACACCGCCACCACGCTCCTCCTTTCGCCGCCCGTTAGATCCGATCCCCCTTTTTCTGTAACCGTTGATATCCCGGAGCACCTGCGCGAGCGGCGGCGCTGTTGGTGATTGCATGAGCCCGGCCGTGATGATCCCCCACAAGAACGCGGCGAATGCCTTCAGCGGCAAGACCGCGCGGGCCTGCGACAACTGCATCCAGCGGCGGGCTCGATGGTACTGCGCCGCCGACGACGCCTTCCTCTGCCAGTCCTGCGACCGCTCCGTCCACTCGGCCAACCCCCTGGCCCGCCGCCACGAGAGGGTCCGCCTGAAGACGGCCGCCACCTCGCAGAAGCACCTCGGCGAGTTCTCCCCGCACCACAGGAAGAAGCCGTCGTCGTGGCACCGCGGCTTCACCAAGAAGCCGCGGACGCCCCGCGGCGTGAAGTCCGCGCTCCACCGGGCGTCCAAGCCGGAGAACGCGGCCCGGAACCCGTTCCCCGTGGTTCCCGAAGTCGGTGGAGATGAGACGTCGAACGAGGAGAGCGAGGAGCATCTTCTCTATCGGGTTCCGGCTTATGATCCTTTCGTCGGGGAAATGTGCACGTCGAAAGGAGCTGAGGCGACTGCGTTTTCCGCTGAGCCAGAAACCGTCGCGGCCTTCGACGGATCAGGCGACGGCGACAACGGAAGCAAGGGGTTGACCGACGAGGTGGAGAATTTGCAAGACTTTCTCCCGACGGACGCGGACCTCGCGGAATTTGCGGCCGATGTCGAGACCCTTCTCGGTCGAGCGCTCGATACCGAGTCCTTTGGGATAGAAGGACTAGGTTTTGTAGATTGTAAGGAGCGAGATGATAACACGATGGACTGTTCCTTAGGTAGCGGCGGAGTGATTAAAGTCGAAGAGAAGGAGGGCGTCGCGGAGGTCGGCGTGGAAGTGGGCCACGACGACATGGAGATGGATGTGAGCAAGGAGACATTCGAGCTGAATTTCGACTACGATTCTCCAACAACGTGCGGCGATGAAGAAGAAGAAGCGAAGGCGATCGTCGAACTGGAAGGGGAAAAGAATGTGGAGAATTGCGGCGCAGATGAGGGGACTAACATTAATAGCGAAGAGAGGAAGAAGAAGAAGAAAAGGGAGATCTTCTTGAGGCTCGATTACGAGGCAGTGATATCGGCATGGGCCGGCCAGGGTTCGCCGTGGACCACCGGAGAACGGCCGGACTTCAGTCCCGACAACTGCTGGCCCGACTTCATGGTACAACTACAACCCTTACCTAAATACTGTTAAAATACTGTTAGCTGTAAATGTAACAGTGGACACTGTACATGTAAACTTGAGGAAGTGGAGAGAAGGTAAGATACCCAGGAAAGACAAGCCGACTATAACTATTTTCTGCTGAATAATTCAAATAGTGCACAGTGCATGAACAAAAGCACGGAGTCCTAGACGAAATATACCTTCTCCCTTCTTGATGTTTTGGTGCGGTTAATAAGAAACTTTGCATCTATTAACTTGCATATAGTATACACATCGTCTACCTTTATAGGACCTTATTTATTGAACTATGTTGCATTTAGGGATGGAAGTATTTATGAGAGCAACCCATCTCGAAATCTGTCAGTCGTTCGTACAGAATTCATTGCTTGGGTACCTGGGAACATCAACTAGATTTGGTCATAAAATTAAAATTGATTTCCTTCATTTTGCTTCTCTACCATATTGACGTGTTTCGAAATTCCTCTTTGATGTTCAGGGCATGTCCGGCTTGGAATTTCAAAACCTCTACGGCGAAGCTGGAGTGCACGGGGGACACATGGGCATGGGTGACGCGGGGCGGGAAGCGAAGGTGTCGAGGTACAGGGAGAAGCGGAGGACGAGGCTGTTCTCCAAGAAGATCCGGTACGAGGTGCGCAAGCTGAACGCCGAGAAGAGGCCTCGAATGAAAGGGAGGTTCGTGAAGAGGTCTTCGTCTGCATCGTCATCAGCGCCTGCTTTTCCTCTGCTCAATAAATGAAAACTCTCTCCATCGATCATCAGTGAAGGTACCTGGTCATGAATGGCCAATGTCCTAACAGCAAAGTGACGCCCCGTTAAAAGCTAGTTTCTGGGTCCAGCCAAGTTTGCTTATCTAAATACACGTCCATTTCGTGGAGACCTGGGGGTAGCTAGAGTTCTGTGTTAATCCAATAAAAACCTGAAGCTAAGAAGCTCTCTCTTTTTGGTCTGGCCTCAGTTTTGTCTCTGGAAAGACGTGTAGCTTCCGTTCTTTTCGCTCTTTTTGTACATACAATTGAAAGAAAGGCTAAAGGTCAAAATGCTCCCATTGTTTTAGGGTTGGCAGCATTGAATGGCTTAAATAATTATGGAGGGAAAGCTGGCAAAAGAAATGTAAAAGGCTAATTTTATTTTTTTCGATTAGCAGGTGGATGTGCACACGATGCAGATCCAACGGTCCAATTAAATGGATGCAAAAGATGAGTGAAAACTATAGAATATTGCATGAGTGCAATATACAAACTAAACTGGATCGCCAATATCCAGGAATATTAAGTTTGCTGCCATAGTATCCGACTGAGAATATTACGTTGTTTTGTCTATGTAGGCAGTTTTAATTTGTTGATAGTAGTCATATAAAAAAAGTTCTAATAGAAGCCGATCAAACAAGGAGTATAATTACAAGATAATGAGATTTTTAAAGTGGTCACACTGCATCTGCTAAAAAACGAAGCATACTTTCAGGTATATTGACACCGTTTAATTTAGTTCAGTGCTATCCTAGAAGGAACCCTGGAAGCACTCTCCAGAAGGCTCAAACGTGTAATCTAAGCTAATAGGCAAAAGAACAGAGTTTTAAACCAAGTCCTGACGTTCGATGCGCGAGTCACCAAGAGCACTAGACTGCGCTCTGCGCAGGTGCCCGACACTCTGTGGCTGGTATTACCAGCCGTGGCCAGCCAGGTCCATCCTCAAACAGTTCGCAAGAAGTCAACTCAGGCCTTTTTGTTGGACTCCGGTTTGGCCAAGACTGATGATATATTCAACAGTGACCGATCAAGTTCCTAATTGAATTGGGGTTATAAGAACTTGACGATGAGAGTTGGAATCGTCCAATTGAAGTTCCCGGGAAAAGTAGAATATCTGGATACCCAAAGTATGCATTTAGTGTAAGAAAAGTACAACGCGCACAAGATTTGCTGTGTGGATAGCTATAGTAATGACAAGATTAACAACAAACTCTATAATTAACTACTAAGGTTATCTGGGAATCATATGTCAGCATCTCACGCTAGTCCTCTTGTTGTGATCTTCTCTGCCGATATCATGAGAGAAAACCCTAATGGGAGAAGAATAACACCGTCCCGACTCAACGGACAAGTCACGCGACAAAGTGGATGATGCGAAACCTCGAGCACATTTCCCATGAAAGAATTCCATGGAAGAAGATGAAATTCTGCAACGAATGGGAGAAAGTAGTTTCCCAGAAGACAAAATCTCAATGGGGTCGACACTGATGATTGATAGGGAGCGTATGGCGTGGTCCATGGGTTAAATGAAAGCTTGGCCTTTCCTCTAATTGCTCAAGAATGACATGTGGGAATGGTCCCCAAAAGCGTCAAGATCGCACTTTTGGATATTGAAAAATGGGGAAAATATCGGCTGCTTCTTTCCTTTTCACTCCATTATCGCTTTGCATCGTTCGTTTTCTGCAATGACATTCAATTCCAAGTCACATTCTCTTTAAGGCCTATTCGATTATTATTCTATTTTCGAGAATAATTTCTAATTAAAAATAATAATTTTTATTTTGTTCCCTAAACGATTTTTCAAACATTTTAAAGCATTTGACAACTATTCAAAATTTCTATTCCTGAAATAGAAATACATTTGATAAAACCTCAAATTCTTTGTCTAAGTAGTATCATAGGCACCTAGTGGCTAGGCGATGCTGCCTCGTTGTGGCTCGACGAGGGCGAGCCTCACCGATGGCTGGGTGAGCTTGGCCTCGCCGAGCCATCACGAGCACGGCATCACTCAACCATGGCGAGGCTAACCTAGTGACGGCTCGGCGAGGTCAAGCCTCGTCGACAGTTGGGCAAGTTTGGCCTTGCCAAATCTGGGTGAGGCCAAGCTTGACCAAGCCACACCCTGCTGTTAGGGAGGCTCGGCCTCACCTAAAGGAGAATAAGAAAAGGAAAAAAGAAAATGGACTTGATTATGGAGTTATTCCTAGGAACTAAAAAAAAAAAAATTAACTTCTTGATTCTATTCTAAATAATAAATTTGTTCACGGGAACAAAAAAATTATCAAAAGGATTTATATTCTCTTTTTGTTCCAAAGAACAGAAAAAAAAAAATAAAATCAGGCGTTGTTTGTTAGGGACTAGGTTTTGTTGCAATTTCAGATTCTCCTAAATCTGAAATTGCAACAAAACCTAGCCCCCAAACGCTTATTTATTTATTTTTTACCGAATACAGCAATGAATTCCACGTTATCTTAGGATGCAATTGACATATTAGTAGATTTAGTTGATGCAATACTCAATCCAAACCTCTCTACTATGCACTATTCCCATGACTTCTTAAAATTGTCCTCAGATGGGTCTGTCTTGTTTGGTGGAATCATAAGTTGAGTCTTGACCCAGTAGATAGCAGGCTTAAACCCAAGATATGCTGTCATTCTAGATCAGACACATACCCTTTCTTCCCTCCATAATATATCATTATGCTAATCAAGTCGAAAAGGTACAAGACATACAATACAAAAATACGTTAGTACCATTTATCGAACTTGCTGCATTTTACTTAACTCTAAACACCATTGCAATCCATTTGAACCTGGGGGTCGAGGAAAAGACTCTCCACGACGAGGTGCAACATCGTCAGTTCGCAAATTAGCACATGCACGGTCGATCAAGTACATATCCCTCCCCTTTTATTAAATCTTTTGAGCAAAAAGTATCCATCGCTTTTTGTAAATATCTATGATGATGTACTTAAAGGGAGACCGAGTCCATATGAAAGAATTCCCCCTTATATCTGGCTTTTCAAGGGGAAAAGAAGGAAAGCAAAGGGTTGATGAGCAACGGCGCACTGAGTCGCAACCGGCCTAAAGATTCAAAATATTTCCCGAGGTGACAATTTATTGGGCCAGAAAATAACTCAGCTATCAAATAAAAGTATCTTCGGATTTGATGCATCGCGACGCTCGTCACAAGCCCACTCCACAGCACCGGGCCATAAGGGTTATGTGAGCACTAGACTAACTTATGTATTTGCCTAAAAAAACTTCTCGATTCTCATCATTAAAAAATTTATCCTTATATAACCAAAAGTAGAACACTTTGAATTAAATACTCGCATTTGGCTAGGGAATAAAAGTCGTCCCGGCCTGCTTAGGGAGAGGGTCGTGGCCTTCTCTAGCGGCTGAAAGAGGGCTTGCCACCCTCATCCCGACCCCGCCGAGGTGTACAGACGAAATAAGGTAACAGACGAAATAAGGTCAGTGATCACCCCAACCCTTCTCCCCCACCCCCCCACAAAAAAAAAAAAAAGAAGCTTTGGGCTATTTCGTTAATGCAGTTTCCCTTTAACTAGAATCACATCAGTGCTACCTACTAGAAATAATTCAAAAAAAAAAAAAAAAAAGTATGTTAGATTGCTTAGTCAAAAGTAATGAAACTAAAGCACCAATGAAAGTACTTGATGGCAATTTGTTTATAATTTTAAAATTTTGATTAAAAGTTTAAGAACTGGTTAGCATCCGGTCCAAAACGATGACTAAGATTGCACCGTTTGAAATAAAGTGAGATTTACATTTTCAATGCATGAAAAGTGTATAAGACAAGAAAATTAGTAGTTTAAATTTAAATTGACAAATTTTCTTTATTTTGGGGTAAGAGATAATGGTGGACTTAGCGATGCCAATAGTAGCACCCACTCCCCTAGGTTCAAAATTTTTTAATATTAATATAAAAAGATTTTTCATAACTAAAATATATCTGATATTTATATGACAAAAATACCTCGCGCTCTAACCTCGATTTTTTGGTGTGCGGATGGCCAAAAGGCGATACATCTATTAACTTATTAATTGGTAATGTCAATTGTCGTACCATGACACCCCCAAAAAAAAAACAAAAAAACAAAAACAAAAACACTACATTTTAGCTGAAGAAACGCGGATATGGTGTTAGCCATTTCATTTTCCTCTCTAATTTGCGATTGATCTTTACATTTTAGACTTAACCAAATAAAGATGATAGTTAGAGTAGAGATATAAAAAAGTAAGTCCTCTGTGTACCAATTGAAATGATTATGATCTTCGCATTTAGTCACGCTTATTGCTATGTATAATCATTTATATTCCTAAGCAAGCTAGACGTTGTTAAAAACTGAACAATTGTGAGATCTATGAAAATTGTTTTATTATTGACTTTCTTGATATTTGAGAGGTATTTGAACTTATAGGGTGTTTTATCAACTTAACCAATTCGTGGGGCTTGCTAAATATTTCACGAGCCTGTTGATAATCGGAACTCCAAGTCTGTCCCATAAGATTGAAAAAAAAAAAAAAAAAAAAAAAACGAAAATGACACATCTATAAATTATTCATCGGATGTGCTGATAGATCTTCAATTTAAGGTGATAAATTGAAAACGATGAGCATACCACGTAAATGAAGGAATTTTAGAAAAGAAAAGAGACTCTCAATCCTTTTTCTAATTAGGAAACGCCTTCCGGTATTTTTCCCTTCGTCATTTTGCAAGCCCTTGATTCGGTATGCAGCTTTTCTTACTAAACTAAGGCCTACTGTTGGGTGATATCCCGATGAAAAATCAAAGTGGATCCACCTACTCATCGACTCATTTGCAAGATTTTCTCAATACAACATTAATGATCGACGCATCTACGCATAGTACAACTAGACTAAAGCTTGATTTAAACTTCCTGCCTAGAGATAATAGCAATACGCCAGCGCACACACCATACCCAAAATGGAACATGTTTAAAGAAAACCCTTCTGGGTGCTTGTCAACTTAGCTTTCTTAAGAGCCCCTCGCCTCTTTAGTTACCACTTTGATTAATCCTCAACTCAACCATCAAACAACTTCGCAGCCTCTCAACTAGGCCGCGTCAACATTTGTCTTCTCCACATTAACTTTTCCCAACTTTCTTCCAGCAAAGATCAAGATACACGGGGAAAGAGGGAATTAATTTATATCTGCGAAGTAGAGGAGCGGGGGAAATGGTACTTGGAATATCTCGAGCCCCGATGGCCGTGCATGGAAAGCAGGTGTCCGCCCACATGCATGGCCCAAGGCCAAGCCCCTCTACGTGGAGAATCTTCACTGCCGCAGGGAGACACCCACCTACCAATAATTCGCCATTGACCCTCGATCCAATTTTAACTCCGCCACTGTACTGAGATTCGCGGTCGCTGGCGCTAAGATCCGCCATTGTAGAGCGCCGTCTCAGGACAAACTTGAGAGAGATAGAGAGAGAGCTAGGTCAAGAAGATGAGAGTGGAAACAGTATGTGAGAAAGACTATAGTCTCCTTGTACCGTTCATCAACCACTGTAAATGACCAGCAGAAGCATGAGTACATATACTTGTCTCTCCTCTCTATGTATAGGTCTTTGTCTCTGTGCGCGCGCTATATTTACACGCTTAATCCCAACCCCTCCCCAAAACAAAACGTCAAGATCACACTCCACTTTTAAAGGACGCGACAATGGAAAGAAAAACGAAAAGGAAACGAATCATCATTAAAACCTCAACTTCGCTCATTCATGTCAGGTGATGATCACGTCAATTCCAGTCCTCAAAAAACCCCTCTCCTCTCTCTCTCTCTCTCTCTCTCTCTCTCTCTCTCTCTCTCTCGGTCTCTTTTCCTTGCGACTCTCATTCACAAGTGTTGACCATGATTAGGCTCAGATTTGCATGAGCCGCTCTGTTGTTGACTCTGAGCCAGGCCAAGAGTGAGCTCCAACCCGACCCGATCCTCGTCACTCTCACCACCTTGGCCGTCGAAAGCCAAAATCTGGCTCGGCTGGGACGGGCCCTCAGGCTCAGCCTCCACGGTCTCCATGGAGAACACGCTGTCATCCTCTGGCGATGTCGAGTAGCTCGCCTCCGGGTGAGGCCAGCCGTCCGGCTTCAGGTCGACGCCGAGCCTGGGGCGCTTGAACCGGGCCCTGTGGAGGCCTTGTGAGCCCCCGGCCTTGGGGAAGTGGCGGATGTCGTAGGCCTCAAGGGCGGGGAGGGGCTGAGACGCGGCCGGGGTCGAACCTGAATCCAGCGAAGGGTGCCGCATGATGTGGGGGGAGCCCCTGAGGACGGCGTCGACGGCGGCTTGGCAGTGGCCCCAGTTGCCCGACCAGAGAAGCCCGACCGACCCGTATATGGGGTTGATGATCCGACCGCAGGCCTCGTAGAGCAGCGACCTAAAAATGGCTGCTCGCTCACCAAAGAAAAAGGAAGAAGAAGAGAGAGTCAAGAAACATTACTAGCTGAGTGCTGAAAATTCACATGCGAAGCAGAGGCAAGAGAGAGGGGCAGTACCCGGACGGAGGTGGGGAGGGCCGGCATTGATGAGGTTGATGAGGCCGGCACGGCCGTAGAACTTGGCGAGGAAGACGGTGGCGTTGGCCTGGGAATCCGCGGACTTGATCCATTGTAGGCAGGGCCTTATGACGCAGTCGTCGCTGCAGCCCTTGCGGAGGACTCTGCAGCCATTGCAACTCATTCTCATAGCTGACGTTCGGAGAAAGAGAGAGAGAGTGCAGGTACGGAGCTGAGCTGAGGAGGGGGAGAGAGGGAGAGAGAGCGAAGGGGGTATTTATGTGAGAAACGAATGGAGGGTTTGAGAGGGAGGGAGTGGGTGGACCCTGGCGGTTTAGCTTGGTTTAGCTCATGAATTTAAGTATTGGATGGATGGAATCAAAAGGGACTTGGAAAAAAGCCTTAAATCCGGGAGTTTTATCTTTCGCCCAACAAAAGTTTGTTTCGTGTTTGGGTAAATTGCGGAAGTTCCCCTCTCGAGGAAACGATCCAAATCGGACAACATGCCCCCTTCTGGAAGAAAGCTTTGGCTTGGCACGCACTCGTGGGGAAGAGAGATTGTTGGATGGACCTCGTAGATGTGCGGATACATATGCATAACCACCTTTGTGTCATATGAAATTTCTCGAACCCTATCTATAGCAATAATCTCCATCGAGATTACATAATTTTCTATGGGTTCTCCGAAAATATAATATCACGTATGCATTTATAGTACATTAGAAGGTTTCAATAAAAACCCCATGCTTGCTTACTCAATGTACTCAATCCCATGGAGGTGGACGCCACCTTAGATCGGCCACCACCACGAGATTCTCTCTCTCATGGTTGATGTTGCCCGAGCTCAATGAGCTACATTGATCCAGCCAAGGAAGAGCTATGTTGAATCATTGAGGATGGGTGTCAATCCTTCAATCGTAATCTCTTATATTTAATTTTCAATCGCATTTAGTTCATCACTATCATGAAAAAGTAGAGAGAATACTAATTATGGTCAACCTTTTGGTAATTCAATGGTTAACAAAACGTGCAAAAGAGGTTGAAGACAGATTAGATCTAAAAGTTTAAAGTAAGAAAGAGGGGCTTTCAGCTGCAGTAGTAGAATCAAGAAGGCAGTGATAGTGATGGTCTTGGCAAATGCGGGCTGCAATGACAGCCAATGACTACACGATGGGGGGCTACGAACAGAGTAGTAGTAGTGATGTGAATGGTTGAGGGTTAGGGTTTTGTTTTGTAACGATGAATTCTAACTTAGATGCCCATATATAATCAATTTCTAGTGAAGTTTGCATGTGTGTATATATTATTGTTCTCAGGACCGCTCAACTATTTTGTTTTATATCAAAAATGATTTTCTGCACTCAATGGAGACACCCAGTTGCTTCTTAATCTTTGAATTTGGTGAACCTTAAACCGAAGTCTTTTATGACCTGTGGATTCAATCGTGTGTATGCACTTGGTGGAATTAGAGTTGTCTCTTTCATATCTAGGCTACAGTGTACCAGGCGTGTGAACCTTTCTTGCAAATTAGAAGTACACCACTATTTATTTTTGCATTGTTTTAGTCGACCATATAAAATAAAAAAAGTAATGTGAGATTTATTAAGATTGATCTTAAAAACTGATTTAATGAGTGACGTGATGGATTGCACAAGTGAAAATTTGGAAGAGTGGACCACTTTCAACACGGCATAAAGATATGCCGCATCACCTAATGAACCGAATTTGTGAACTAGTCTTAGTAAATTCACAACATATTTAGTAGCAATAAGGGTTTATTATGCGTCAATTAGAAGTTGGCTGATCATTGCAAAATTTACTTGCAATAATACTTACTACAGAGTGGTGATCCCTTTTACAAATAATAGACGTGTAATTTCTATTCCGTGGTCCCCTCTATAATAGGTATTACAACCGTGTTGTAATAATTATTCCTAAAATACCTGTCTTTTTTCTCCCTCCCACCCTACCAATGTTAATTTATAATTAAAATCTACGTTAATTACAACTGAAATTGTTGGCGTCATTTATATTATGATAATATCAATTTTCACTATTTTCATATGGGCATGTATTATACGATTATTATTACAATTAATCACATTCGTACACAATATGTTGAATAATAACCAAAAATTTGAGTAATAAAGTATGTTATCTTAATAATATATAGCTATTTATTATATTGAAAGGTGTCCTAATAATATAATACTAAAAACAAATGAGGATCTCATCTCCTTGGTACCACCTTGAATTGAGTCCCGATAGGTATTCCTCTGAGAAAAATTGCGTTCCTCTAAGAGATAATAGACAATCGTACCAAAAAAATGAGATCCTCATTTAATTTCAGTATTATATACTGATGACCCTGTTCATGGATCTACAACACTATTAAAAACACATTTGCCAGAGGTATCAAAAATTCAGCACAAAGTAACATGGTAAATTACCATTAATTCTTTTGTCCTAGTATAGCTCACTTGTTTGCGCATTTGACTTGTCATGGATTAATGGCGAGTGGTGATTTCACTCAAATCCTTCAGGTTAAAGTCCCGAATCAATGCGTGGCACCATTCTTACCTCCTGGAAACCTTGCTATCCCGAGAGAGAGAGAGAGAGAGAGAGAGAGAGCCATACATGAAGATGGCAAGGAAATGCAAAAGGAAAAGAGACTACGCGAGAGAGAGAGAGGGAGTAGCCAGCACAAGCTGGAATCCGCAGGAAACAGCCAAAGTCGCGCCACATATCGTGACAAGAACCTGAAATCACAGCACCGCACACGGTCGCCTCTCCTGGTTTTCAGGAAAGTCTTCTTCCCCACTATCTTAATCTCAAAACCGCTTTTTGCCTTTCTCCTTCTCTCTCCCTTCTTCTACTATGGGCGCTATTCGGGACGCTGAGCGCCTGCGGTTTTCTCTCTCTCTCTCTCTCTCTCTCTGCCCTAGTAGTGTCACTTCTTTTACCCAACTAGCGCGGAGCAGTACGAGTCTCGGCAGCAATACGCACTTTCTTCCCTTAACTTCATTTTTTTTATGGGAAGATATGGAAGTTTTCCATTTGAAGCAATGTTCCCCCCTTTCTTCTGTAGCCTGTGAGCGCGGCTGGATTGGAAAAAGAACGAGGAAGGGGACGAACATCCTTCTTACTGCATTCATTGCAGATGAGCTGCGCGATGATGTACGCTCTTCCCAGTTCATCGACCACTACTGCCTTAATGTAACATCAGGAAACATCTTTGGACAAATGGGTAACAACAAGTGAATACGGCGTGCTTGTTCGATATTGGTGTTACATCGCATAGGATTCTTAGACTATGTACCATATAGTATATAGTATATACTTCATTACTCGTTTGTCCCCCCACTTTTGTTACTCGGTTCTTTTAGCCAACTGCATCAGACCAAGATAGGGGAAGGGGGTCAAACGCAGGGCAATTGCGTTTTCTGATGCTTAGTACCACTCAGCTCGTCCTTTTCCTGTCATTGGTGAAGTCATCCCAAGGAGATCGTCCCGAAATGTCTTCTGGACCGAGTGGCCTTCAATATTTCACTCTTGATGTTCATAATGACAATTAGCAAAACCAAAAAAATCGAGAAATTTTTTTTTTTTTTTTTTTTAAAGTTTTCTCTTGTCTTGAAATGTCTTCTGGATTGAGGTCACCGGCCATAGGCAAGGGCTCAAATGCCCTCGCCACACTCACCTAGCTAGATAGGGCAATGGCATCACAACCCTCACCAAATTTGGGCAAGGACTCATGGTCCCTCGTTGTGGCCAGCAAGGACGGCATGACCCTAGCTATGGTGGACAAGGGCCATGATGCCCTTGCCCAGTGATGGGAAGGGTTAGCCGGCGGCCTTCAATGAGAAAAAGAAAGAAAAAAATCAAAAGAAAACTCAAAAAAATATTTAAAAAATTGCAAATATTGTTTATGTCAGCACTAATTGTGCTATGTAAAATAGTCGGTATTCACATCAGTAATTTTCAACCATAATTAATTAAAAATGACTATACTAGTAAATTGTTAAAATGTTTATTATTAAATTGGTATTTGTATAATAGGTCTAAATTTTTTTCATAATTCTCTTTAAAAAAAAAAAAAAAGAGTAGACATGGCAAGCACTGAATACTTCCTTCAATAAGTAGATCTTGTTTTCCACGGTGATATAAATTCTCAAGGTTCAAGTCGCACTTGCATTTTATCCAATCCTAGCACCTAGCACCAAAATATGTGATATTCAAGTTGAATTAACTTCGACCTACCAAAATCAATAAGGTCGTAAACCTTCCATTTTGGGTCACCATAAATTGACGAATCAATAGCTTATTTCGGCCAACGGGAATAAAATCTGTTAACCTATGCAAAAAGTCAGATAGGGGAGATCAGAAAACACGATGGAAATCCTATAGTGGTCTCCGCCTTACTGATCAACAGTTCCCATCAAGAACTTAGTTTTCTTGAAACCTGATTGTCGCGACCTAAAAATTCCGGGTGCACCACCTAGATTTTTAGGCTAATGGATTGCTAAGCCTAGACTTAGCTCGGGCTCTCCCAAGCCCATACCAACTCGCGACTTAAATTCAAATATCTAGCAAAAAGAAGTCGCCACTAATCAGTTTGCGGTAGGTCGATTAGACACCTAAGCAAAATAATGGGAGAATTATTTTACTCCTACGAACCAGAGATTTTGGGTACGGGGACTTGGTTACGCTAGATTTTTCTAACGCCCTTTCAGTACCTTTCTCTTTTAATTTTGAAAAAATGTTTTTGCAGGCAGCTTGAATTGATTTTAATTTACTTCCCTAACATGTGGCGCGATCATGCGGGTGCGCAATCCACCAATTTAGCACTCAAGAAAGTGAATAAGAAAAATGGTGGACTTACCTCATAGCAACGAAAGCATCTGCAATGTTAAATTAGAATTCACATTCACAATCCTAGATATGATTTCTAATTAACAATGCAATTTCTCAATTTGTTTTCACTTTTTTAATGAGAATCATGCAATGCATTTAATCTGACATGAGATGGCATGACAATGTGTTCTAAACTACATGACATGAGTAATATATATATATATATATATATATATATATATATTTTTTTTTTTTTTTTTCTTAATGAACATGCAATAATTAAATATACAAATCAAACGACTTAATTATAATGACGAGCAATTTTTAATTAGATGAGCCTAATTCTACATGACGTGCATTTTATGAACTTAGTCCCACATGATGTGCACATGATATTTCTATTCCTAAAAATGCAATTTATCCTAAAAATTGAAACTAATTTATCTAAAGACAAATTTTTGTATTTTTCATGAAATTCGAAATTAAGAAAAATGCAAAAATGCCTAGCTAAATTAAAATTCCATCCAATTTTAAACTTAGGATTAAGTCATACTAAATCCTAATTTAAACTAAGACGTTATTTTAATCTAGCAATTTCTAACCTAAGATGCAAATTGATCTAAACCTAAAATGAGACGTGCAATTCTATTCTAAAATGCATGATGATTTTTTTTTCATTTTTTTCTTTTATATAAAATTCGAAATTAGTAATTGCCAAATAATTAAACACGCAACCTAAAAATCTAGCATCCTAGATTAATTAATTAATTTTTTTGGATTTTTTTTTTTGTAAAAACAAGAGTTAATTCAAATAACCCGATAGCTAATCCAATCAAGATAACACTAAAACCCAAAATTGACAAACCATATCTCGCGCATGAGATCGGGTTGGTCATTTTAAATTAAATCGCGAACCGAATCTCGAGCGTGAGATTGGGTTGTCGATTTTGCGAGATCGTGAGTCGGATTTCGGGCGCGAAAATCGGACTCCCAATCCCTAATTTGAGGTGTTATCTCACATTGGAATTTCGATCATGCATTAATGAATAATCACACTAAAAAAAAAATGCTATAAAAGAAAGTAAAACAGATAAGTAAAACAATAAGTAAATAAATAAGAAGACTACCTAATTTTCCCTTTTTGTTTTTTTTTGTTTTCTATTCCCACGCACGGCTTGCTCGTGGGTCTCCCAGGCTGCGGGTCACCGGAGCGGCAGGTCACCAGAGGAATCACTCAGCGTCGCGGGGCTCGGGCGCGAGTGTGGCGAGTTCAGACCAAGGGCAACGGCGGTACTCGGGCTCGACGAAGGGTTTCTTGGTCACGGGCAGAATGTCGTCGCTGGGGCGGCGCTTCGAACGGCTGCAGGGTGGTAGGAGATCGAATCGTCCGCGGCCCTCGTGGGCTCTGCAAGCTGAGTCGCGGCGGTGCAGCGAGGAGAGAGGGAGCCGGTGGCTCAAAAAGGGGGGACGCCGGCGAAGGGCGGCAGACGCGCGGCGAGGCGGCGATCTGCTGTGGTGCCGCCGTTCGGAGGGGGGCAGCAGTGGTTCGGATTCACACCTGTCGCTGGCGGTGCAGATCCGACTCGGGAGATGGTTTCGTGGTTAGGTCGCAGGTGAGGGGAGATCCGGTGTCGTGGCGGTGGTCTGCGAGCGCAGCAGTGAAATGCAGAAAGCGGCTGAAACAGGCGTCGGTGAGGGTTTGGCCAAGACGCAGACGGAGTGGGAGCAGCGTCGGGTCGTCGCGGGCTGGTGCGGGCACGGCGGGAGAACGGCGACTTCAGAGGCAGATCGGCGCGTGGGCTCGGGTGGAACAGGGAGAGGCGGACGGGCTGAGGCGTCGGACGAGCGAGCAGGGGCTCGGTGGAGCGGTGTGGGTGCGGTGACGCAGCAAGACGGGTGTTCGGGACGTGGTGCTCAAGCGGCGTGGCGATTGATTT
This sequence comes from Eucalyptus erythrocorys, assembly GCA_014182555.1. Lineage (NCBI taxonomy): Eukaryota > Viridiplantae > Streptophyta > Magnoliopsida > Myrtales > Myrtaceae > Eucalyptus > Eucalyptus erythrocorys. The sequence continues at coordinate 33,018,638 of CM024603.1, read as the reverse complement.
GGGCTGCTGGCGTCGTGGGTCGCTCACGAAGACGCGATTGCTGAGGGGGAGGCACAGCGGCTCGGAGATGGGGAAGCGGCAGCGGCGCAGGGGCGCGGTGGTCTCGCGGGTTGCGACGGCGGCGAGCAGTGGCGGCCGTCGGCGTTGGGTCGCGACTTTACGGGGCGAGGCAGCTGGTGGCTTCGGTCGCGGTAGGGACTGCTCGAACGGTGGTGTTGGGTTGCAAGCGAAGCGGCCGTGCGAGTGCGAAGGGGGCCCTTCGTTTTTGTTGTTGTCCGTGCTCCACCTGCTGTTGTTCGAAGCCCCCTATTTGAAGAAGACAACCCCTCTTTTTTATTGTTTATCTTTCACTCTCTGTTGCCCTCTCTGACTTCCCCTTCTCTCTCTCTTTCTTTTTTTAAAATACCCTCCCCCTGACTACTTTTCCTTATACGAAAGGGAAACCTCCTGACAATTAATATATATAATTTTTCAGCTCTCGTCTCCCTCTTCCTTTCTCTCTGACAGACTATTCTTTAATTCCTTACCTTCTCTCCGTGAATTTCGCTTCAACTTCCCTCCTGACGCGGCTTTTTTTTTTTTTTTTTTTAATCTCTTCAAATCACTCAAAAAATTTTCTTCTTTCACCCCCCTTTTTTATTTATTTCTCCAGACCTTTCTTGCGCGTATGCATTTTCTCCATTAATGAGTTCATGCCTGCGAATTTCCCTTACGTCACCAAATCCAATATATATTATATAATGTTATGGGCATATTATAATAATGCATTATTATAATATGGCCATATTACATAATATATTATGGACGTGCGAGAACTTTCCTCATTTCCTCACTCACCTTTTTTTTTTTTTTAGTTTTGACGCAAATGCAATTACCTGAGATGCAATTTTACTATTTTTCTTAGAGGTTAAAGACTAATCCTAAATTTTTATGCAATTAATTACTAAATGATTGGTCAAAATTTAGGTGTCAACACTGCCTCTTTGATGGTGAGCTCGCAGAGGTTGCCTTCAAAGACAAATTGAGACCTAAATTTTGGTCATGCACATGCAATGAATGACTTTTTTTTTTTTTTTGGACATGAATTCCATTTTTTAATGCAATTTATATGATGCATGGCAATGCTAATGCAAATAATAAATGAACTTATACCTTCAAGGAAGATAGAGTAGTTCGAGGTAGCTAGTGTTACATGTCCAGGACCCGTACCTTTCTACGGTCGCTTAGTACAGCAGAAAAGTTTTGTAAGGAACTGCTTTCCCAGGACCCGTACCATTCTACGGTCGCCAAAACGGGGAGTCATTTTTCAGGACCCGTACCATTCTACTGATTTTCAGGTCGCCCGAAATGGGTGTTGTCAAGGACCCGTATCATTCTACGGTCGCCTCGACGAAAATGATTTTTTCAGGACCCGTACCATTCTACGGTCGCCTGAATGAGGAAATAGGTGTTGTCAAGGACCCGTACCATTCTACGGTCGCTTCTGAATGGGAAAATTGCTTTTCAGGGACCCGTACCATTCTACGGTCCGCCTGTTAGAGCAATAAATGGTGTCTAGGACCCGTACCATTCTACGGTCGCCTTAACGAAAATGATTTTCCAGGACCCGTACCATTCTATGGTCGCCTGGATGAGGAAATTGCTTTTCCAGGACCCGTACCATTCTACGGTCGCCGTTGTTAGAGCAATAAATGTTGTCTAGGACCCGTACCATTCTACGGTCGCCTAAACTGAGGTTTTGCTTGGCTAGGACCCGTACCATTCTACGATCGCCCAACCTTGCAATAGAGATCATCTGACCAAGATAAAAGGGACACTAGGCTATGAAAGCACGCCAGGTCAATATAAAGGACAGCTTGAGGGAGTCAAGTGTCAATGCACTTGAGAGCGAATACATCGCGCAATGACAGGTATTTAGAGTATGAGTAGAGATATACTTACCCGGTGATATCTCCGATTCTTGGGGATATGTCTTCGGGGTTTGGATATCCTGTGAAGGTCTTTCACCTCTTGGTAGCAAATAAATTTTGGGGACATCAAGGATGCACATTGAATGTTCGTGATGGTTTCTTCTTTCCCCGATGTGATGAAGCACTCGAAAAGAATCTGAATGTCAAGAGCTCTTGAGTCTTCACGGAAACATTATCTTTCAGACATGATTAGAGCAAAAATACATGCATTCACCAAAGAAGTAAGCAATTCAGCACACTCCAAAGTCCACGGAAGTTTTTGTCCATTCAATCAAGATTTATGCATGATGGTTTTACCATATTTGCATCACCAAATTTCCACTGGGGAGAATCATTGTTTAAGACAATTTTCACTCATGACATAGCTTTTCAAGAATACCAAATGAGAGACTTTCAGTTAGAAAGGACTTTCACTCACTCTCATTAAGAAGGCTATTTTGTCCCAACCATTACTGTAGGATCATAGGAATCACTCAATCTTACTTTCATCATGTCAACAAGGGTTCGAGTATTCTCGCAAGCGGTACGACCTTGTCAATCTGAGAGGTCTTTATCAAGACTGTAATGTAGGCTTGGTCAATGGCTCAACAAAGAGGGACTCTTCGAGTAAAGGTTAATGAAAGAACAATGCTTCGCAATCATCTCCGGGTTTACAAGTCAAGGAACCCGTGGAATGAGATAGGAATGGTCTTGCTCGCACTTCTTCAAGCTATGCGTATAAGCAATTGAATTCTCATGTTAATTTCAGTGCCCTAATCGAAGAGACTTTGTAAGGGACATAACGTAGGTTGAGTTCATGGGTTGAAGAGTGAATGGATCATTAGGCTCAAAAAGTGTATAGAGGGATAAGAATTGGTGATCATCTTGGCATTGTCACCGATCTTCTTCTTCACCATTGGGATTTTCCTCATAAGTACCATAAAACTCGGTTTTTGAGCTCTTTGAGTACCACTCCATCTTGACTCTTTCTTTCATTTTCTATGGGCATTGGCCTTGCTTTTACCGAGGCACACTTTGCTTTTTCATGCCCCTTTTGTTGTTGTTGTTTTTTTTTTTTTTTTTTTTTTGAATAACCACGTAATGCTTTAACATTTGGGTTCTTGAGGAGTTTTCATCATTCATTTTTTTTGGCACTCGGGATTCTCGGGCTTGAACATTTGCCAAGTGTGGGGAATGATCACCATTTGGGTTTAAATGAAACGAATTTATAGGCTCAAGGGGCTACGCTACGGATAAAGTGTGTAGGATAGAGAAAGAACTGCTCTTCATCATCCTAAGGCACTTAAATTACCGTACGAATTCAATGCAATAGCAATACTTGAAGATTGATGCAAGTGAGAGCAAGAATATTCCTATCAATTTCCTCACCTCATGATGTCGTCTTACCTCGAGCTTGCCCCATTGTGGGGTGATTCTTGACAGGGGTAATTTAAAAATTATCCACGGGTGTGGGCTCAAAAGGGTTTAAACAATGGATGATCACGTAGTGTTTGGGATAGAGAATGAACTGCGCTCTCATCATTTTGATCGCCGTACCTTTCGCGAGAGAACTCTTTACCTTATGGACATGGAATTTCCTACACTCATCTTCACCGAGTGTATGAGCAAAGGACTTGTGTATAGGTTAAGGCTTGCCTTTCATCATCCCGACATGTCTCATTTAGCATGTTCAATCCATTCCACATCATTCATCAACTTGATCGATGGTGACAATCCTCGGTGGAATCGGTAAATTAAACGAGTAAAACTATAATGCAAAATTCTTCTTTGAAAGGTTGCAATCACTTCATGAACTCATCGGCTTTGAACACAAAGAGTTGTAGCTCAAAAGAAAGAAGCAAGAGAAAAGAGAAAGAAAGAAGGAAAAGAAAAGAAAAAAAAATGTTTTTTTTTCTTTTTCGGCACGCTTGTTGCCGTTTCCAGGGATCGAACCCTGGTCGTTCTCGGACCTTTTCATTCCCCTTGCCACCAGGCCGAGGCGCTGGTGGTGTCCTCAGGGCGTTTCCTTTTTTATTTAATTGAACTGTCTCTAGGTCAACGCGCCTATTATACCGAATCAGATGAATTCGATGTGTGTATGGAACAGGGCCTACTTTTCATCTCATTTCATCCACTCCCATACAATTCTATGAAGAAATGAGTACCTTCAATTCTCAACAAATTTTATCAAGGGTAATACTTCTTCACAGCATCAGAGTTAACAGGATTAGAAAACTCACGACCATCCATTTACGTAAGGATTAAGGCACCTCCGGAAGTACCTTCTTCACCACATATGGGCCGCTATAATTTGGAGCAAATTTGCCTCCGGGATCGGGAAAAATTGGCAACACTTTTCTTAGAACTAGATCATTCACTTCGAAGTGTCTCGGTCGTACCTTCCGATTGAAAGACCGGCTATTCTTTGTTGATATGCTTGACCATGGCGGAGAGCTTTTAACCTTTTCTCCTCAATCGGGTTCAATTGCTCGAACCTTTGTTGTGTCCATTCCGCCTCGGACAATTCCACAGGATAAGACTCTTAAAGAGGGGATTTCTACTTCCACAGGCAAGACTGCCTCCATGCCATAAACTAAGGAGAAAGGGGTTGCCCCGGTAGATGTTCGGATTGATGTCCGATATGCCATTAGAGCAAAGGGTAACCTATCATGCCAATCTCGATAATTTTCGGCTGTCTTAGCCAGGATCTTCTTGATGTTCTTATTAGCCGCCTCAACAGCTCCATTCATTTGTGGGCGGTATGGTGAGGAGTTCGGATGCTTGATTTTGAACTCACCGAACAACTCATCAACGAACTTGTTATTTAGATTTGTCCCATTGTCGGTGACAATTGCTTCGGGGACACCATAACGAGCGATTATGTCACGCTTGATAAACTTCACAACATTTCGGGCCGTGACATTAGCATAAGATGTAGCTTCAATCCATTTTGAAAAATAATCCATTGCCACCAATATGAATCGGTGCCCATTTGAAGCTTTGGGATTTATCGGGCCAATCACATCAATGCCCCACATTGAGAAAGGCCATGGCTCAGAAAACTGATGCAACTCGGTTGGAGGAATGTTTATCTTATCACCATGGATTTGACAACGGTGACAACTTCGTACATGCTTGATGCAATCACTTTCTAGTGTGAGCCAGTAATAGCCTAATCTCATAATCTTTTTAGCCAACATGTGCCCGTTCATATGAGGGCCACATACTCCTTCATGCACTTCTCGCATGATTTGAGTGGCCTCCGTTGCATCCACACACCGCAATAAGACCGAATCATGAGATCTCTTGTATAAATTTTTGCCAACGACGAAGAACTTTGAAGCCATCCTCGTGATGTATTTCCTATCAACCGAGTGCTTCCTTCGGGAAATTCCTGCTTTTTAATGTAGTTCATGATATCGTAATACCATGGTTTTCCATCGGGCTCTTCGATTACGATCATACAATAAGTCGGCTTCGGCAAAACTTCTATTTTTAACGGTTCAACTTCTAATCCGTCGGTGACTTGCAACATAGATGACAAAGTTGCTAAGGCATCGCGAACGATTATGAGATCTAGCCAAGTAGTCAAACGAGATTTCATCAAACTCCTTTACCAACTCTTCTAGGTACTTGTGATACGGCGGTAATTTGGCATCCTTGGTCTTCCATTCACCTACGTGCTGGAGTATAATCGGTGCAGAATCTCCATATACTCTCGCCCGGCCACTCCCATTTCAATTGCGGCTTGAAGTCCGAGAATACAGGCTTCATATTCAGCTATATTGTTAGTGCATGGGAATATTAATTTCGCAGCTACTGGGTGGTGTTGTCCGTCTGGTGATATCAATACCGCTCCAGTACCAGACCCAGACAAATTCACAGCTCCATCAAAAAACATTGTCCATGAATCTTCATTTACACTCAAAACCCGGTCATCTGGGAAACTGTCATCATTATTTGAGACTCCTGGATTCTCAGCCAATATATCGGCGATCACTCGACCCTTGACTGACTTTTGCGGCATGAACTGCACATCAAATTCTGAGATTAAAATTTGCCACTTAACCAACTTACCCACCAAAGCTGGCCGATCAAGCAAGTACTTGATAGGATTACTCTCGATTACAAGGAACGTGCGGTAATGCAATGTGTCTTGCCGCAACTGCGGCAACACCCACACTAGTGCGGCACAAGTCTTCTCAACATCGAATATTTCAATTCGACACGGTGAACTTTTTACTCGGATAATAAATAGCTCGTTCTTTTTATCGACGGGACTTTCTTGAGCCAACATTGCACCTAACGATTCATTATGAATAGTGAGGTAGAGAATCAAGGGATGGCCCGGTGATGGCGGGACAAGAACCGGTGGATTCATCGGAGTCTTTTCAGCTTGTCAAAGGCTTCTCGACACTCATCATCCCAATTGACTCGTGCATTCTTTTTAAGAGCTTGAAAAACGGCTTGGCGTTTCGGAAAGTTGGGAAATGAATCGGGCAATGTAATTCAATCTCCCTAAAAGGCTTCGGACTTCCTTGACGGTTGATGGAGGCTGTAACTCACATATGGCCTTAACTTTAGATGGGTCGATTTCAATCCCCCTACTACTCACAATGAATCCGAGTAATTTACCAGATGTTGCTCCAAACACGCATTTAGCAGGATTTAGACGAAGCTTGAATTCACGAAGACGATCAAACAACTTCTTCAGAGTTTCAACATGGCTCCTTCCGAGTCGGGTCTTTGCAATCATATCATCAACGTAGACTTCGATCTCCTGATGCATCATATCATGGAATAGCGTTACCATGGCTCGTTTTGTAAGTTGCCCCTGCATTCTTGAGTCCGAAGGGCATAACCTTATAATGAAAGGTTCCCCACGGAGTGATAAACGCAGTCTTCTCTTTATCTTCCTCCTTCATCCTTATCTGATTGTATCCGGAAAACCCATCCATAAACGAGAATAGCTCAAATCCGGCGGTACTATCCACAAGGACGTCTATGTGAGGTAACGGGAAATCATCCTTTGGGCTTGCTTTATTCAAATCTCGATAGTCGACGCAGACTCGAACTCGACCATCTTTCTTCATCACTGGCACAATGTTAGCCACCCATTCGGGATATTGTGAGACTTCAATAAATCCCACCTTCAAAAGCTTCATCACCTCTTCCTCGATCTTCTTTGAAAGCTCGGGTTTAGTTCTCCGCAACCTCTCGCTTTCTAGGTGGCATGTCCGGGATTAGTGGGCAAACAATGTTCCACGATTGACGGATCTAAACCCGGCATATCGGCGTATGTCCAAGCAAAGATATCCTGATATTCTTTTAGCAACTGAGCCAAATGCTCAGCCTCATCTTTAGGAAGATTTGCCCTGATTTTTATCTCTTTGGGCTCCTTAGTGTCACTTAAATTGATAGTTACGGTTTGCTCGGAGGTGAGAACTTTGGGCTTTTCATGTTGCTCCCAACTATGTTGTACTTCAATGGAATCACCATTTGGGTCATCGGGGTCATCACTTGTCATTGCTCATTGCATTGGATAGGATCATTTTCCTCTCCTTGCCTATCATAAGGTCGCTCCTGAAACATAAGATGAATAGTTTAGAAAGACAAACAGGGCTAAATGACATGGGTTATTTTTTATTATTAATTTTTTTATTTTTTATATATTTTTTTTCGAATTCTCCTTCCTTTCAAATTTTTCTAAAAAATTTTGGCAAAACATTTTGGAAAACCTTTTTGACACGAGGAAGCATGATGAAGCCCAGCCTCGGAATTATCCTTGGATTCTTCTTTTCTTTCATTGATTGGATATCATCATCGGACTGGTTTGGTATACCTCATCATGCACTCAAAATAAGACTTGTAATCATAATTGATATTCATCAATCGGATTACATTTATTGGATTGAAAAGTACGACATTGACATGATACCCTAACAATCACACCCTAACAGGACAGACAACGATTGACGAGGCGAAATACAAAATACGACAATTAAGGCGAAATGAAATAAGCAAACGCTAGAAGACATCAAATCCAAAAAAAGATACGATTCCCGCGCAGGGGAGGGCAGAAGAGTAAATGTGTTACTCTTGTGGGCTAGCACCCATTTCCTCCGATGGCTCCTCGTCAAATGGCACCAATAAGGAGATCATCAAATAGGGTCGTGATCCCTTCCATCGCATTATCCGGATCCTTCGTCTTTGAAGTTGTTGGGTCATCTATGATACCACGGGTGGCGATCACTCCTCCCTCATCATGCATCATTCTAGCAGGGCCAGGGAATGTCTCACGGATATCGGGGAGTAATGAGCCGTTTTTCTCTTGTTTGTGTCCATTATTTCCTCAACGATACCCTAATCCAGTGGAACGAGACCTCCGAGGGGCTTCAATGGGATTCCGAATACCCTGCCCTCTTTTACCAAGTCCAGGACCAGGAGTAAAGCCATTTCCAACCATCACTCTTGCTACCATAACTGATGCGTTTGACACATCAGGGATGGGTGCTGTCGATCCTCGAGATGCATGAATAGTGGATACGAGCCCAAACAATTGGTAGCTCGACTCCTTCCTATGTTCCGGCTCGACGTAGGGGATAGCCGTCTCCTGATAGATCCGATGATCCTCCTCACCATGAACAGTGACTAACTTTCCTTCGACAACAAATTTCACACTTTGGTGGAGACTTGATGGCACAACTCAGAAGTATGAATCCATGGACGACCCAATAGGAAATTGAATGCGGTAGGAATGTCCATCACCCGAAAAGGACGTTGAACATCACCGGCCCTATTTGCGATCAAGGTGGGTCTCCCCTATCACCTCCTTTCTCGTACCATCAAAAGCTCGGACGGAGGTCTTTGCAGCACTTATTTTTGAAGGATCTATCTTGAGGCGGTGAAGAGTCGCCAATGGACGGATATTCAAGGCGGACCCATTATCAATGAGTACTCGAGCCACATGGGAAGCCTTGCATTTGACAGATATGTATAACGCCTTAGTATGTCCCCTCCCCTCAAGAGGGAATTCTTCGTCGAAAAGGCTATCAAATCTTTGAGAAGAATCGATCCTACAAATTCCTCCAACCTGCTCTCCTCAATTGTCTCTGGTACATGAATCTCGCTCGAACCTTCATTAGAGACTTTTGATGCGTAGGAGACGTTTGCAAGAGTTCAAGTAAAGAGATTTGAGTAGGCAATTTTCGCAACTGGTCGACCACATTATACTCACTTGCCTTTATTATAGCCAGAAATTCTTTAGCCTCTTCATCAGTAACTGGCTTTGTAGGTTGAGTATTAGCTTGAGCATAGGTCCGACCAGACCTTGTAATAAGGTCGACATCTAGCTCATATGACCAAGGGACTGCTTTGTTATCCTTGTACTCATGCAGCTGAGGTATTTCAATTATTATCTCCTCATCATTTGAAGGTACTTCCACTATCAGTCCTTCATGGTCGGAGGCGTCCTCAAGTGGGGGCATGTCTTCAATCCATGGATCGGGTTCCCTCTTTTCAGCACTCAACTCAGCAAATTCTTTTTCCCAGGTCAATGATGACTTGGGAGATAGTTGACACTATTCCGGTTTGATCAACATACCCGATCACGCCAGCCTTAACCCTTTCTTGAACCCTTTCCCTCATGGTAGGCAAGGAAGGATTCTCTCCTGCCGGGTAGTAACCAACTCTTACTAATCCGCTATAGATATCTTTGACGTACACCTTCAAGTTCGTCTTTTTGCCGGCATTGAACTCGAAGATTGCATTCACTTGCCCCTCATGTTCCGGCAACGGATTCTTCTTGACATTCGGTTGGGTGGTACGGAAGGAAAACGCCTTGGTATCCAATAAATTTTGGATCTTGTGCTTCGAGTCATACATTCATCGCTTGAATGGCCCACCTCTCCCATATGATACTCACATTTTTGGAGGGATCATAGTTGGAGAATTTTTCAGGATTGGGTCGCTTCGGTTCATGGGAGATTAATCCCTTCTTTTGGAGTATCGGCAAGACTTGAGATAGAGGGCCGGGGAAGAGGAGAGAACTGCCTTTTGGTGAATTGCCATGGTGCAGTCATTCGACCTCCATCTTGCTGATTTCCGGGGACACGAACAATTGGAGGCTTACTAGAGGTTGATTGCGCATATGCGACATTAACTTCGGCGGCCGGTTCTTTGTCCTTCTTTGCAGTAAATCTTTTTGCCCGCGGGGTTTGGTTCATTGAACCATCCATCTCTCACTTGTCTCAATTTGTTCACCCACCGGAATGAGTTGATTGAAGTTCTCAACATACGTGCTGGCCATCCGATTACGAAACTCGAATGGGAGGGTCTTGACGAACAACTTCATCAATTCTTTGTCGAGGGTTCGGGTGTGATTTGGGCGGCTAGATTTCGCCACCTTATGGCATATTCTTTAAATGACTCGCTCCTCTTTTTCTCCATTCGTTCGAGATCTTCTCGTGAGGGTGCAATGTCCATGTTGAACTTGTATTGCTTGAGAAATGCGTCGGCCACCTCACTCCAAGTGTCGAGGAGGTTTATGTTTTTCATAATATACCAGTTCAATGCGGGCCCAACCAAACTCATCTGGAATGACTGGATCATGAGGGGCTCATTTTTGACATGTTGAGCCATCCTTACATGGTACATCTGTAGGTGAGCTTTCGGGCAGGAGGTACCATCATACTTCTCGAACTCTGGCATTTTGAACTTGTTTGGTGTCTTAACCTTCTCATAAACGGACAAGTCGATCGGGAGTGAATTCTCGCGACCCTTGCAATTGTTTCACTTTCTCTTCAAGCTTCGCAAGGCGTTCACTCGCTCCGTCTTAGGAGCATTGTCGACTTGGCTTTCCCAAAGTGATTGGAGGTATGTCGTCTTCCAATTCAGGCATGTCATCATCAATCATTTGGACCCTCTTTGCTTGCTTTGGGACTACTAACTTAGCTAGGGCGGGTGTAGGGACAGGATCCACCCGGAGGGACTCGATTTGGGCGGTCATAAGTTGCATAGCTGTAAGCAACTGCTTGAGTTGATCTTCCACACTAGTAATACGATCACGCATCTCGGTTTGGTCAGCCTTTTTTGCTCTCGATCGTGTAATGATGGGCGAACGTGGAGGATCCGTAATCACCTAATTGAAGAAACGGACAGAAATAAGTATCTCATGTGAAATATGTCGGTCCATGGCAATGGTCTAGAACTTTTATTCATTAGTAGAGTTTTTTTTTTTTTTTTTTTTACAATCATAACAAAATAGAAACACGAAATGCCCTAGACAAATGAACTAGGAAAGTAAATGACTCAGCCTTCTAAACATTAATCTAGACATGAAAACAACAAAATTGATTCAAGCCCTTCATCTAGCTTGATCAATATACACTCGGACACTATTCGGCGCAATCGCTTATTCTCCTCTTGAGCTTTTTCAGCAACCCTTTTGAGGCGTTTATTCTCGGCGCGGTTGGTGATCTTCGGGGCACCTCGGTATCTTTGGAAGTAGCTCCTCCGGGATCTTGTGTTGTTGAATGTATTTAGTTGAAGCATAGTACTTCCTTTCTTTACCCTCCAACTCCTCTTCGGGCCATTTGAGTTTTCGAGACCGGCACGTATCCCACATTGATTTAATTGTGAGAATGGAATCTTCATGGTCTCGGTTTCCATCAACGAAGTTGACTCGGAGTGGATCCGCTTGCAATGCCGGGGGAAGCTCTTGCGCAACTTGATACCGACGGGTCACTCTAGTCGGATAGTATTCCGTTGCTCAGTGAATCCCAGAGAGGGATTGGGCCAACACCTCCACATGAAAGTCTCGCCACACGAACTTGGAACCACTTAGCATGCCATAAGAAACCCTTGGAAGTCGGTTTTTTCATGAAAGCGAGCCATTCGAATAATGGTAATCTGGTGCATATCTTTGGTTGTTCTCAAATCTCATAATAGGGTGATTAGAATCACTAATATCACGTATGGTCATTGAACCACCAAACCCTTTTATATGAGAAAGAAACCAAATTTGCAAAAGTTCAGGGGAGGAATGCAAAGTCTTATCACCGCTTTCTTTAAATCGGGTGAGGGAAAGAAAGGTTTCAGCCAGAATAGTGTTTACGAAATTTTTTCCTTCCAACACTTGTTTAACTAAGTGAGCTATCAAAGGATTAATAGCATTTTTACAATGGGGAAAAACTATAAACCCAAGGAAAGCTAAAAGGAAAACCCTTCGCATTTGAAACGAATTGCCATTTTCGAAGCATTCTTTTAGAAAAGATAAGTGACATGTATTGCGGTGAGCTTTTAAAACCTTTCTTACATTATCCTCCTTAATTCTCAAAAAATCAGATAAGGCCACAACGGGATCTATCCCGATAGGCGGGCTAATTAATTCAGCTCTCAAAGATTTCCCTATGGCAATGCTATACTCTTCCAAGGTGGGCGTGAGCTCATGCTTACCGCCGAAGATGAAAGTAGAAGTCTTGGGGCACCAACAATGGGCAAGTGCTTGGATGAGGCCACCATGGATGTTGATACGCAGCAATGGAAGTAGTCGACCAATATGTGACTCTACGAATCGACGGCCATCTTGGTCTAACTTGTCCCACCATGTGCCGAGCTCTTGCTTCGGAGGAAGAATAATTCGAATGTCCGATATCCCCATTGTATATTGACCAAGACCTAAGACAATCCTAATGCCATAGACCGACAAAATAATATGACAAGGTAAGTAAATTGCAAAGTATATGGATAGAAGACTTACTTCACCAAAAAAAAACCGATGGCAATCACATAGACATGCGCATGATAAGTGGTTCGATTTCTACTCTTGAAGGCTTAACAAAGTGGAGCCACAAGGATGGTCGGACTAGCCACGGGCGCGTGGACTATGTCGGGTCCTCATGACTCCGGCTTAGTCAAAGAGCCGACCCAGTTGCGGGCGTGCGAACCGAGGTGGGTACTCTTGACACCATGAACGAAATTTCGGGATTGAGATGGGCGACTCGTACCGCGGGCTTGCGGTCGAAGTGGTATCCGTCTCAATACCATCCTAAATAGTCCTATGCGGCCTGTGTCCGGCGGCGGGTTGTGTGTGCAAAAGTGTAGTGTAAATGCAAAGTATGCACAATAGTTTAAATCACACAACACTTCAATATCTTGAATTTAAAACATTCATTCCCAACTCCAACTCGCGAGACAAGGGTTAGCAAAGACTACTCCCCTTATATCTCCTAATCTGCAAAAACATTTAACACCTTAAATGTTAGGGACGTACTGGATCTTCGCTTTGCCAAACAAAAACATTTTTCAAATGAAAAGAAAAATTGGCCTAAGTCCACTAAGAGTTTTAATTCAAGTCCCCAGTGGAGTCGCCAAGCTGTCGCGACCTAAAAATTCCGGGTGCACCACCTAGATTTTTAGGCTAATGGATTGCTAAGCCTAGACTTAGCTCGGGCTCTCCCAAACCCATACCAACTCGCGACTTAAATTCAAATATCTAGCAAAAAGGAGTCGCCACTAATCAGTTTGTGGTAGGTCGATTAGACATCAAAGCAAAATAATGGGAGAATTATTTTACTCCTACGAACCAGAGATTTTGGGTACGGGGACTTGGTTACGCTAGATTTCTCTAACCCCTTTCGGTACCTTTCTCTTTTAATTTTGAAAAAATGTTTTTGCGGGCGAGCTTGAATTGATTTTAATTTACTTCCCTAACATGTGGGCGATCATGCGGGTGCGCAATCCACCAATTTAGCACTCAAGAAAGTGAATAAGAAAAATGGTGGACTTACCTCATAGCAACGAAAGTATCTCGCAATGTTAAATTAGAATTCACATTCACAGTCCTAGATATGATTTCTAATTAACAATGCAATTTCTCAATTTTGTTTTCACTTTTTTAATTAGAATCATGCAATGCATTTAATCTGACATGAGATGGCATGACAATGTGTTCTAAACTACATGACATGAGTAATATATATATATATATATATATATATATATATATATTTCTTAATGAACATGCAATAATTAAATATGCAAATCAAAACGACTTAATTATAATGACGGGCAATTTTTAATTAGATGAGCCTAATTCTACATGACGTGCATTTTATGAACTTAGTCCCACATGATGTGCACATGATATTTCTATTCCTAAAAATGCAATTTATCCTAAAAATTGAAACTAATTTATCTAAAGACAAATTTTTGTATTTTTCATGAAATTCGAAATTAAGAAAAATGCAAAAAATGCCTAGCTAAATTAAAATTCCATCCAATTTTAAACTTAGGATTAAGTCATACTAAATCCTAATTTAAACTAAGACGTTATTTTAATCTAGCAATTTCTAACCTAAGATGCAAATTGATCTAAACCTAAAATGAGACGTGCAATTCTATTCTAAAATGCATGATGATTTTTTTTTTCATTTTTTTTTTATATAAAATTCGAAATTAGTAATTGCCAAATAATTAAACACGCAACCTAAAAATCTAGCATCCTAGATTAATTAATTAATTTTTTTGGATTTTTTTTTTTTTGTAAAAACAAGAGTTAATTCAAATAACCCGATAGCTAATCCAATCAAGATAACACTAAAACCCAAAATTGACAAACCATATCTCGCGCATGAGATCGGGTTGGTCAATTTTAAATTAAATCGCGAACCGAATCTCGAGCATGAGATTGGGTTGTCGATTTTTGCAAGGGATCGTGAGTCGGAATTTCAGGCGCGAAAATCGGACTCCCAATCCCTAATTTGAGGCGTTATCTCACATTGGAATTTCGATCATGCATTAATGAATAATCACACTAAAAAAAAAAAGCTATAAAAGAAAGTAAAACAGATAAGTAAAACAATAAGTAAATAAATAAGAAGACTACTTAATTTTCCCTTTTTGTTTTTTTTTGTTTTCTATTCCCACGCACGGCTTGCTCGTGGGTCTCCCAGGCTGCGGGTCACCGGAGCGGCAGGTCACCAGAGGAATCACTCAACGTCGCGGGGCTCGGGCGCGAGCGTGGCGAGTTCAGACCAAGGGCAACGGCGGTACTTGGGCTCGACGAAGGGTTTCTTGGTCACGGGCAGAATGTCGTCGCTGGGGCGGCGCTTCGAACGGCTGCAGGGCGGTAGGAGATCGAACCGTCCGCGGCCCTCGTGGGCTCTGCAAGCTGAGTCGCGGCGGCGCAGCGAGGGAGAGAGGGAGCCGGTGGCTCAAAAAGGGGGGACGCCGGCGAAGGGCGGCAGACGCGCGGCGAGGCGGCGATCTACTGTGGTGCCGCCGTTCGGAGGGGGGGCAGTAGTGGTTCGGATTCACACCTGTCGCTGGCGGTGCAGATCCGACTCGGGAGGTGGTTTCGTGGTTGGGTCGCAGGTGAGGGGAGATCCGGTGTCGTGGCGGTGGTCTGCGAGCGCAACAGTGAAATGTAGAAAGCGGCTGAAACAGGCGTCGGTGAGGGTTTGGCCAAGACGCGGACGGAGCGGGAGCAGCGTCGGGTCGTCGCGGGCTGGTGCGGGCACGGCGGGAGAACGGCGACTTCAGAGGCAGATCGGCGCGTGGGCTCAGGTGGAACAGGGAGAGGCGGACGGGCTGAGGCGTCGGACGAGCGAGCAGGGGCTCGGTGGAGCGGTGTGGGTGCGGTGACGCAGCAAGACGGGTGTTCGGGACGTGGTGCTCAAGCGGCGTGGCGATTGATTTGGGCTGCTGGCGTCGTGGGTCGCTCACAAAGACGCGATTGCTGAGGGGAGGCGCAGCGGCTCGGAGATGGGGGAAGCGGCAGCGGCGCAGGGGCGCGGTGGTCTCGCGGGTTGCGACGGCGGCGAGCAGTGGCGGCCGTCGGCGTTGGGTCGCGACTTTACGGGGCGAGGCAGCTGGTGGCTTCGGTCGCGGCAGGGACTGCTCGGACGGCGGTGTTGGGTTGCAAGCGAAGCGGCCGTGCGAGTGCGAAGGGGGCCCTTCGTTTTTGTTGCTGTCCGTGCTCCACCTGCTGTTGTTCGAAGCCCCCCCTATTTGAAGAAGACAACCCCTCTTTTTTATTGTTTATCTTTCACTCTCTGTTGCCCTCTCTGACTTCCCCTTCTCTCTCTCTTTCTTTTTTTTAAAATACCCTCCCCCTGACTACTTTTCCTTATACGAAAGGGAAACCTCCTGACAATTAATATATATAATTTTTCAGCTCTCCTCTCCCTCTTCCTTTCTCTCTGACAGACTATTCTTTAATTCCTTACCTTCTCTCCGTGAATTTCGCTTCAACTTCCCTCCTGACGCGGCTTTTTTTAATCTCTTCAAATCACTCAAAAAATTTTCTTCTTTCGCCCTCCCTTTTTTTATTTATTTCTCCAGACCTTTCTTGCGCGTATGCATTTTCTCCATTAATGAGTTCATACCTGCGAATTTCCCTTACGTCACCAAATCCAATATATATTATATAATGTTATGGGCATATTATAATAATGCATTATTATAATATGGCCATATTACATAATATATTATGGACGTGCGAGAACTTTCCTCATTTCCTCACTCACTTTTTTTTTTTTTTTAGTATTGACGCAAATGCAATTACTTGAAATGCAATTTTACTATTTTTCTTAGAGGTTAAAGACTAATCTCTAAATTTTTATGCAATTAATTACTAAATGATTGGTCAAAATTTAGGTGTCAACACTGATAGTACATGATTTTAGTTCCACGTGAATTTAAACTTCCCCAAAAGTAAGCAGACAAAAGATTGCTAAAATTATCTAGTAAAGCGTGATAAGGTTGGGTGCAATTAGATGTCTAAGCTTATTACTATACATTTTGCTAGTGGACAACAATCTCGCAGCCTAAATCCATATAAAATATAAATTACTTTACAGGTTCTACTATAAAGTCAGGGATGCTCCATGCTGCTTAAACCGAAAAGGGATTCCACGGGATTTTTTCACTAACATATTATATGGCGACCGAAAGTGCACATCTCAGAATATAGATTTCACTTATATGTAAACAGTAGAGAATATAAATATGCATACTTAAAGTTAGTAAAATGAATTTACTAACCTAAAAGGGAAAAAAAATTCAAGGAAAAGAAATAATTTTCCTTTATAGTGAAGTTTTTTCTCGAAACAAACACACCCTAAGCTTAGAGTTCGGATGCTTGAGTTTTGGGTTTGATTTTTGGGGTTGGGATGTGATAAGAAATTCAGGACTTGGGCAGGGCACTTTCTGAAAGCAACTCGCTTTTTCTAAATTAGGTAAGATGTGAATATGCAAAATGAAGTCCAAAGACAAAACTCGAGATATTAATTGGTTTCTCTAAATGTTGAAGAAAATAAGTGGTAATGAGACGAAATGTGAGGATGGTTTGTGGTATTTTCCCAACTTTTCATATCTATATGTTTTATATAAGAAAAAATACCCGATTGTATAACTTTTCTCTTTTCTAGTAAAAGCCTTATAAACTATTGTTCTAAACGTAAATCAAAGAGGGGAAACGCTGGAATGGACCAAAGATTAAAGAACAAAAAAGGTAAAACAATGAAATTAACCACCCATGTTTGCTTAATTTTCCTTAAACTGCAATAACCCCATCCTTAACCTCTACGCGAACAATCGCGACTGCTTCTCCTCATCTACTTTTATCTTTTGAAATTGCAGATACACGTTTATTGTCACTTTTTGAAAAAACGAAAAATAGCAACATACTCGTCTAACATTTTCTTTTCAGAAAAGAGTATGCACAGTAGTAAAAATAGGGAATAATGTCGAGTTTCTAATTTCTCCGGGCAATTTAAAATTACAAGTGTACTCGAATGAAAACTAATATAAGTAAGTTTGGGCCATGTGGCCTACGAAGAATAGTTACGAAACTCGTGCTGGGAAAAGCTCGTGACTCGGAAGATGTCGGGCTTTCCCACTTTCCACTTCCTGGACCTTTCTAGGGAGCGTTACCAGGCCTAGGACTTTCATCAACTAGCCCACGGCACTTCTGTCCCAGAGTGCATCCTGCCTCAAATTCAACAGTCTCTTCTGCGGCTCCTCCGAAGCACCTGTGCAGGGATACCCACCGTGGGAAATTATCTAAAAAAGCTATAAATCTATTGAATTTTCATAAATCTTTCAATTAGATCAATTTAATATATATCTTTTGCGTTTGTATCAATTAAGTCCATCAATTTAATTGACTAAGAATTACTGACATGGACATCAATCGTCCGATGTAGCATGAACGGTGTTAACATAGGCAAATTTCATTGTGGCAAGAGCCTATGAGCCCTTGGCCATTGTTGAGGGTCGAGTCCTTGCCACTTAGGCGAGGGCCGCTCGCAGGCAACGATGGCATAGGTGATGGCCATCGTCATCACCCAGCAAGGGTTCGCAGGCCTTTGCTAGCCACAACAAAAATAGAAATAAATAAATGAAAAGGAGAAAATTACTAAAAATTTATAAAATTTATTTATGTCAATACCAGTCATGCTACATGAAGTAATTAGCATATATGTTAATCATTTCTAATCAAAATCGATTGAATTACTCAATTTGTACAAATACAAAAGATTAAAAACTAAATTGATCCAATTGAAATGTTTATGAATTAATTAGTATAATGCAATAAGTCCATGACTTTTTTTATACTTCCCCCCACCAATCACTAAGATGATGCCGTTCACTCTGGCTGTGCCTCACACAATACCAAAAGGCTTACATGGACCATGAAGGAAAAGAGGCATCTCTGATTCTGAACATCCGCACCCTTGCTTTAATACCGCCGTAGGTAACTTCCACCCAACTTGCTGTCGACACAAGGTGCCTCGTTATTTTGAGGTAAGGCAAGACTTATCTACAAGCACAAAAGTCATGCACAAATAATACGTGACTAGAGATGGTATGTAACACCCAACACATGCGAGATTTATTAATAATACGGCCTTCTAAAGAAACAAGGAATGTAGTTTTGAAATGTATAGTCGAAGATTTTAGGATTAGGTTTCAGGTTAATTAATCACTCATCAACCTTAGCCTATGAGGGATTAGAAGATGGCAATTGAGGGATGTGGATTGCGAACGAGCATGACGCAATTTGGGCTATTGTCAAGCTCTACTATAACAATGATACGATTGTGTATATGGGATACGGTCTGTCCCAATAAGACGTTGCATGACTATATATACACACACGATGCGGTCATTACTTTTCGTCATAATGTGGCCACGGATGAGCAATTTGAGCTTCTCTATATAACTCGTGAATTGGAAAACAGGGCTCTTTTTTTATAGCACGGAACACCAGAGCGGGCATTCTCTGGTTCAGTGAGGTACGGACCGTCAGTTCGAGTGCCGCGCGACCCGATACAAATCAAACCGGGAGTGCAGCGAAACCGGGGCCATCGCATCGACCAGCTCGCTCCGTTGTCTCACACGCCAGAAGCCAGCGCAGATACAGTCCAAATCCGATTCCACCTCCAAATCGCTACTCGACAAGACTGTTTCCGCCCTCCGCCGCATAATCCGCGGACTCATCTCGCCTCGTTTTCCCCCCTCCCCCATTAATAAAATAGGCCCCCGAACGTCAAATTCCAACGAGTACGAGACTCGTTTTCATCAAGGGTTACAGCACGACAAACTTTCCCATGAATACGATGATGAATGGAAAAACAGGGGAAGGCCCCTAGCCCTCCTCGTCCTGCCCATCCTAGGCGTAATCCCAACCTAGGGCTCTAGTAAAAGACATTAATAAGGTAAATGCACTTGGAGCTTTAGATGATGACCGCATGAAACGAGTCTTCAATGGTGAATACGAGGAATCAACAGCAAAAAGAAAATAAAAATAAATATGTAATATTTTTGTCAAAATGGGCCAATCAAAACCGAGTTAGCCTTAGTTTAGTACTGTGGTCGCTTTTAAATAGTGTCACTGTCTTTAAGACAACACGTTTTGAAGTTAAATTAGGTTACAGATACTATTAATATTATAATTATCAGATGCTCAGTAGTTACAAAAATAAAGTATATTTTGTTCGAAAATACTATATCGAGATCTCTTTACGGTCCTCTATACGAAATCACATGTAGATTTCAAAAATTGAGATTCTTGGAAAGGAAAATGCTTGAATATTCACACACTCTTCAAATTTTTCTCTTTTTTTAATGTTATGAACCGGCATTTCACTAATTTAATCGTGCTTCATCTTCCACCCGTACCGCGAAGAGGACAACAAGTAAGTCAAGCTTGAAGAAGCGAGCAAAAGATGCCATTGCCCCAGTTTTCTAACTACTGTACGCTTGTGCTGTCCTGTGGAATCTCGGTTACTGTTCAAAACGACAGTAGGACGAATCTCACCTTTATGTGTATCTTCCAACTTGTTTCTCTAGAAAAAGCTTAAGGAGATCTTCCTCAAATTGCCATGCTACCCCACTACCCTCGTTCGCACGGCGTTCAGTTTGCTTGTTGCTCTAGAAGCAAAACGTGCGTACGCGAAACAGGCTGGTCCATATTTCGTAGGTTTGAGTAGCGAGCGTGTGTTCCGCATCTCACAGGAACTTAAAGCCAGAGAGAGGCACATGAGGTTTCAGTCTTCTTCCACAGGGAATCAGTGCAGAAGATTTAGGGTTTAGAAAAACAGACAGGACAAAAGAAAAATAAACCCCATTTTTTGCCACTGGTTGTTTCAACACAAGTTTCAACGCTCAACGTAACCCTGCTAAATCATCTTCTTCAGATATGAAGCTAACACTGCAGTGAACTGATGAGTTCAGGATGAACTGAAGTAACCAGCAAGAGAAGGGAAATGTACAGTAATTCACGCGAAGAGAGAGAATCGAGCATTTCAAATGTTACATCACTATGGAAAAAGAATGAAGGGAAAACAAAAGAAGCCCTTTGCTCCTTTACATATACATGGATCTCCATTCAAATGATAAAAACCCGAACGACATGCCGAAATACCCCCGGTTTTCCCCTCAAGAATCCGCAAGGAGTTGTCCGCCGTATTGACGAGAAAATCGCGGGTATTTCGGATACAAGAAAAAGGTTGCAAAAGCTTTAGCTTAATAACCAGAAAACAAGGAACCGCGGGAAGAAAGAAATAGAAAGAGAAAGACTTCGTCTGAGTGATCAATCAATTGTGGAGAGGGTCGGGGCCGCTCGGCACGGCTCGTTTGCTATCTTCGAATGCTTGTTCGGTGCTATTGTCGACAGCATGACTCGAAGTGGAAGGTCTCCCATCGAAGCTGGCGTTCGAGCGAAACGTGATCTCTTCTTTGCTGGTGGTGGTGATGGTGGTGTCGGTTGAGTGCACTTGCTTCACTTCTACATGGTCGTTGAAGCTCGACTCTGATGACGACAACGAAGACGACGACGACAACGTCCGTGTCGCTGTGGCGCTGCAATATTCACGGCAAGCCCAGAGATGAAACGCCGAGAAGAGCACGAACAGAAGCAGAGAAGTGTGCATGGGTCTCCTGGAGCCGGCTAAAGGCATGGCTGAAAATGTCAAAAAGAGCTCTCAACATAAGAAAGTTGTGGAGACTCTCTCTCTCTCTCTCTGTCTAATTTGGAGTTGAATATTCCGGTTTCTTTGCGGAGACTTGACTTTTTAACTCGGCTCTTTTTGACTATCTAGCGTTTGACTTATGTTCCGGATGGTTCCGTCTTCTCTCCCTTTAATCCGGGTTATATTGTCGGATCTAATTTGATCTCTACGCTAAATCTGTATATATTGTACCTAACAGGTCAAATGTGTACATTCAAATACAAATATGTTTGCTTTCTCTTTCTATAATTGCTTGTGGAGGTATTATGGTCTGTATATATCACCCTTTTCCGGTGGAAAAAGGAGATTACTAACTCTAATAAACAAGTTAGACCTATATATATAAAAAAAAAAAACATGTAATAAACAAGAGTAGAAGTTACATGAACGTAGCTCCAGGGGCATGCCCCCGCAAAATCAGAAGGCGAAAAAGTCCAGTCAAAAGTGTTAGGGCACAACGTCAAGCACACTGATCTTAGCTTTTTGCCCATGGTCTCGAGGAGATCTGCGCATCGATTTGGCTTCTCTAAACACGTGCTCTCGATCTTCACCTCCCTCGAATCGTGCCAGAAGCTTCCCGCATTCAAAATTGGCTGCGGTGAGTAATTGTCGCTGTTCGCTTTATCAACAGTTTGAATGACGGATAGAGCATCGAGTTCAACATGTAATCTAGTCACGCCTCCGTGTTTAACCAACAAAAACTCATGCCAGAAGGCATCGGTTCTTCCGATCTTCCGCGCAAATCCCACAATCCAGTCTCCCCTATGATCTCGCGCTAACCCTCCTCCCCTCGCGACACCAGTTTGGTTGTCAACAGCACCGTCGGTGTCGAGTTGTATCCATCCTTCTCCCGGTGGCTTCCGCACATGGTTTCTTCCAGTAGCGTTTCTTTTAGCTTCCTTCTTTCTCAGGCTAGCATACAACTCCCCCGCTTTATCAAAGACAAAAAAGCAACTGAGTTAGGAATGGTTCGGCGTTTTTGAAAGACATGTCTATTCCAATTTGATCCCAGGGTCCAAGTTATGTCTATTCCGATTTGATTTCAGGGTCCAAATGCCCATTGGGAAGACGATCCGCTGCGGAATTTTTGGTCTTGTATGCCAACTCCGACGAACGGCAATTGTTTTCATCTAAGCTTCTACAGCTGCTGTAAAGGACAGTCTCAAGCTGCGGGGGATGATCGAGGATTGCCCCCACTGGAACGACGTAATTCATTCCTTCCAGGCCACTCATCTTCACGTTCAGCCCACTGCCACCCACGTCACAGGCCTTATTCCCAAGTGAGTTTCAAATTCCACTCTTCAGCTTATACTTTCACACTTGAAACAATGACAAGTCTAGAGTTTTTAGCGAAACCGCCATGCAAAATGTCACTAGAAGTACATTGTAAATTGAAATCGATTCCATTATAAAATAGATATGGCTTGCCATGCAGAGCTCTTCAATTTATAGCAAGGGATTTTACCAACTGCAACGCCACAGGAAAATTCCTACTACCAGTGTCCCAGCTCATGTCTTTTAACATCTGCATCTCTTCAACCCAAGAGCATATCGACCCATCATCCAAACCAAGTCTCTCTTCTAGATTTGCAATTTGCAAAGAGTATTAATCAAACACCCCCATAAAAATTATGATGAGGGGTCTTAACTTTATTTCATGAAAATGTTTAACTTCTGTGACCTGAAACTTTTAACACCAGTATAGGCATTTTTGCTCACTAGTGTTCTCTTTTTTAATAAACAAAGCGAGTTAACAGAATTTCTTGAGTACGATTGAAAAGAGCAGGCTCTTTTTGGACATACCAGTATAATAGAGAAGTAATATCGGTCAATACATTTGAGATGGAACAATCCCAGAGGCATTTTTCACATCAAGGAAGCAAAAT
Organism: Eucalyptus erythrocorys; assembly: GCA_014182555.1. NCBI lineage: Eukaryota > Viridiplantae > Streptophyta > Magnoliopsida > Myrtales > Myrtaceae > Eucalyptus > Eucalyptus erythrocorys. Next base: position 32,995,286 of record CM024603.1, on the reverse strand, counting down.
CTCAAAACTAGATAATTCCTTTTGAGTCGAAGAAGTCATGCGTAGCCAGCCATTCCTATATTAGAGCTCGTGTGCTTTGCTTTGTGGCTTGGTGGAGTCGTAACGGCCTTGGTGAAGTACATGTAGTAATAAATATTGAGAATCATCGACACTAGTACAAACACAGCTCCGGCAATGAAGACGCCTTTCCTCAACGCCTCGCAGGAGACATTCTGGGCATATATTATCCCCCGGTACTTGGTGTGATAGGCATTTTTAGTTGCCCCTGCAATCAAGCATGCTTCTGCTACGAGAAATGTTACCCTGCATAAGCATAAAGAGTGGACATCTTCAAAGTGTTCAACTCTCGAAGCCACATTTCCTGTCCAAGTTCTCCAGACTTAAAGCAGAGAAGCAATATCTGAGCTGCTAGGCAGCTTTTTATTAGTTGTTGATCATCAGCTACCATGTAACCAGCCATAAGGTACACACATCAAGTCAGAAATTACGAAATCCAAGTCTATGTTCTCCATAGTGTTGATTTCCCAAAGAAGTGTGGTGCTTATGCCAGTCTCATTCCAATTATCAGCAAACATATGCAACTGCAATAATGTTCTGGATCCTGATCCTAATTCAAACGGGCATAGCAAGCTATTTCAAAATATGATTTCTAAGTAAAACACACAAAAAACAGTTCCCAAAAGTAATTTTAGCAGCATCTTAGAACAACTACTTGGGATATCCCAGTCTCACGATCTAGAAAACGTTGGTTTCCAAAAGCAAATAGGATGGTTCCTATTGCCCATTTGGCTGGGAGGCAAGTACTTATCACAACACTACTATCCAATCATATGGCTTGCTTCAGCAAAAAGGCATCAGCAAATCAAGAGATATGCTTCAGAATTCTCACCATGAAGAAACAAAATATATGATGGACCACGCACGATGCTCTCCCGGGTTTAAGGGTCTTCCAAAACACATGCACTTTGTCACGCCCATCAGCAGAGATTCGCTTGTTAAAAGAAACAAGAAACCACCGACCCCATAGCCAGTAGCAACATCAGAGTTGTACACACAATATGTGGCATTCCTTCGCTCATCCTCAAAAATCTTTCCCTGTCATGCATAAGAGGACATGACAACTGCCTGCCTTAATTTCATTACAGGAAAACCAAAATGGGAAAAACACTTGCTTTAACCCAATGGCACTAGAAATTTGTTATGGACACTGAAACAGATCTTGAGAAATCCTATAAAGCCAAACTCAGAACAAAGTTTGACAAACACATCATCTTGTTAAAAAGAACCAAGCCATCTAACAATCTGATCACCAAAAAAGTTGTATGCAACAGCAAAGACAGGCTTTGAAGCTTCAAAATTATCATAGAAGTAAAGCAACTAACAAAGCCATTACGGTCCTATGGGTACCGGAGCACTGGTTACCCGAATAAAAGTTTTAACTAGTGGATTTGAAATTCGACTGAACTGTTGTTCCTTCTCATGACACCAACCATCGAACCCAGCATCATGCACATTAGCATCCTCCAGGGCCTATAAATGACACTGAAAACCCCAGAACTGTGACCAAATCAATATTTGATTTGTTAGCAATTCATTGCAGTACCACTACGGCACACTGTAACGGGCAAAAATCAGACAATGGGACTACAGAAAATAATGAAATCCTAATGCGGCAGCTCTAAAGCATCTGTCCATGTGTTAGTTAATGCTATTGTGTGGTTATGAAACTGTTAAGTTACCAATGTTGAAGCATCAAGAGCACACAGACATATCAAAAGTTCGGCAACTACTGTCACCACAACCAATGTGGGGTTCAATGTCCCTTTGAAGGAGAGTTTTGCTGGTACATTTCCACTCACATCAATTTATGAGAATCAAAATATTGAAGCGTTGCTACTGTTAAAGTAGAGATTGACTGGCAGTCATGATATATATGCCATTACTTCTTGCACATTGCCCTAGCACTAGAAGTTCATGTTTGGTAAGCATATCGCCTAGGACAAAAATATCATCATGTCTGCTGACTATTTCTCCACTTTGATGACTGTCTCATTCATTAGCACTTTGGTAGGCCATAAAGGCACACGGATCATGATATAGGTACATAGCTGAAAAACTACAGGCAGAATACATGGATGACAGAAAGAGCTCAAAAACTCCAGAGCACACCTCATAAGTAGATAGCTAAATCCTAGAGATGCAAGCAAAATATAAGGATGGATTCACACAATTTCCAACTTCTAATTAAAGGTCAAGCAATGTCTGCACTGAAAGTGATGTGTCAACTGAAAGAAACTGTTTTTGACTACCACATCACTCGGTTCCACCAATCTTCTGTCTCATTCTCATGACAAACACTTCCCAAAAGTAAATAGCTAAATCCTAGAGAAGCAAGCATGATATAAGGATGCCTTCACACAATTTCCAACTTCTAAATAGAGGTCAAACATTGTCTGCACCAAACGTGATACGTCAACTGAAAGAAATTGTTTTCGACTACCACATCACTCGGTTCCACCACTCTTTCTCTCTCGTACTAAAAATTGGATGACAAACACTTCCCCAAAATTCCGAACATCCAAAACTTCAAATTTAGAAATGTTCAGTTAAACACAAGCCTAACGACATTGTGCGTAATGACTAGCACTAGAATGTTCAAATGGGCATGTCCCATTTATTCACTCAGGAAAGCAGCCAAGCCTCGCTCAGTGGCAGGAAGTACGTAAGCACAGCCCATCACTCCTACACCAGAAAATCTAACTCCCCGGACAGATATTTTCAAAATCCTACCGCAAAGTTAACAAGAAGCACTGATGGAAACCCATTCCAAGGAGCACGTACACACACAGATCTCAACCATTACCGAGGCTTACAAGCTATCCCGTAAACACCACCACTAGAGCGAGCTCCGTCAAGTAAAGAAAAAGCTCCACAACTCGAAGATAAAAACCCCTGCTTTTTCCCCCACAGACAATGCAGGGGCCACAGATCATCCAAGAGACACTAAGGGGCAAGCATTCAGCGCAAACTGCTAAAAACCCACGAATCACTAGCGCAGAGAAAGCTGTGGAAGCCAAAAAAGCTCAGCGGAAAAGGTGGGGCTTACAGTGCTTCTCCTCCTCTCGGCCGCAATGGCGAACCCGAAGGCAACCAGGCCAAGAACTATCAGCAGAAGGTACACCAGAGAGTTGCCCCTCGCTTCCCCCATCTCTCCCTCTCTCTCTCTCTCTCTCTCTAGAAGTGAGAGAAGATCTCGCCTAGCCTAGCAAGCAGGAAGTGAGAGAGGGAGCCGAAGCTGAAGATGAGATGCTGAGAAGTGTGAAGTGCGGAAAGTGTGAACTGCGGAGCTTGAGAAGGAAGAGTGTCCTGAAAAGGCCCGAAAGAAAAGTGGAATTAATTGGACTTCCTACGTACGCAGGGAAGTGGCAAAAAAGTAAAAGACAGCAGCAGTATCGAAAAGAGATTCCGAACCACGCATCCGAGTGGCGCGTCGCCGTCACGCGGAGATCCCCGAGCACCGAACGGGCCGCGGTTGCTTCGATGAAGAGCGTGCTCCCCACTTGCTCTTGCCTGGCGTGCAGGGAGAACTTTTCCTCGAGGGGAAAAATTGGGGGACAGGTGGAGGGCGGGATACGGAGGCGTGGGCTCCACATCGGGTGCCCATCCCGAGGTGTGGTCATGATTGGGTAGAATGGACGGTCGGATGCGTCCCGACGCGGGGCCTGATCTTGCGTGGGGAGTGGAAGCGCACAGTAACAGCATGAGGCTGCCCGCTCGCTACAAAGCCTGCAATCACTCGATATCTATAATAAATTTAATAATGGCCGACATAAATTCGAATTTTGCAGAAAGTAGGATGAACAATAATAATTGCGGACATGATTATTTTTAAAGTGGAGGATTAATTTAATGAGGATTATTTGTGGCTCTTTGGCATTCGTTTCTAAAAAATAAATAATTTTAAAAAAATTCTAAATACAATGACAAGTATCACTTATAAAAATAAATTAATAAAAAATATTTCTATCGTTCACAAATATTTAGATATAGATCATTATTGATAATGAAAATATTTTTTGTCAGTAAATTATCTTAAGCAATACAACCAACTAATTTTAGAAAAAATATATTCTAAAGCATTCGTTTTCCGTGAAAGAAATGAAATCTTCAAAACAAAATCATTTTGATAATCGTTATTTATCATTGCATCTTCGGCCCTAGGAAAAAGAGAATGAGACCAATTATTCATTTATATATCCCATTTGAAATTTAATGATAAAAAATTTCAACACTGATTTTAAAATTTAGAAATTCCAAGCATCCAAAATCGAATCTACGGTGAATTACAAGAGTATGTTGCAATTTCTTTTTCAGAGAAAACTTATTATGATATTCATAAATTTCGATAAAAAGACATCCCTAACGAATTTAGAATAAATTCACAATTCATAACTCTTCGTCAATGTCCAAAAATTTCTTGACATTGCACAAAGAAATAGTTTTCTTTTAGAGGACTGCTGACTTTATTAAATCTCCGAACATTCCTTACCGAGTAATGGCGCAAAGTATTTTGGAGGTACTTAAATAAGTAGTAGAATTGGGAAAATTCAATTCCACGTTATTGGCATAGCCAAAAAATGTGAGGTTCCGTAAATATTAAATAATGGGTACTAAAACTGTGGGCCCATAAGGCCCAATCCACTTTTGTCAAGCATGTTGGCCACCAATTCCTTGATCAAAGCTATTTATATTTAGAGTGAAATATTCCAAATTTAGGCTAACTTTATATCTTAATGTTAACACTCAAGAGATCGACACATCAACATAATATTTTATTGGACGGCCTTGATCGACTCTCCTTATTTTTCTATTCTTCTCTGTTCCTTTCCCCTCTATTTCCACAAACAACCTTCTTCCATTTCAATTGCAGTGCCGTGCCACTGCCGCCCTTGCTATCCAAGCTTAGATCTAGAATTTTTTTTTTTTTTTTTTTTGGGTCAGAAATACTGATGTTCATTACTAAACTGAAAATAAAGGATTACAAAAGGATTCAAGATCCGAACATAAGATCAACCAAAGGGAATGAGGGGGATTAATATTCCAATTCGTTAGAAAAAAAAAAAAACCGGTTCCGTGAGCCTTAGCGACCTAGTCGGCCACTTTATTATAATCCCTTGGTTCAAACCAAATAGCAACTCATTCTAGCTAGCCCAACACGTTGATGTAATCTTGAATAATCGACTAAGAAGCCCATGGTGTTTTAGACCGCCCCATAATACAATTAACTATTGATAAGCTATCTTATTGATAAGAGCGAGTTTGGATCAATGGGGAGTACATCTTTATTTCGTGTGTTTAGCTTCTCTTTCAACCACTACAAAGCTTCCCTAATTGCTAGGGCTTCAGCAATGAAGGCAATGAGGACGAAGATCGGCCTTGCGAGCCTGTCCATGAGCACTCCATCGACGTTCCTACTTAGTATTGCAACCGATCTCTCCATGGTCGAGCTGCTCTAGGAGCAATCCACATTGATTTTGCAACAAATCTAGGTCGGCAAGAGGAGCTCCTTTGCTGCAAATGGGTCACCTTGTTCTCGAGTGAGTTTCCCACCAACCTACTTCATAACTAGTTGCACTTGTAAAGATAGCTCAATTATTAAGCTCGAATCAAGTTTCTATGCTTGAAAGATCGTATCATTCCTTGCCTTCCAATTCTACCAACTCAGTTCAGTGAAGACAGCTTTCAGCTGGGTAGATCTCACGGTCAAATTCTACCAAATCCATTTATCCATCTTATTGCAAGTTTATGGGGATAAATTGGCTCAAATTCGCTAATTCAACCAAACTTGCTTTGTCCAAGGGCGTAAAATGAAGATGTGCTTAGTAGTTTTGAAGCTTGGCCACAAAAGGGACACTCTTCTTCAGGTAGCATATTTCTCTTGTATAAGTTTTCCATTGTCGACAAAGCATTGTTACTCGTACTCCATAGTAGAAATTTAACTTTAGGGTAGGTTTTTAGCTTCCAAATTTCAGTCCATAGTTTCTTGGGTGGTTGGTAAGATGTAGAAGCTTGATTTGTCATTTGAAGTTTGTTGGAGTCTTGTGGCTTGTTATATCCACTTTTTACTATGTAAGAACCTAAACTGTTTATTGTCCATATCATCTTATTTGGTCCGGGTATAATGCTATAAGGCATAGATGATATCTCTTTGATAATTCTTTTCTCAAAAGTCTCTTGTAGTAATGAGAAATTCCACCCTCCCTCATTTAGATTCATTAATTTAGCTACTAAGTAAGGGTTGTTATGTTTTACTAGACCTCTTATCTTACCTGAAAGTAGCAATCTATCCCCTCGATTATAATCTTCTTGCCATCTCCCTCTTCCCATTTAATCTCTGGCTCGATTGTGTCTCTCCCTATCAGTAAGCTTTGCCATCCCCAAAAGGGTCAAGGGCCTTTATTTGTTGTCCAAAAGTCTCCTCTTGGAAAATAGATTCCTTTCAACAGTCTAGTCCATATGGCATTCAGGTCTTAAGTAAATCTCCAAGCCTATTTCGCTAGCATCACTTTATTAAAATCAACTAGGTCTTTAAAATTTATCCCCCCACAATCCTTCCTAGTCTTCAAGATATCCCATCTTTTACAATGTATACCCTTTTTAGTAGCATTTGGCTTCCACCAAAAAGAAGATACTTTTTTTTTTAATAGCTCTACGAATTGATCTGGGAACTTTAAAGATGGACATGACAAATTGAGCTAATGCTTGGACTACTATTTTGATCAAGATTCTTTACCTGCCTTCGACATTAGCTTCTCTTTCCATCTATCCAACTTACCATCAACTTTAGCAAGAACCCAAAAGAACATTTGCTTTTTAGTTTGTTCCCAGTTTGAAGGTACACTTTTTTTCCCTATTTTCTCAATAAGTGGTACTCTCAATTCAACTGGTAGATTCTATTTTACCCCTTAGGGATAGTTTTTCCTAAAGACTATTCCTAACCTATTGAGGTTAATGACCTATCTTGATGTGAAACAATATTGATATAGGATATTTGCTAGGTTATGAGCCTCAATTATTATACTATCTAGTAAGAATATAGCATTATCCGTGAATCAAAGATGTGATAATGTGGGACAATGTGGATTCAATTGGATGCCCTTTAAGCTACCATTTGTTTTAGCTTTTAACATCAATGAGGATAGAACGTTGGCCATGATAATGAAGAGATAGGGAGATAATGGATTTCCTTGTCTAATTCCTCTAGTTGGTGTGAAATAATCACCGGACTCTTCATTAACTCTACACTAAAAGACACTAAGGAAATGCATTGTTTAATCAATAAGACCCATTTATCTCTAAGCCTATTTTTAATATGCAATTACCTAGGAAGTCTCATTCTACCTTGTCATAGGCTTTTTGCATATCAAGTTTTAGGACCACCTTTCATTTTTGCACTTTTAGCCAATGTAGGGCTTCACGAACAACGAAAATGTTATCTTGTATTTGTCTCCCCCAACAAAAGCACTTTGTTCTTGAGACATAATTTCTGGGAGCCAAGGTTTCGGACTTTTGGCCAAGACCTTTGCAATAATTTTATAACTAAAATTGCACAAGCTAATGGGCCTATACTGATAAATATTTCATGGATTTGAGATTTTACGAATGAGAGTGATATGAGTTCTATTGATTTCAGGGTCAAAGGTACCTTGGCTGAAGAAGTTGCCAACCATTCTGAATATGTCTTCTTGAATTTTCGACTAATTACTTTGATAAAATAAACCATTAAACTCGTTCGGTCATCGAGCTTCTGCAGCGCCCATTTGGAAAACTACTAATTTCACTTCTTCTCTTGTAACATTCCCTATTAATGCTTTATTCATCGCATTCATAATCACTTATGAGCAGTGGTCTAAAATAGGCCAATATTATGGTAATAGAGATTGATAGAAACCCGTTATATGTTACTTCAAGATGGAAGGGTCTCTAGTCCAATTTTGATAATCAATTTGGAGCATAAAAATCTTGTTGCGTTGCCTTCTTTAAATTGTGGTCGCATCGAAGTATTTTGTATTTTTGTCCCCTCATTTTATCCAATTAATTGTGGATCTCATGCCTCGGTACATTTCTTCTCGTTTCTATAGGCCTTCAATTTGCTTAACAATTCGGCGATAATTCTTTTTGGTTCGGATTCCCTGCGGTTCTATTTGTTATCTCAATAAGTATTCCCCCAAGTGATTGAATTTAACAAGATGCATTTTTAAATTTTTTTGCTACTCCACCTCCTCAATTCATCAACTACTTTCCTTTTTTTGTTCACTATATTCAGAGAGATGTGCTCTTCAACCTTTCCAGCTTTTCAAATCACTCCTTTAAATTCCACATGTTCTATCCAAAATGCCTCAAATCTAAAAATCTTTGTTTTTTTACACCATCTAAGTCTGAAATTAAGAGAATCGGACTTTGTTCAATCCAATTGTAGGAAGTGCAAATGCCTCTACATTTAGGAATAAGACTCTTCATTCTATATTACAAAGCACCCTATCAAGTCCTTTTTTCTCAAGTTTTGTCCTTTCCCGCTTGCTAGACCATGTATACGCACATCCCTTACTTTCTATGTCCATCAATGAGCACGAATTCACAAAATCCCTAAATGTCATCGTTCTATACCGATCTACTTCACTTTTTCCAACTTTTTTTCCATTGGTATAAGACTTCATTAAAATTTTCAATACACAATCATAACAAACTATTTGAGATATGGGTAGAACACAATGCTTGTCATAGTTGTAATCTCTCTAGATAATTTTTAGGCGCATGAACGAATGATATCCGCATGATCAAACCACTTATTAGGTCTTTATATATAATTTTTAAAAGCTCCTCTATGCTAAATGTCACTTCCATATGAACTTCCTCATCCCACATAAGTACCAATCCATCCCCAAATTCCAATCGGGTTAATGATAGCAACATCGTTAAACGGAATGTGCTTTTTAACTCCGTCTACAGCAATTTCTTTATTCTTGATTCCATGAGGAAGATCAAGTCGGGCCTCTTTCGAGCCACTAAGGCTCGAAGATGCTGGACTATCAAGGGAGTGCCCAACTCTCAACAATTCCAGCTCAATAACTTCATATATGCCCTAGTGGCTTATTAGATAGAGCTAGCCACCAAAGCCTGTTTGCTAACACCTTCCCACATTTGAATAGGGATATTCATAGGATTCTCCTATTCCAATAGGGTCCTTGATTGTCCTTGCTTCTCATATGGAGTGAAACGTTTCTGTTTTTTGGCTGCTAGTGTTTTCTGTCCTATTTTGCCTTTCTTTGGTGACCTTATAATGCTATAACGTTTTGTTGAAGGTAGAGAAAGTACATGTTTGTTGTATTCTTTTCCCCTTATTAATGACCATATATTCCGACATTTGTTCATCGTGTATTAGCTCATTCGCCACTAATTTATAGATGACCAGAGCCTTATTCAATCCCGTATAATCCTTTTGCAGGTTGAAATCTTCAGCAGGACTTGGTGTTTCTAGTACACTCTCCTCTTCTTCAAGATTGGGTTCTAATTTGCCATAGAAGGTTTTCCAACAGGGGTTATAATTTCTCACTTTAGCCTTCAGCCATAATACACATCTACTAGGTTTTTTTTGAACCAATCCCGTCTCCTCATATGGGAATTTATGACAAAAATTTAGCATACTGTCCAATACAACCACAAGAGTAATAAAAAAGAGGCAACCTCTCATATTTGAAATCAATCCACCATTTTTGACCTCCCAACTCAACTATGGATCCTATCTTCAGGGGAATCTCCAAGTTTAGTTTAATTTTGACTTTACCAAATTTTGGGCGAGCTATTATTTTTTCCTTCAATTCTGACTTTCTCTACTTTGCCCAATTTTGATGCTATATTACGCATAGCATTTTCTGACATCTTAGCTCGAGAGAGACCAAAATATGCACCCAGAAGGTGTAATGTTTAAACTTGTAGCAGTGTTTAGGGACATTAGGGTCTCATTGTTGCAATACAAGAAGATTGATGACAAAAACCAAGGACCAAAATCTAACACTCGGTTCCTCTCCTCAGCCGAGTCAAATGTATATAGAAAGTATACAGGTTCAATGATCTCACATTTCACCAATTCTAACTTCCATGATTTCTTCATCATACTTAAAAAGGCTTGAAAATTAACATTTAGTTTAGAAAAAAGTTTTTCATAAAGAACAAGTTCACTTTCCTTTTTTTCTTTGTTAGGCACTTCATCAACCAGCTTTGTGATGTGCTATTTTGACCATAAGTCGCCCATGCTTTTACATAACGCCACCATTCTAAAATAATTTTCATGTATGCCTTCTATGTTGTATGAGATAGCTGAGCATATGTAAACTTCTAGGGTAGTAATTGTGCCGAATCCAACTTGGTAGTCTTCTGGGTGTTTCTAGAGTGAAGGAAGCCCCAAATGAGCTCGGACTGTCGCAATCAGCTTGCACCGAGGTAGGTATTCAGATTTTATGAGTCTGGGTTGTTCGGATGGATGGTTTTGCGTTCAAAGATGGGAATCAACGCCAGTATTGGTCGAGAGGAGCTGAATCGGGGATGATCCCAGATTCTTGCTAATGTCGCTTTGAGGGGTTGCGGTTCCCATATGGGAAAACCTTTGTGAAGAAGAACACTGGTATAAAACTTAGTCCGAATTGAAAGGTATGGAAGACTCCACGGAATTAGAGTAGGAAGCCCAAGATTTAGGGTTTAAGAGAAGACATTACCACCAGAGCGATAGAGAGGAATCTCACACAAGTTGAGAAAGATTGTCTAAAGAATCACGATCTAGGGTGGCGCTAGGCTGGACACAACCTCAATGTTGGTAGCTGGCCGTGTGTTTCCCTCTATTGCCGGAGGTTGCATGATCCCCTCCTCCATCTTCACGGATAAATAGGTCAGCAATTTACTCATTTATCCTAACAAATCTCCTCTTATGTGCGAGCTTCAATGTTAGGTTTGTTTCACTTCAATCAAAGTTTGGCACCAACTTATCTAGATTTGCTCCCCCTTAATTCAAGTTTTGCCTCAACTTGTCTCAAGTTGAAAAACTTGAATCTCCAATACCTAACTTCATATACAGTCTCTTTTTTCAGACCGAACCATGAAGTTTGACATTGACCTCACAAGCTCGATACACATTGAGAGTGGGCCACTAATTAACCATCGGCTCTGATACTATTTATTAGGAACACCTAGCAAAAGTCTAATACCTTAAGTTGGGGAGATCATTAAGAATGAGCGCAAATCCAAGCTGCTCAATATATCAAGTTAGACTCACCTTCATTTAAAAACTTAAGTTGATAAGTTATTGTCCGACTTAAATATATTAATTGCCTCACACCTCACAAATTCTCTGATGCGGGACTTCTCTAACAAAACTTACACATATATTCTAACACAAGGGATGATGGGGAAGGTCATGGGGAGTCAATCCACCGCATGTGGATCGGGGTGATAGTGCATTGAATCTATAATACTAATAGAGGACTGGGGAGGGAGGATATTTGGGGGATACGGTCGTATTTCGCATATATATCATCAAAGCATATAGAGGATCAAAATCCTTCGTGTTTTATTTATAACCCCACCTTCAATTCACAGAATTATTTTTAAGTCCATGTCTACTGCTTGAGCCGTTAGTATCTGTACGATCACATAGAACCAAAATGCACATTGTTATACACATGTAACGAGGAACTAATGGCACGGATGGTTTGTAACCTTTTCCATTGTTATCAGTCGAGAAAGATCAGGGAAAGGAAAAGGAGAAGACGAAGCGAGCGGGCGTTACTCCGGAAGAGAAACAACTGGAGATTCACGCTTTGGTTTCTCGCTACTGAACAGGGAAACCGACTCTCTCTCTCTCTCTCAACCCTTCGGTTTCTCCAAATCCTTCAAGTTCCAGAGGTCGCCGTCGTCCCACGCAACGTCGCCGAAGAGGGCATTGTAAGCTTCGTCGCCCATGAACTCCCCGTCCCAGAATGGCGACCAGACGGACCCGAACGACATCGCTTCTTCGTCGGCCACCTCCCACGTCCACCACGGCCACTCCTCCCACCCCTCCATCTTCTCCTCCGCAGCCGCCGCCGCCGCCGCCGCACAGTCTCCTCCCGCCACCCCTTCTCCTCTCACTCTCGCCTTCTTGGCATCCTCCCTAGCTTCCGCAGCTGCCACGTAAGTTCCCTGAGCTTGGGCGTCTTCTTTATCCGACGTTGATGATGATCTAGCGGGCTTGCTGGGAGCTTCCACGCCCTTCACTCTTCGCTTCTTCATAGTTCTTGATGATGATATTACAGCCGGTTTTCGACCGAAGCAAGTTTTTTTTTTGGCCGACTTAAACGAAGGGAGAAGCAAGAAGAAAGATTTCTTTCGTGAACGGTACGTTACGGTGAATGATAACAACGATGGCGGCCACTCATATTTATAGCGAGCCGAAGATAAAGAGCGGACCAGGGTTTTGGAACTTGAGGCCGCGGGTGCGGAGATGACGAGTGCAGATTTTGGGGTTTGCGCGTTGTCAAGATCGAGACCTCAATACCTTTCTTTGATTTCAAATCAACTCAAATATCCCATTGTTTGGCTGTGCATATGCTCCTCCTATGATGCCAGAGGACCCAATTAACTTCAGAGCGGAGGCGTCGGCTCGTGCCGACCTCGCCTGATCAGGCAGTCCATACAATATTTACTGACCATGATCGGATGGGGACCATCAGATTGGGACCGCCCTTGTTGAAATAATCACTTTAATTTTATTTTATTTTTTGGTCGAAATAATAATCACTTTAATTGATTAAGTACGTATATGATCAACTGAATCAGCGGCCTCGATAGAATCGAAATGGTCGGCAAAAGGGGGAATGTCTACCGCTCCGAACTTCGGATGACGAGCGCGTCGGAGGCCTAAAGTACTTTTCTTCTTGCCCTTTCATCGAGACGAAGTGCTCGTTGTAGGTGGGATTCGTGGCTCTCTTGTCTTCTAGTCAAAATCGCGAAGGCTGTTTTGTCTCCAAGGCCAGGATTCGTGCACGAGGCTACATTCAACGAACGTGGGGGGAGATCCCAGGGACAAGCCATTGAGCATTCCAGAAGAATTTTCATGTGATTGGCGAATGAGGTTACTTGCTAGCCTATTAATGTAAGGCCTCGTGCTTTTTCCCGCCTGACGTGAAAATCACAAGGTTTTCTCGTATGTCATTTGACACGGCTTACCGGACCGGGACGTGCGAGATTCCTCGATTTTGCTAATCGATCTCGAAATCCTAAACTCAGCCACATGACTGTTATCTCGGCGAAGCGTCGGGCACGTCATTGGAACGAAGATGAGTCAGTTTGTAGATTTGTCTGATTGCGAGGGAGGCAAACCCGTTGGGATTCACTAAGGGTCGGGGAGCAACGTGCGAGGGCCGTCGACTGGGGATGCGCGTGCATGCTTTGGCGCATTAGGCGTCGTCGGTCAGACCGATCCCTGGAGATTTGGAGGAGATAAGACTTGGTTTTCCGGACGTCGTTTCTGATGTTACCTTTGAAAGCGACAAGTGCTCGTAAGACAAACCTTTGCTTTTTCATTTTACCAGATAGAACAGACAAACTTCGAGCGGGAGAGTACACCCAGAGATCTTGTAAAGGGCTAGAGTTGCCTATTGTCTTAGAGGTCGGAAAGAGATGGCTAAATGGTAGTTTTGGGTTAGGATTTGATTGAGAGTAAATGGAACTGCATCCTTAACAAAAGTTGAAAGTCGAACTTGAGAAGATGGTAACGCAGATGACAACATCTCCATCGAATCTCATATGACATGCGCTTTTTAATATTCATGCCATCACGTTCATCTATGTTAATTTTATTATTAAATTAATCGATTGAACGCTAGTGCCGTCCCCGTCTTTTAATTAATCCGTATAAGTTATTAGCACCCTCGTAACTTTAAATAATTTTTCTTTTGGCTCATTCACCCTCCATCTAAGTTTCATTTCTCTGGCTATTTCGGTGAGTTGCGCGTAAGTGTACCTTGAAGATTGGACAAGTCAAAACTAACGGCCTTGTTTGCACATGACACCTCTTGCCTTGTTATCTACTCTTTTCTCGAATCAAAATCATGGAAACAATAATGATAAATAGGCTCATATTATAACCACCCACCTGGGTGACGCAGTTGGCTTTTGGCCTCTTCCCCCTCACGAAGAGGAGAGGTTCGAAACCCCAACGCGTCGTAGGGTGACTTACCTGTGCCCCCAGTGATTTACTCCCAGCATTCGGCCGTGCGGGTTCCCTGGGTCACAAAAAAAAAAAATAGGCTCATATTATATGTTATGAAATATGCTAGAACTAAATTTTGGAACCTTTCTTAATAGTACTTTTTTTTTCTTAAATAAATTTTTCTTGCCTTTGCGTCATTGCGCGTGGTATGAGTTCCACAGCATAACTTCCTAACAACTCCAATTTTTCTTTGGGAATTTTTTTTTTAACACTATATTACATGACGCGAGGTATAAAATCACTTATAATGTAGACAATATGGGCGACTTCAATTTCTCTTGGCAATTACAGCGCTTATTATTATGCTGTTTTTATTGTTTTGACTATTTAACTTCTTGAATTATTATAGTGTGCGCACTTCAAGAAAAAGCGAACTGAAAGTAGAAGGGTCCGAAACAATTTATACTACGGATATTCATCAATTTTATTTTGAAAAAAAAGTGTTAAATTTATTATATTTGTTTCAATTCAGTCATCGTAAATATTTTAATTGTTCCAATTCAATCCTAAACATTTTCATCTTTTATCAATTGAGTTTATCTAACGAATTTTAGCTAGAAATCATTGATATAGAAGTAAGCCATCTTACGTGGCACGGTTAGTGCTTAAATGGATATTTTTTAATATTATTTTGAACTTTTTTATCATTTTTTTCTTTTCTTTGATTTACTCTTCTTTCCTTTTTTTGGGGGAAAGAGGGCCGGCAAAGGCCGTCGACCAACCCTTGCTAGCCTAACGAGAACCATGACACCCTTACCTAGGCCAAGATCAAGGGATGGCGTCATGGTCCTCACTATGACAAGGGTGCATGGCCTTTGCCCAAGCCCTTACCGGCCACAAGAGCCTTGGGTTGCTAGCTCTTGGTCCAAAAAAAATTAATAATAAACAATTCAAAAAACATGTAAGGTTGCTAATATCCACATCACTAATTTCTGGTTAAAATTAGCCGAATGAATTCAATTGGCAAACGTGAAAAGATTTAGAATCAAATTGATATAATTGAATGGTTTATAATTGAATTAATAAGAGCATAATATGTTTAAAATATTTCGGTGGGTGAGGGCTCATTGGCCTCACACTCAACCGTGGCATTGCGGCCCTCTCACTAATGTAATATGCCACATCCTCCTCAAATGGTGATGTTTCATCTTACCGATTATGCCATGTCAGCAAAATGGCGGAAGATGATTGAGTGGTCCAATTACGCATACTACTAGGTTTGATGACAAATATTGCTAAGAAGAAATGTGAAAAATTTTGTCCAATCACCCTCTTAATTGATGGATTACAATTATTAATACAGCTCGAATTTATATCTAGCTAAATTCTTTATGTGGGCGATGGCTACGGCATGTAACTCCCTAGAGATGGGTTGAAGAAAGAACCGTTAGAAGACCAAATCACACATGTTGCATAACAGGGAGGGATCAAAAAGTGAACTTATACTCTTCTCACTATCTTTTAAAGCTTTAATCAATAATAGAAGTAAGCAATAAGCATCAATAAACACACTCCGCTCCTACTGGTGGATGATAACGGCAGCATGCCCCGTCTATGAGTAAAAAAAATTAGCAGGCCTTATACAAAGGAGCAGGTTAGCAGATGTTATGTGTTCTCGTTCATGTAACAAGTCGATACGCATTGCGCTGCAATGACTCGCCCACATTTTCAGGACCTTGTCTTCACAAAGGCTTGGAGCCGCGACGTCGCAGGCACAAAGGACTTAAGAAGCCAAGGCGGGGGGCTCGAACAGCCAGTGCTTGTGATCAGATTGGCCGGTCAAAGAGGCGCCGCCTCGTAAACCTCCTCGCTAACGTTTTCATTTCTTGCCTTGGGCTTCTCCTTTAATGTAGTTTTCCCGTTTCGCTGGACCCAAAGGCCGTAGTGCAGCTCGTTGCATCAGAGCGCAAGACCGCTAGAAAAGCCGATCAACGTCAACAGAAAAACAGAAGACGAGAAATCTCATTTCCGTTTGTCTGTGCAGACTAGGATGAGCTTGCATACGTTGAACAGCCTTCCTATGACAAGGATGTCCGCTATGTTGTTTTGTCCTTTTTTTAACAAGGTAAAACTCAGATCAATTAGTTGTGCGAAGAAGAGTACGTGAAAACCAGCTACGTCTCTTGGGGAGTAAACAGAATGTGGTTAGAGCGGCTAGCAGATCTTCTCCATGCACGTATCACTTCTCTAACAGATGCGCCGCTCTTGGGTGAGGCTTTTCGTAGCCGAGGCTTTTTCCTCATGGTTTAGGTCGACGAAGTAAACGAAGTAGAATTAAATGAACATTACTTCCCACGAGCAGATTTTTGCAATATTTCTTTCTCACCATATTTGTAGCATGATCTTTTCTTGAGAGAATTTCCTAAGTCGGAGTCATCACTTCTTTCGGCATGAAAAGGTATCCTTCTATTGAAATTGAGAGCAATGGAGACAATCGGCATGTGTTATGTCTTTCGCTCAAGATGTAAAACTAAGACGGTGTTGTTTGGCAAACCTATAAACGATGATTGTTGAAGCAGTGCTTGTAGGACCCTACTAACTATTGTAGGGTTAATATCCCGAAGAAAAAGCCCCAAACCCAGTATACCAGTAACAAATTTACCCCAAACTAATTTTTTTTACCATAAAAAATTCCAAACTAGTGTACCTATGACAATTTTACCCCGATTGACCATAAAAAAAAAAAAAAAAAAACCTTAAACCGGTATATTTATAATAAATTTACCCCAAAGTAATTTATTCGATCACAAAAAACCCCAAACTAGTAAATTTATGACAAATATAATATCCACTAAATTAGATTAATACCACAAAAAAATCACAAAAATTGTAAACTATAACAAATGGAATGTAAAATCTCAAATTGGTATATCGGTCAACCGTCATGTCATTTAAATTAATAAAAATTCAATGAAAACTAACAAATGGTAAATTTATCACAAGTGTACTAATTTGGAGTAAATTTATCAAAGATATACTGGGTTTGGGGTTTTTCGGGGTATCAACTCAATATTTAACCAACTTTGCAGATACCCACCCAATAAGTTCCTCACGGCTCCTCTTCTAGGTTCGTCGAGCTCTTGCTAACTTAAGCATTGGAAGGCCAATCCAAAGTCTCCAACTTGCACGCCCCTCAACTTGCCGATCCATGTGCATAGATTCGGAGATCAAAATTCCAAGGTCAGCGATCCAATTCACACCTCAGCAACAGTTTTCCCACTCAGATTTGTGTGGAATAACCTCTCACCTGGGGTGAAAACCCTATACCTTTCGAGCAAATACCGCCTCCATAGAATCGTGAAAAGAAAGACGCTTTAAAGCATCTCACCTTCCTCGTCGTCGTCATCTTTGTCACATCACTACATGTTTTGTGTCAACAACCTTTCGTTTTGTATCAGCTTGTCCTTGGCCCAACCAACCATATAAATGCTTATGGAGATATGGGCAGCGGACGGCACGTCCCACAGGTCAGATGGTGTCTTGCGGGCAATAATGGATGGATTGCTCGATCGACATCACCCACCCAAAACCCAACCCCACACAGACATTACACCCCATCAACAACCGAACTTCCCCCACCTTCGAAAGCGTTGCTGCGACAAGCATAATGTCTCGTCGCGCAACGCAAACACTAAATCGACGCAAGTGGACGGGGCATGCCTCGAGGCTTCAAATTGATTTAAGAACATTCGGAGGACCATTTCCCCATGCCTCAGCAAAAGCGGGGCCAAAAAAAAAAAAACCAAGAACCCAACAAAAAGGCAGGACTGCCCTATCTTGCCTCAGATGCGCGCAATCGATGCCCATACCTTGCGATTAAATAGGGCACATGAAACATCAGAGTCAACCGGCAAGATGCGCCACGCTCTAGTATTAGAAATTTCGGCAGTAGAGCAGAGGATGCCCCCATGCCGTGCGTGGATCCTAAGCAAACATCATCACATCACGTAACTTTTCCAGATTCACATTCAAAAACCGGGGGGGAAAAGAGTGCAGCGAAAGCCTCAAAAGAAAGCAGATTCCATCCATGTCCATCCCCAGTTGACAAGAAGACAACAATGGGGAAGAGAAACAGGGACTCCCAACAGAAAGTTCAGATATAAATAAAAGGGTTTCTATTTACACATAAATTACTAACTTCGATTACTCAACTTCGACCTGATTTGTACAACTTCGCCCTCTTTAAGCCGGCTCCACGAAACTTTCAAAAGACTCTTAAAAACCCCCCCACATCCTCTTTCAACTCTCTTTACATACAAAATAAACCAAAGAGGATAGACAAACAAAGGGGGTTAGAAAAATTTAAAAGGTTGATCTCCCATCTCAGCTCAAGCCAAGTTTTTCAGTAAACTTTCCATCCAATAGACACCTAAAGGACACTCCCTCTCTCAATTATTTTGGTCAACAACTCATTTTACTTACAAGACACTTCCCATTCAATTTACATAGGACCCTTTTTAACATATATATACACTAACAAAAAAGAGGACATGCTCCTTCCGTGCTCCCTCGCGATTTCAAAAATCTCCCGAGCTCATCAAGTTTAGCAGTAAAAAACGGATGACTTTTAGTGGTCGGCGTGTGGTTCAGTTCGTGGGGCCTCTGCTGTCTCTCTATGCCAGTGCCGGGATCCCGCAGTTCCTGCGGTCCCTGTTGAGGCAATCGAACCCCTCGACTCTCACCGCAGGTTTGTTCCCAAAACTTGCGCGAACACAGCCTCCTTTCCTTGAAGACGATGATGGAGACGAGGACAGTCCCGAAGGGGTAGGGATCGGCGACACTGGCGAGAATGCAGCGAAGCTATCGTCCCCGAACCGATCATCTTTAATTAATGGGTTAGCTACTCTACTTGGCGGTGACCCGCAAAAAAATGGGGGCGACGAGGCCATCTGTGCACTAAATTCTTCCATACCATTGCCACCCTGCAATGTCATCCCAAAAAGCAAATGAACTTAGAAATTGAGATCCCAAACACTAATGTGAGTCTATTCAGGCAATGAGCAGGTTGCTGGGTTCACATATCCTAATGCGCAGTCTAATTACTTGATCTAAAGCTTGAATTGGCACATCTTGCTGGTATTCCATGACATCTTAAAATAACAAATACCGAAAGCCAAGTACACCACTACGAGTGTCTCAATTTCCAGATCCGCAGTTTCAGATCCTAGATCCATTCAATGCGACGAGACTACTAAAAAAAGATGAACTTAATAAGCTTTAAGAGCAGGTTCCAAAAGAATACCTTGGTCAGGATGATATCCAAAACCTCAGTCCCTGCTTTCAGATCGCTCAGTTCAGCTTGGCTCCTGCAGATCAAGCGAGCAACAGACCATAAGTACCTTAAAAAACGTCGACCACTTACATAAGAACTCAAGCAAACGTAGAGAGAGAGAGAGAGAGAGAGGTACCCCAAGTGCCATCTGAAGGGCCTGATTGGGTGATGCTCCTGGATGGGGGCGCTGAACAAATTAAGACGGCGAGGCTTCGGACAAACCACCGCCTCTCTCCTCATTTCTTCGCGGGACACGAACGCACTTTGCTGGATCGAACAGGGATTCATTTTTCGCTGTTCTTGAAAGATAAATATACGCTCTTTCCGAGTTGATATTTGTGTATACAAGTTCCTGTCCACAGAAACAGATCGGAGTTAAGGCAAGAACCGTTGGTGGGGAAGGGGCAAGACAAAACAGGACCTCTGTAAATTACATCAGTTATTTTGGACGGCGTGCTCTAGATGCCGAGCAGTTTCAAGATGAAGATCTGGCCAGTGAATTATGTCCAATTAATTACTCGATTTCGCAACAAAGAACTCAAGATAGCATCTTGACTCCGACCCAGAAAAGACAAACGAAAAAAACAACCACAAACGTCGGATTAATCGACGGGCTCGAATTTTTCCCAAAGAAATTCTCCAAGAAAACGACGGAACCGGCGAAATTAGCCCGATTCCATGGAGGGAAGGTCACGACCAAATTGGGGCGAGAGCGAATCTGCAGGATTTGTGCTCTGTCAACATGGATCTGGCAACATAGGGTCCGGAAATGGACCTAAAACAAATTTTTAAGAAAGGAAAAAAGAAAAAACTCGCTTGCTTTGAAAAGATGAATTTCAGGCAGGTGAAGAAATTAAGGAAGCTTCGTAGTTCCCCCAAATCTCAGCTCCGTTTAAAACGGAAACCCACATGTCATCAAGATCTGCAAATCGAAGAATAAAAAACGCACTAATTACCACGAAGAAATACACGAGACGACCCCGTCAAAGCCCCACACACCCGAGAGGCCAAACCTCCTTCCTTTCGAGCACAAACCCACAAGGGAGACCGAGGGACAGAGAGAGAGAGGAGTACCTGAGCTAAAAACTGTACAAGGGCAGCTCCCAGAGGAGGACTAATCTCTTGGAGGGGAAGGCAAAAAATAAAAAAGGGAAAGAAAATCAGGAGGGGAAGGAGTATTAACAAGCAACAAAGGAGGAGGTTAGGCGAGAGGTACAAAGAAGGGTCATTTAGGAGAGGTACAGTTCAACTTATAGACGCGGAGGGGGGGAAGGACGAGGAGAAATGGGGGAAAGAGAATCTGCTTGCGGAAAAGAAAAAAATAATATGGACAGAGAGAGAAAGTTGGGGTTGGGGGGCGGGGGTGGGGGGGGGAGGAGAGAGGAGAGAGAAGCAAAAGCGTTCTCGTGTGTTATTGGGCACCAGCGATGACAGAGGAGAGAGAGAAAGAGAGAGAGAGAAGAGGAGAGAGAGAGAGAGAGAGAGAGAGGAGGCAAAGGCCTGCAAATGCAAGGCTGCAACGTCTCTGTCTCTCTCTCTCTCTCTCTTTCTCTCTCTCCGCGACTAAAATGAATCGAGCCGAAGTGGAAAGGAAGAAAGAGAAGGAAGAAAAATCGTGTTTTTTAATTTTCTTTCTTCTTTCTCCCATCATCGTCTCCTCCTAACCTGACCGAGGTTAATGTAAGAAGAGGAGATCTTTCCCTTTTTTTTTTTTTTTTTTTTTTTGGGTCTCCCTCCTTTTGATTGTTTCACGCAGGCGGTGCCTCCCGCAAGAAATCCCATCGATTTTAGCACCCACCACCCCCTCTGGGAAATCATTATTTTTATATTTCGAGAGGACGGGGGACTAAAAAGAATCGTTAGACAGAAAAAATATCTCGTGGCCCCCGGTGGGGCCCGCGGGCGCGGCCCCCGCTCTCGCCCTTCCGGTGGGGAGGAGAGTTTCGCGTTTTCAAAATGGAGTTAGGTTTTAGGTTTGAAATTGGGGTGCGTCCTGGCAAAGCCGGATTGGAGGAACCGTTTGGATTTGTGCCCCGAAAAAAAGTAAAAGAAGGGGGGGTAGAAAGGAAAGAAGTAAAAGAGCGAACGGATCCGGACGGGATCCATGATGAGTAAAAATGGTTAAAATCCTTTCGTTTCAACCCCGCGCGCCGGGGGGGCGCCTTTGAAACCGGGGCCGGGTCTTGATCCCTGATCCGGATCCGAAATCAGTTCGGTGTTTTCTTTAAACCCGGTCCCCATCCGACCTAAGTGCATTGGCTCGGTTGGCTTGTACCTCGAGGGTACATGATCGGATCGGATCAGATCGGATCATGACGGGGTTCCCGATTCAATTGGCCCGTTTGTTCCAAATTAAGAAAACATTGGCATAATATTTGCTCGTTTACTTCCCGGTAAATATATTTCAATGTTTACGTCGAATTGATTTATAACGCGTGACTGACACATTTAAATAAAATGAACATGTTACTTTCTTACTTGTGAATAGATCTTATAATTGGAGTGAGTGATTCAATGAGCGAGCCCAAACCTAAATGATCATATGAAATAGTTTGGTTTAGTTAATCTTTTCCTTGACCCTATTTGCCATTTTCGATTTTCCTCAAGCCCACCTAAGCTCTGTCAATTTTATAAGCAAGATATCACATTTCTTTAAGTCAATAGCATGATTGGATAACAATTTTGAGGTTCAATACTAAGCATGGCTTCTGAGGCTCGTCTGTTAATTACGTTTTCCTATGAATAAATTTATGCCACATGCTTTTAAATTGTTGAATGTTTGATTACTTTACCAAGGGATTGGCAATTGGAATTGACGTCAAATTGTGTACTAGTAAGGTGTGGCCATAGGGCTCAAGTTAAAATTAAAACCAATATCTTATAATAGAATTGCTTGTGGCATTGAAATAGACCTAATTATGGTTCTAGTTACCAAAGCCCCCAATCTCCTTGGGGGCTCAAACACAAATCTGGACAGTTTTGGCAACAACAATTAGTTATAAGACTTTATATCCCCCAAGTAAACCCAAGCTAGGTCTACCAACTTTAAAATGATACATATTTCCAGTCAACAGCGGGTCTGATTAACATATTAGGCACGATAGAAAGCTCTAATCTAGCTCGGCTTTTCCATTGATCACCTATACCTCATACCCTCTTAAAGAAATTTGCACGCGACGTAAGTCAATTGTCTTAATGGAAAAAAGGGATATGAGTAATGAGTCCAACCATGGAAGGATATGCGATCCGAACTATTGCATTTAAAGCGATGACACATCCCAACGTGACGAACTTAGCTCCCTATGTAATCGATAAGCAAGAGTTTCGCCATGCATGCTGAGTTGAGTATTGCTACGAGGTCGAAACAAGATACATTGATTTTCTATCCTGACTGTCGATTGACTAGACTTGGGCCATGGTTGGAATGGTTTCTAAATGGGCAGGGAAAGTAAAGGTAAAAGAAAATGAAAGTGAAGAAAGTGGAGGTGAACATAAAGACAACAAGGTCGCGTTATTTCTCCTCCAGACAGAAGGTTAAAGTCTAGATATCTGGCAAGACAGGATTCCCAGCTGATGTACTGAAAGTGGTTGGTAGTAAGGATGAAGTGGTGTGTTTTTCCTTTATTTGTTGTCAGAGGAAATTCAGGTAATCCCATCCAGGGATTACTTTACAAACCGCACACTTCTGTTTTTTTCCAAATTGTACACTCAAGCAGGCATCATTCACAATCAATCCATCGAAAACCTCTTTCTTTTTTCTCCTCATTCCCTGTGACACCATTAAAATAATTAAATATTAAATCATATTTTCATTTAACAACTTAAATTTTTCGAATAATTGACAGTAATCTTACTCAATTTTACATGATATTCGAGTAAGAAAAGGCTTACGCCCACACATGAGTGAGAGCATTAGAATATTTAAATGTGAAATTAATATATTTAATTTTAAAACGTATGGTATTGATTCCATAAGCTAATGAAAAATGATGGGTATATGGCTATGGCGCCACGATCACAGGGCTAGCATAGGATGGCGATCATTACAAGTGCACGAGCAATAGAGGGAGGGTAAGATTAGTGTTTATATTTGGTTTTTGTGCATGCACTTGTGTTTTAATTAAGTTTACATGTGAATAAGTCGATAGTTGATATCAAATAATACAAAGTTCCCAGTGATAAAAAAAATGACGAAAGACATAATTCAATATTATACCTAGATATAATTTACAATAATGGTGAGTTATCACCGCAACTTTTTCTTCACTAAAAAAAGAATTTTGATGGGGCCGAACATACGCAACTCATTGATAGAATAGTCAATTTAAGATGTTGACGAATTATTAATTACTCACTAGGAGACCCTATCACTACAATGTCGCTGGGCATGAGCAAGAAATATAAGATTGACAATTTACCTAAGCTTAGGATTGTCTTTTGGACACTAATCAAGATTTCATTAAACCGAGGATAGGCTTGGAAATCGAGTTCGTAGCCATCTGCATAACCGACCTTCGGACTACCTGGCTAGCCACATGGACGGTCCATGTGCACGATCTGGTCTTTGACATATCATCCGGACAACCATAGACGAACAAATTTAACAAATTCCAGCCGAACCGAAAATTGACCAAAACTGTCTAGAAGGAACATCTTCTTTCTTCTTTTTCTCTTTTTGTCTCTCAAGCATATCTATTTCCAGCACATCGCAATAAAAAAAATACATTCTCAAAGATATTCATGGCTAATATCGCGAAGATATCGAACGGTCATGTCTATCTCTCCCCGCCGCATGGGAAAGCACCAACGCAATCGCGAAATTCGCAAAACGTTGACATCAATGCCGGACTTGGTTTTTGCTTAAATGTAAAGGAAAGAAAACTCGAAAGAGAAAATTCAAAAAATGGATAAATGAAAGAGAGAGGGGGAGAACGTGATAAGATGCGTGACGGTGGAGGTGACTAGGATGCTTCGCCTCTCGGATATTTTCAGCCATCCATTTCTTTTTTTCCTTCTCTAGCTTTATTATCTCCATTACTTTTTATTCCAAGGCCACATTCGATCTTCTCCTTTTCATTTTCTTTTCTATTTTTTATTTCCCGAATTTTATTTATTTATTCTATTTTATTTATCCCTGATTTAAAAATAATAAATCAGATTATTTTGTGGGCGACATTGAATCATCACGTGGCCCGGAGGAGGAGCCCCGGGGGAACAGAGAAGCCACGTCTTCCGCTGTCAGTCAGTCAGTCCCGTCCTGGGGAATCGTGGTACGTCGTCTCCCCTCTCCCCCGCCACTTGCTCGACACGTGGCATCCCACCTAAATTAAAAATATAATATGCTTTTTCTCATTTTTTATAAAAACCATTTTAAGGAATAGGAAAATGGAAAAAAAAAAAAAAGAAAAAAGGAGGAAAGAAAGGGGATCTGGGTATTTTTTTTTTAAAAGAGTGGGGAAGATCCGGCAGCAGTTCTTTGTCAAATCTGGTCCCGTTTGTAATTGTCCCCACGATCCCATTCTCCTGTCGTTGTTGCCCCAGTCCGGGTTCGGATAATACTCTTGAAAGAGAGTTTTTTCGGATCCGGTTCGAACGTGGACCGCATCGATCGCAATTGTTCGCGGATGGATTCACGCGATCGAACGATTGTAATGACAAGCTGACTCGCCGCGGCCCCTCGAAGAGCTTGGGAATTCAAGAGTCGTCGCGTCGTATGCATGGCCATTGTCCCAAGGATCGAGGCTCGCTCGCTGTCT
This sequence comes from Eucalyptus erythrocorys, assembly GCA_014182555.1. Taxonomy (NCBI): domain Eukaryota; kingdom Viridiplantae; phylum Streptophyta; class Magnoliopsida; order Myrtales; family Myrtaceae; genus Eucalyptus; species Eucalyptus erythrocorys. The sequence continues at coordinate 32,969,956 of CM024603.1, read as the reverse complement.
GGAACCGGAGTTTTTGTTATCGCTCGTGGCCCTGGCCCTCGAGAGTAAGCGTCCGCCTAACAACCGAGCAGAATCCTCTGTCATTTAGCACGAGACCATCGATCTGGACGGACGATGCTTAAGATGAAAGATAGGTTTGCCCATTAATTGCACCACATGATGGCGACGGATGAAATGAGTGAAAGGGAGGTAATATATTTCAAGTGTCGAAAGGTGATTGAAACGTGAGACTGAACTCCCATCACGAGGGGGGCATAAAAACGATGCATGTGGTCCGGAACTTGGTCGGTTCGATGCTAATTAAGATGATTCGACAATAGATATCTGGTACTGTCACGAGGCCGGCCTTGCAGGTATACCACTCGATGCACTAGCAAGTACTTGTCGTTTTTCCAATTCTAGCACCTGCATATTTGCGATAGATCTCCCTCTCCCCAAGTTATTTCCAGAGCAAGAATGATCCAAGAAGGTAGAGTGTCCCGGATCTAGGGTCACGTTCTCCATGTGCACGGAACTAAACAGAGGAAAGGAGCTGGGAGTTTCATAGGCATCATCAACTACAGAAAGAATCAGCAAACATCTACATTCAGACTGCATTTAGACTTGCTAGAGTTTTATAGTAAATTTCGAATGAATCTACAGGAAACAAAGCTTGATTTGCACCTTTCTAGTGCTGAACTAAACTAATGGTAATGAATCAGGGATACAGTAAGAGATGCAACTTCAACATGAGAGCTAGAAGGGCAACTAGACACAGGAGAGAGGTGCCAAAAAGGGAACACCTTGAAAGTTTGAAATGGCTCACGTAGAGGGTTCCGATGCAGCAGATGCAGCCCTTTTCCTGGCAAAGTACTCTTCGGCACGTGCCAAGTTCTTGGCAACAGAAGGCTTAACCCACTTCTTTCGCCCAGGCAAGACAGTGAGGGAACAGCCAGCAGCTTCGAGCTTCTCTTTCGCTGCTGCTGAAAAGGCACGGGCCTTTACATTTAACTTGACACTTAGTTCCCCGTCTCCTAAAATCTGCATTCATGGTAACAAACGAACAGTTCACAACAGTTCAAGAAATTTTACAAGATAAGCTCTAGTTGTTGCTGCCTTCAAAATCAAGAAATAAAAGATTTTCTTATCATTCTTCTACAAAGCTAGAAAAACACAAGCATTATGGGATAAACGTATATTATGATTAGAGAAGGGAATATTAGATGGATTCAACTTGCAAGCACTGAAGACAATGATAAGTCCACTTATGCTTATGATGGAAAAAGGGGGAATACAAGTTCCATTAAGCGGATATAGGGAGCAAGCATGTGCTTCTGAATGAACTTTATAAGGAGGAGACATCATTGACAAAATATTGAGGCCTAAGTGCTACAGATGACCCTTAAAAAGCCTCCACTATGTGCAGAAGTGCTGCTCAAAAGGGGAAAAAGAAAAAACCGACGCACCAAAGAAGAGCAGGGACAGCCTCTATTTTACTGTGGCAACACTTTAGCCATACCATAGCATGTTCATACCTTCAAAGGGAGTTTCCTTTCTCTTCCAGATGGGTTAATCAGACCCTTACTCTTTAAAGTCTCTAAAGACACCTCATCCCCTTCTTGAAATCCAGCTGCTTCAATGTCCTTTAGATTGACAGGAACATACTTAGGTAATCCCGCATGCATGCCTTACCAGTAAAACATTGAAACAAAATGTCTCAGCAATTACATTGTATAAAGTATAATTAGGCACATGGAACATCGAGACATTTTCGCCCAGACAAAGCAGTTATCTTCTCTACTACAAACCTGTGCCGCTAGAATTTTCAACTGAAGCGACAAACATAAGGCTGAACAGAAAAACAAGAGAACTGGCTTACCACCACATGCTGATACCTATATTTACACCACTCATTCATATTTGTAGGTAAAACTAAGAATTTCAGGGAAGATATGACTTTTGGCCCCTAGAAATTCTTGACAATCTTTTGTTTATTTAGTCATCAGTTCAGGCGATTCTTAAAGCTGGAGTTATTGCATATCAAGGATTCTCCCAAATGACATTCCACAATCAACGATCCTTCCCAGTTAATATAGATATGATGGCATCTTGTACGAATAAGTTAATTCTGGTACCTCAGAAGTCTTATATTCTGGATTGCCTTAACTCTGGATGACTGTTACTTAATTATTTCCATTAGGCCTCTCCATGTAATACTAGTGGTGCCAAGACAGAAGAGAAAAAGGAAGTATAACTCCTTGACAATGATGGGGCACCCACAAATCAGATTAGTCATACACAAAAGCACTCATCACAGAAGCCACAAGATTTGATTTAAAGGAGTGAACAATGTACTCTGTAAGGGTGGAAACAAAAATTGTCGATCATTCTCAAAAAAAACTTAAAAAAGATGGACACTTGTCCACAAACAGATGTTAACTATATAACATACGAGCATAAAACACTGTCAAGAAGACCGGTTGGAGAAAAATTGTCCAACTTCTTGAGGATGCCAGTATCCTTGTTTCCATAAAAAATTAAACCAACATAATTTTAAACCAAATCCATACCAAAATCATATGCTCACCACATAGGGTGACATCATATTTTGATTTTGGTAATTACCAACTAAAGTAGAAATAAAATGCAGATATTTGGTTAGATACAAGGACAAGATAACTCATGACTAGGCCAAGCCATCAACTGAAAAGTTCTGAATGAGTGATCAAACATGACAAACTACCTTGGCTAGACAGCAATATCCAGGAAAAAAGGTCTGAAAACCTTTTTTAAGAAGTTGTGTGAATTGATCCCAATGTTCCATGTCTGATTGCTGATTAAATGGATCATGATCACAAAACTTAATGTGACAGATTAAAATGAAGAGAGACCAGTCCTTGTTGCAATAGCTTTTCTTTTTTTTCCCGCTTGCAGCTTTGTATTGCTTTACCATGAAGCCAGTACATAGAGAAACTATACACTAGCATGGGCAGTGTTGAAACATTCAATATCACAGAAAACTAGTCAGCTCAACGAGCTTTAGCTGGAAATGATGGTGACTCGGAATATATGGATGGCAAAGGCCTAACTGCAGGTGCAAAACTGAAAATCCTAGTGATCTCCATCACCCTAAGTAATTAGTTTCTGATATAACTACTAACAATTGCATAATTGAGCGGCATGGACATAAAAACAGTAATCACTTTCTAAGTATATCTAAATGAAAAAAGCCTTTTCCTTTTTTCTTTTTTTAAGAATAAGCAAGTTCAAGCTAGAGAAAGAACAATTCTTAAGGGATAATGCTTAAGGAAAGTATTTTTTTTACAATTTCACACCAATTAAGTGACAAATATTTTGAATCTGCATCCAAAGATTAAACCCCCATTCTGCTTGTTCCTTCCTCAGTGAAACATTTCTTCAAACAACTTCCAGACACTCAAAATCCGCAATTTTTGCATGATCCTTTGATCATAGCGTCCACCACCCAACAAAACGTCATAGCCACAAACCTCAACAAATGCCCATCCCACAAGAAACCTCATTTCATCCCAAAATCAAACAAACACACCAAGACATCTTAACCGCAACCCGACAGAGCAACACGAAACAGACACAATTCATTACCTCCCGCAATGCCACGCAATTTAGGGATACGCCGGTAGAGCGGCATTTGACCACCCTCGAAGCCCTTCATGACGCCCGGTCCAGACCGGGACTTCTGGCCCCTCATCCCGAACCCACAGCTCCCCCCTTGGCCCGCCGAAATACCCCTACCCTTTCTCTTGGCCTTCTTCCTCGACCCGGGCTGGGGTCCCAGGTTGTCCAGCCTGAATCGGGCGGGGGAGGACGACGACGGCTGCTCGGCGGCCGGCGACGAAGACGCCTTGCCGCTGACGACGAGCGTGGGCTTCTGCCGCTGTCTGCTCTTCAGCTGAAGCAGCTTCGGGGGAGGGAACAAACACGGTCTCGCTCTCAAGCTGCCGGAGCCCCCCTGCGAGGCGAAAGATTGAGAATTTGCTTCCGACGGCGAGAAGGGTCATCGCGCCCGAGAGAAAGAGAGTACCTTGAACGAGGAAGAGGGATGACTGGAGACGACGGCGAGCCTCGTTAAGGGAGCCGAAGAGAGAGAGAGAAGAGACGCCATGGACGAGCGAGTCGAAGATGGGAGTGCCGATGCTTCGCTCTGCTATCAGAACGTCTTTTTGCTAACGGATAAGACCCGGTTCAGTAGCGTGCTTCCTTCAAACCCGGTTCGACATAATTTTTTTTTTTATCAGTCATACTCTATATCTAATCTACACTCACTCTCAGAGTTTTGCCCTGTCTCTTGCGGTTTGACATGGTTACGTTGTAGGCTTTTGTTATTTTTGGGTTTGACAAGACCTTAAAAGCCCATGACAATAAGCAATTCAGAAGCCATGACCATTTATTAACTGAGATGTAACAAATGAGACTCCTCCGAATATATGGAATTTTAAAAACCTTCATAACATCCGATGGTTGATAATTGCAATATGAGATGTTGTCGTGAGTTGTTCTTCCGATATAGGAAGGCCCAAGTCAAGTGCATGCCGGTTGCACTATGATGCTAGGAAAATTTGAGAAACCAAGTTTTTTCATAATCTTTGAATTCTCAGGTTTTTTGGTCCATTTGACTGACGTGTTTGTTATTATTGATAGACGGAAGAGGGTACTCATGTCATGAGTTTTAGAGTAAGGAGGGATGACTCCTTGACAATGTGGGGCACCCATGAATCAAATTAGGGATACATAAAAGAACTCATCATGGAAACCGCAAGATTTGATTTGAAAGAGTGGACAATGTACCTCCTCAGGGGTGGAAACAAGGTTCCTCGATCATTCTCAGGAAATATTTAAAATGATATATATTTGTGCATAAACAGATGCTAACTATATAACACGCGAGGGTAAAACACTATCAAGAAGACCTGTTGGGGAAACATTTTGTCCAACTTCTCAAGGGTTTAGCATGCCTTGCCAATATCCCTGCTTCCATAAAAAAATTAATCAGCATGATATTTAAGCATAATTCATCCCATAATCATATGCACAGCGCATAGGATGACATCATATCTTGCTTTTGGTAACTGCCAACTAAAGTTGAAATAAAATGCAGATAATTGGTTAGACAGGGACAAGATAAACCCATGACTAGGCCAAGTCATCAATTGACAACTTCTGAATGAGTGCGATCAACATGATGAACCGCCTCTACTAAACTGCAATATCCAGGAAAAAAGGATCCAAAAACCTTTATTTTTTTATGGAGGTGTAAGAAGTCATCCCAGTGTTCCACGTCCGATTGCTGATTAATTGCAGCATGATCACAAAGGTTAATGTGACAAACAGTTTAAAATGACCAGAGACTTGCCCTTATTGCAATAGATTTATTATTATTATTATTTTCGCTTGTGGCTTTGTAGTAAAGCTTGCTTTACCATGAAGTCAGTACATAGAGAAACAATAAACAAGCATGGGCAGTGTTGAAACATTCAAAATTATGGTAAACTAGTAAGCTCAACAAGCTTCAGCTAGAAACGACCATTGACTCGGAATAAATGAATGATGAAGTTGTAGGTGCAAAACTGAAAATTCTAGTGATCTCCATTTGCCCAAGAAATTCATTTCTAATATAACTAATGAGAGAAGTGTTAAAAAAGTCCTAAATTTTTTATATTTGTACCAATTTAGTCCTAAACATTTTTACTTTGTGTCGATTTAGTCATTTTTAGTCAATTTTGATCGGATTTTGCTGGCTCAACGCTAGTTGGCTAACGTTACATGATCGGTGTTGACATACACAATTTTTAATAATATTTTAATTTTTTTATTTTTTATTTTTTTTTTTCCTTCTCCTCCTCCTTCTTCCAGCTGGTCGCCTGACCTTGGCGACGGCCGAGGTGACAACCTTGCCGACCATTGGCGAGCCCCGCTAGCGCCTCCCGGCCGCAATCCAATGAGGTCAAGCCTCGCCGGCTATGGGCGAGACTTAACCCTCCTGCCGATGTGAGGCCGCCCTTGAGGCCACCCTCGCGGCCACTAGCAGGGTGGCCGGTGAGATCGAGAAAGGAGAGAAAAAAAGAAAAAGAACAAAAAAATTTAAAATTTTAAATATTATTGAAAATTGTTTATGTTAGTGCCGATCGGGCCACGTTAGTTGGCCAGCATCAGGAGAATCCGACCAAAATTGGCCAGAAAAGATTGAATCGGCACTAAGTAAAAATATTTAGACTAAATTGACACAAAAAAAAAAAGGTTTTATGACTAAATTGACATAAATGTAAAAAGTTTATGACTTTTTTAACACTTATCCCTATAACTAACTACTAAAAGTTGCATGACTGAGTGGCAGGGACATGAAAACGGTAATCTAAGTATACCTAAATAAAAAGAGCCTTTTCCCTTTTCTTTTTTATTTTCCAAGAGGAAGCAAGCTTTTCAAGCTAGAGAAAGAAGAACTCCACACCAATTAAGCGACAAGTTTGTTGGATACACATCCAAAGATTATGAACAATCTCTTTTGGATGGTTGTTCGGAGCGATCGTGAATTTTAGCTTCTACTTCAGGTTCATCACTTCTGGTATAAACTTTGGAAAAAGTGTACTTGAGCGTTTGGAGACAACACCACGAACAAATGGGAGAGGAGCATTATTCAAGAAGAGAGAAGGAAAGAGACAGGCCATGAAGACGCACTCCCCATCCATCTTGGCGTTTTGGCCAAGGAGGGGAAATGCAATCTTTTTTAGCATTTTCCATTACTGTGTCGGGTGGTGGTGTATCATGAGTTAAATGGTCGTCTCCATCAGTGCGTCAGCATTTGTGAGTTTTGTGTGGTATAACTTTCTTATAACTTCACTGCCAAAGAATGCACGGAATGAGAATCAAACTCAAGATTGAAATCTCCTTGTGGGACTGATGTTGGACAAGCGACAAAAGATTTAGTGAAGATTAATCTTGCCAAGTTAAGGAAGATACAACTGTCATCTTATTTCCATTCAAAAAATTAGATATGATTGAAGAATGGGATATCTCTAGGTTATAAATCTTTTTGCTTGTTCAAGTTTGACCTCTCTATAAATAAGAGCATTCTCTTCTAAATAACTTCAAAATGAATAATGCTTTAACTTGTTCAAATTTATCCGATGCTTGAGATTTTCTATTCTTTGAAATGTATGGTCACTTTATAAGATTAAGTCTAACTTGTCTTACTTTCGTTTTGCCTGAGGATCACCTTTAATATTTGGATAGGTTCGACAAACCATTTATCCCAAAAAAAAAAAAAAAATATGAAACTGTTAAAAAGACGGGCGGACAATGTATTTATAGTACATGATTTACCATTCCCCTCTCGTGCATGCTAGTGTTTACATCCGCAAGACCATCTTGGGACTAAAAAACATTAATGGTATATGATGGGTGTCAAAAAAATAAACAAACAAAATAACAAATAGGATCGAATCATATCATTATAGGTAGAGCTGTTAAACGGGTGGGTTGGGTCGGGTTTGGGTCGGGTCATTAATGGGTCGACCCAAATTGACCCATTAACTCATTTATGACCCATTTATGTGTAATGTAAATTTTTCGACCCATACCCGACCCGACCCATATTAATAAAATATTTTCATATTTAACCAAATTTATGAAAACTTATTCTTACATTTTTTTTTAAAGATTATATTACTAAAAAACTTAAAAGCAATACAAATCCAATCAATAATTTTTCAATTTTTTATAATTTTTCAAAAAAATTATTTCTTATATATATATTTAAAAACTAAAATAATTTTATACATTGGACAATTTTTATAATTTTTAAAATAATTATTTTAAAAATCGAATTTTAATTATTTATATTTTTATTAAAAATCTAATTTCGAAATTGCAATTGCCCAAATTAGCCTTAGTAAAGATCAAAACTATCATCTAGCATGAGCACTCCATTCATAATTATCCATCATAGACACAAAAAAAGAAGTGAATTTTGACCAGCGAATTTGCTTAGTCCTCCGTGGGACATAGGTTGTTGGGAAACTTTTCTTTAAATTTGGTCAACCTAGCATGTGACGGATAGCTCTCAAGATATATCGGGTCAATTCTACATGATTCGACTTGCCTCGGGAAAAGGGAAGAACCTTTTTTTTTTTTTTTTGGGAAACCATTATATAATTACAAAGAAATAGAGGAAAAAAATGAGAAACGTGGGTGGTGATTATCCTAGAACAAAAATGGCTAGTATAAAAAACTTAGGTTTTAAATTATTAGCAGTCTCTACATTTCGTCTGTAATTGAGTCCGAGAAGCTATTAGGCTCCGTTTGGTTCAGCATTCCTAAGGGGCTTTCAGCCCTAAAAGCCTCTTGGGAAAAATTTTAAGCGTTCGGTTCAGCATTTGGGGATGTACTTGGTCAAATGCTAGCATTTGGAATGCTGTGGAATGCTGAGGAGGGGTTTAATGAATTTTTTCTTCCAATATTGCCCTCACTGATAATTGCGTTTTCCTATTTTACCCTAAAAAATCACTGTTCATCGTCTTCGTCGTTGGTCTTGAAGCTTCAAGAGTGAAGCTCAGCCGGCGGAGCTCAATCAACCAGATCTGCTCGTCCACGCACCGCCGTCGCCCTACACTGCCATCGCCATGCACCGTCGTCGCGTGGGTCGCGACCTCAGGCGGTGTCGCCTAGGTCGCGAGACACGCGACAGGCTGAGCGGTGCTGAGCCAGCCAAATTTGGCCGCCCACGCACCGCCATCGCCACGCACTGCCGTCGTGTGGGTCACGGCCTCAGGCGGCGTCGCCTGAGGCTGCGACCCACCGCCTCCCCCACCACGGCCACCGGCCACCTCCCCCACCACGGCCACCAGCCGCCTCCCCCACCAGTTCCGGCTACCTCCCAACCGTTTCCCTCTACTTCAACATCTCCTCCTCATTTTTCCTTTTCTTTTCTTTTTTTCCTTTTTCTTTTTCACCTCAAAGCTACTTTGCAAAATAAAAATACCAAAATAAGAGTACCCAAACACTTCAACGTTCACCAAATGCCCATTCTTCTAAAGATACTTGGGGAAATGGTTTGCATTTCCACTGAAGTTGAATCAAACGGGCCCTTAGTCGACTTTCGCTTTTCCCTTTTACGACTTGAAAAAACATAACGAAAACGAAAAGCATATAAAATCCTCAACACGGGTCATTATTTCTTGTTATGTTGAAATTGAGGATATCTTTTTGAACTTCTTTTACGAAAGAAAAGAAACAAAATTCATTCTTAGGGTTTCATAAGATCCAAACACCCCCTCCCCCCACCACCCATAAGTCCCCATCATCGTCTCGATCCATCCCGAACGAGTTATAATACGTTTAAAAAAACATCGGGATCCAAGTCCAGTCCAAACGTATTCCTTTCGGGCGAGAGAACGAATGTTTACATTCTGACAGATTGGCGAGGCTCACCCGACGCCGGTGAGTTCGAGTCTCGCCAGATCGGCGAGGCTCGAGCCTCGCCGGGCATTGGCGGCGAGGCCTCCGCCTCACCAAATCCAGCGAGCTCGAGCTCGAGCTCGCTTGACACCGGTGAGCTCGAGGCTCGCTTGGCCGGTCACCGGCCATCACCGTGCCGACGACGGGAGGAAGAAGAAAGAAAAAAAAAAAGAAGAAAGAAAAAGGAAAAAAAAATTATAATTTCGGTTTTTATAACAAAAAATCATAAAGTTAAAGAGAGGAGAGAGAAATGGTGAGGTTTTGAGTGAAAATAAATGGGTTCATTTTTAATGAGTTAATAAATGGTTGATAAACGGGTCAGAAAGCTGACCCATTTAAAATCCATATATCTTAGTCTTTATCCATTAAAACCCATTATGGGTGCTTTATGAAATAAAGCTTGACCCATTAATGACTCATTTAACCATAAATGGATTGCACAACCCATTTAACACCTCTAATTATAGGTAATACCAAAATTTGAATTTGATTTGTGCTCCTATACCGGTTCGTCTAAAAAGTTTGTTTGTTATGAAACGAGTCAACAATGGATCACAGCGTATGACTTTGGTATTTTGAGGACACTTTTGTTTCGTTTTCAAAGGAGTGGGACAGCACTCGGGTCGGTCGTTGTGGCTTAGTTGTGTAACTGGTGGGGGTTCGCCCGATTCCCCTCCGGTCCCACAAGAGAAAAACCAAAAACCCTCAAAATTCGAAAAACCGAAAAAAGAATGGCTGAAAGCTACGGTTGCATGGTCCGGTCCAAAAACCGGGTACAATAATAAATCAGGAGGGAGGGGGAGATCGTGCAACCATGTAAATGGCGATCCGTAGAATTTGCCCATGCCGACATGATGAGCAGATCGTGGCCAAAAACTCTGCACGATTTGGCATGCTTTCATTTGCCTCCTCTTCCCATTCTTGGGTTGGCTTTTTAACTTGTTGCAGCTGACACCGCCAGGAAGAGCAGAGAGAGAGAGAGAGAGAGAGAGAGAGAGGCGTGTGTATTGAAAGGAAATCTTTCACCAAGAAGTCGTATGTGGACGTAACATCGTCCACAGGACATCGCTCCACTGATCATATGCCTCGATCTGCGGTGCATGATTGAAAAGTTAGGTCGAAGGGAGGCGCGCATGTCCTCATGTCTCCTGCTGTTTTCTCCTTTCGACCATCCCACTTCACGCTCGGATGCCCGCAATGTGCTTGCGTTGTCTTCCAGAGTTACGAAACTGTTAGCAAATACACGCTCACTTGAATCCAAGCAGCTCGATTGTTGCGCCACTTGCTGGATAGACGTCGCTTGAAATTTCGCTTGAGCTCGTTTAGGGCACATAAGCTTTGGGACATCGATCTTGTTCAGCAAGAGCCCTGCGTCCTGTAGCTCGCCTTCTGTTGCGAGAGAGACGAGTGGCCTTCTCTGTCGTCCTAAATCTAATAACTAGAATTACATAAAAGGGGAATAGATTCACGTATACTCCTCATCGTTTTAAGTTGTATGGTGTGTATAATATGTAAATTGAATATTAAGGAAACATATCCTTTCACCTTCAAATTTTCATACATAAAGTACAAAAAGCTTAACGGTAAGAATTAATTGGAATTGAAGTCAAGTTTCTTGCAATTCAAGTATATACACCATGATAGTGAGATAATTATTGGGAAGACCACGGTAGTGTTAGAATGTTATCTTCCGATAATTATAGAAGTATAAGGAACCTCTCAAATCACTTTTTCGGTGTGAAAAAAGGAAATGCCGTTTTATGCTATTGTCGATCACCTTCTTCTTGTTAAAGATTAATTTATCAACATTCTTTGGCTAATAAATTAGTCTTCAACCAAATAACATATATATATAAATCCCAGCTTATCAACATAATAGGAAATTAAAATCAAAAGTTGGAACCCAATAGCTAAAAGCCCATTGTAATTGTACATGCAATGGTCATGAGCCTTTTTATCTATCAGATTTCTTAATAATTCGTTAGTGCTTAATCAAATCAGGAAGATAAAAACAAAAACAAAAACAAAAAAAAAAACTCTTAACTAGCCAATGGAGAAAAATGAAACGTAGATTGAAACTTTAGGTAACTAAAAGAGAGAACAGAGTACAACCCAAATTTAAACATCTAACATGCTTGATTCTTGTAAAAGAAATTTTATGGTTACCTAAAATCAGAATACGAAAGTCAAAACTTTAACTTACATGAATCCTAACATAATTTGCAGAATCATACTACTCCATATCCATACACGGCTCTCTCCATCTTCCATGATCATTTCTCCAACTTTTCACAGAACTTATTCATCATAAGAAGAAAAGAAATCCATCCATTATGTGACATATAGATTACGCTTGTGGAAATCTCAACAAGCAATCAAACTTTATTGTGAAAATCTCAAAAGCAATCCAAAACTTTATTTCTTACTTTGAAATGTAATATAGGCAAAACACAGGTACAACTTGTTCTACTAGCAGTGTTTAATACATGAGTTTACCTTTGCCTTCATGATTTGATCTTTCTACTTTACAGGATGGTTCAGATTATCTGGACCATATTTTGGTGAGCAAGTTATGCTTTGGCAAGAAATGTTGTAGCTAATTACCCAAATTGAAAGCCCAAGCCTTATCAATTTGTATGGTCAAAGGAACCATGGTTATCAGACCAATCAAGATCTTAATGCACAACATCATCTGCCCGCAGCTTTCTTTCCTCGAACTTTTGCTCAGCCAACCTTTGGCAGCAAAATTTTATTTTTATGCGTCACATGTATGGTCATGTTCTTCCAGGACCGCCTCATATTCTAAATAATAATCCACTCGAAGCTCCTCCAATTGGTCCTTATCCCAATTCTCAGTGAAACTCACATTATCCTTTACATGTAAGGACCCAAAAGTCCCACCACTTTTCAACTCCGTCACTTTGTCCTCCCCCTTTTGGTCCATCAGAGCAAAAATTTTTTCAAACAACACCATTGCCTTCTCCTATTCAAGAGCACACTACACACTAGCACCCAGTCAATTTGGGTCAATTTGCAGCCTTAGCAACCTAGTTCTTTTGTACAATGTCCTCCAATTTTCTACCCAAATTCAAGCCTTATTACTTTGATTAACACAATAACTCACAAACCGTCATTAGCTCCCCCACCCCCACCACCTCTTCCTCTCCTACTTCCACTTTCACTTGCAATGAGAAAGAAAAAGGAAAGGAAAAGTGAAAGTTTGCATAGTAATGAGCAAGATAACATAACATTTTCTTTTGGCAATTCCTATCAGAATTTGGAATAGAAGAGAAAGGAGAAGAAAATGTAGAGGAAGAGGAAGAAAGTAGAGGTTAAAGCTGAGAGGACATATTGCCAGACTATGCAGCAAATGCAAAAGGCAACAGAGAAGCAGAGGAGGAAGAATAGGAAGAAAAGAGCCGTAGAAGTTGAGAAGGAATTTTCTTCAGCCTATGGTAAGCAAACTGACATTGAGAAGAATATTTGTTATGAGCACTCAAACAAGAATGGCATCAAGGCAAGTAGGCAGATCAATGAAGCAAATCCTTTGTCAGAGTTGTTGGTGGCCGAAAGTGATGTTAAATTGGATTTTGACAATAGCACATGAAGCCCACATATGCAAATTATGGACATATCATCAAAGAGGACTAGGGTCGAACCTTCCCAACCTCATGCTAGGTGCTCCGTTCGTAGCCAACTCACATTTTTAAGCTTAGGCACAGGAATTGAGGCAGCTTCTAGGGTTAAAGCAACCAAAGCTTTTGACATGTCATTTTCTTAAAGGTCCATATTCTGCTGCATTTGCTTCTATAAAGTGAACTCTTCCATGTTAAGTTTGATTGTAGGAATTTCGTTTGAATCATCTGAAAACATATCCTCCATGTCAATTTCTCGTATCAGAGTGTAGTCTGGCTCTGGGGTCGCAGGTTCCTTTATAATAGGTTGACAGTTACTTGCTCCTGGTCTTGCTTCTTGTTGTTGTTCTTCTCAATTCTCCTTTGCCAGTGGTAAAGACACCGACAATGTCTTGCCAATGTAGCACAAGCCTTGCACTGCACAAATTATGGGTGCTGAGTATATGGAAAAACATGTGTTCTTGTCTGGTGATATTTGCAATACTGCAATAATGATATTTATACTACCTATTGCTATTGAAGTATCACTATCACAACGAAAAGAAAACAACAATTGGTAATCAACTAATTAGAATTGAATTGGATGTAGAAAGTCCAAGTTGCTGATTTGGTATCTTCCTTACAGATGAACTAAGCAAGTGCATCTATTAATGGTATTGTTTGCCTAGGCCATACTTTTCAGCTTTAATTTTTATTCATCTAAAATGATTGTTTTGGAAGTAGTGGTGGGTGGATCTTCAATGTGGTTGTGTTCACACAGGATATTAACATGATTGTTGGAGACCACCATACCCTGTAAAAGCACTTGCAAAGTGTCTGAATTCTCCTCTCATAGGACAAGCATTGCAATTTGGTTTGTCTTTTGTACAGAAACCTGCATTAATTTCACAATGTTGATCACTCTCAAATGCCGTGAGTACTGTAAGTGAATACTTCATACATAGTGGCCAAAAAGGGGGGGAAAAAGAACATCTAGAACTAAATAATATCACACCTTTCCAAATGTTATCATCTGGTAATGCAGCTCATACCTACATGCAGAGATTTCGTTACTTAACTGATTGTCATAAATTCCAGCTAGAGTATGTACTGTGCACCAAATTAGAAAATAGCATCCTTACAATGTTCTCTGATCAAGCTCGCACAATCTTGGCCATAGATATCATTGAATAGAATTGAAGAAAGGATAGCTGTACAAACCCAAAGATTAGTTTGTCAAATCAGTTAATAAGTGGCTGGATGATACTTCCAATTCCAAAAGATCGAACTTGCACAATCTTGGCCATAGATATTGTGGAACAGATTCTAAGACAGAATAGCTGTACAAACCCAAAGATTAGTTTGTTGAATCAGTTAATAAGTGGCTGGATGATACTTACAGTTTCAAAAGATGAAACTGAAGTGACTCAGGCAATGGTTCTAGTGGTACTCATCCAAGCCTTACAGCTATGCATCCAACATTTTGGTCAACCTGTTCACGGCAGCTAGCTGACATTATCCGTCAAACCAATGATGGTGTATCTGGTTATGCCTTCAACTTACTGGAAAAGCAAGGTGGTGGAGTGTCAAAAGCCGCACACAATAGAGCAGATATTCTCTACAAAACCCGAGCCAGATGTGAGAATTGAGGACAGTTCCATCTATATACTGACTGGAGAACTGACATTGCCTTATCTCAGAATACTCTATAATAGCAATTATTATGCACGACGCATAAAACTTACTTTTGAGAGAAAAAAAGATATAAGCATTTGACTTCTATAGAACGACACTCATCAACAATATTTTGCCATAACGTGCAAATAAAATCAGAAGTGTTTTAGACCATACTTTGCTTTGTCAGGCAGAACATCCCTTAAGCCATTCTAGATCAACGCTTCCACGTTCTCCTGCAAGCTGATTGAAGAAATCCTGCACATTGCAAGGCTCATGATATTATATGAAGCCTCTTCATGGAACTAATGGTAATTTCACTAATGGTTTGTGTATTACCTTGATTCTTCTTGCAAGTATGTTATTCAGTCCTCGTTCCTTGGTGGCATTGGCAATTTCATTGACATCTACACGTTTGACAACTTCCCAGTCCACAAAGTCCATTGTGTTCGGCATTCTTAATCTTTTCCTTCCATTGGATTCTCCCTTTCTTCTAACCTATCCCAGTCAAAATCTTCTTTTTTCTCCTTGCCAGCACCTCTACTCTTTCGTTTCAAATTTGTTATATTCATCTTGTTTGAGTCATCAGTTGGCGAAAGACCATGCTTAGTAGGATGCATATCTGCAGATTCTTGATCAGCGCCTTTTGAAATGTCCCTTGTGCCTGTGCTTTCTTTTTCCCTGAAAGTTCTGAGAAGTACACAGCTGTCAGTATTTTGCCAGTTTCCCCTTGACATGCTGCTTCAGATACAATCTCAGAGTCCGCAGCAGGCCTGTCTGCAGAGATTTCACCTCCTCTACAGCTGTTGCACAGTTGATTATTCTTGATTGAATGCTTAGGCAATTCTTCACAAATCTGTGTCATCTTACTGCCTGTTATACAGAACCTTTCTGCTGCTTCGTCCTTGATAATTTGCTCATTCTCATTCTAGGAACTCTTAGAAAAGTAGGTTTCTCGTAAGAACTTTTTTGGGCATTCAACTTCTGGAAGTCCCAAACAGCAGGTGAAACCTGAGGTAGATCTTGTACATTAAGTGTCTGTTCGTAGTGTTTCCTCACCATCATTTATCTCAATGGGTCTGTATATTACATTCTCCGTATTCTCGTTAACTGACGCATCTTCAATTTCACGAATAGAAACCTCTGGTGGAACATCTGAGCCAACCATATCCAATAGCTGCATAAATAACAGTAAACCATATAAGCTGTCATTTTTAGAAAAAGTTTTAATCAAAACATCCGAACTTGATCTTGTCCCAAGCTGCTGGTGAGTCCATGGAACTTTGAGATGATACGACCGAATTTGGAGATGAACTTTCTGCTTTTCCATCTCCTTTGATATGACCCTAATCTATTTGGGTTTTTTTGCAGCAGTTGAAATATCTACAATGACAGGAGATAACTTCTCCAATAAACTTGCACTTACAATTGACATTTGGCATTTTGGCTCATCTGCTAAGCTAATGCAACAAGCTTTACTTCCTACAGGATCATTGCTGTTGGCAACCTCTTTTGTTTCATTCTTCTCATATTCATTGTTGGTGATCAAGCTCTGTCCGCACACTGTCTCATTTGGACTGTTTTCACACAGGGGGTACTCTGTCTCCAAGATGTGCGTGTCCAGTTTATTCATAAATATTGCAGATCCTTCATCAGAGCACATTTCAGGGATTGGATTTTGAATAAAAACGAGATGCCAATGACATGATGCCGAACTGCAAAAGCAAGAAAATGGGAAGAGGATCCTTTTCAGTGAAAGATAGGAATATCTCTAGAATAATGTATCAGAAACGCCAATTTACCTAGATTGATGGTCCGATGCATTTTGAACTAGAAAAACTCCAACAACTGTATCAACCACTGTGATCCTTTCCACAGAGAAAAGTGTCTGTCACCTACAGAAATTCATCTAGGTTATCTTCTAAAGCAGTGGGTGAAGTCGATAAGTAATGGCTGAGACCTATCACATAAGTGCAGTTAAGTTCTTGAATGATATGTTTTATAGTATGGGCACTTTGAATTTTGTATGGAGTTGGTGAATTAATTTTACAATTTCTTTTAAAGGAACCTTTTTACCATGGGTACGGTCTGTTTGTATTTCTTATTTGCTTCCCTGCTTCTATTCCTTGAAGGTGGCCAAAGGACAAGGACCAATAGGAGGAGCTTCGATTCCTTGAACCCATCAATGTTCCAATTTAACATCGCCTATTTGAGTACTCACGACAAATATTCTTTTTTATGTCAGTTTGCTTACCACAGGTCGAGGAAGATTCTTTCTCAGCTTCTGCAGCTCTTCTTCCTATTCTTCCTCCTTCGCTTCTCTGTTGCCTTTTGCATTTGCTGCATAGTCCAGCAATGTCCTCTCAGCTTTGGCCTCTGCTTTCTTCCTCTTCCTCTGCATTTTCTTCTCCTTTCTCTTCTGCTCCAAACTCGGGTAGGAATTACCAAAAGAAAATATTATGTCATCTAGCTCATTACCATGCAGGCTTCCACTTTTCCTTTTTTTTTTCTTTCTCATTACAAGTGAAGTGGAGGTAGGAGAGGGGGAGGTGGTGGGGGTGGGGGAGCAAATGACGGTATGTGAGTTACTGCGTTAATCAAAGTAATAAGGGTTGAATTTGGTAGAAAACTGGAGAACATTGTACAAAAGAACTAGGCTGCTGAGGCTGCGAACTAACTAGTTGCCACTATGTAGTGTGCTCTTGAACAGGAGGAAGCAATGGTGCTGCTTAAAAGAATTCTTGTTCAGATGGACCAAAAGGGGGAGGACGAAGTGAGGGAGTTGGAAAGTGATGGGACTTTTGGGTCCTTACATGCAAAGGATAAATACGGGTTCCATCAAGAATTGGGACAAGGACCACTAGGAGGAGCTTCAAGTGGACCATTGTTTAGAATATGAGGCGGTCCTCGAAGAACAGGACCATACATGTGACGCATAAAAATGAAATTTTGCTGCCAAAGATTGAGCTGAGAAAAAGTTGGAGGAGGGAAGGCTAGGGGCAGATGACGTTGCGCCTTAGGACCTTGACTGGTCTGATAACCATAGTTCCTCTGACCATACATATTGATAAGGCTTGGGCTTTCAATTTGGGTAATCAGCTACAACATTTCTTGCCAAGGCATAACTTGCTCACGAAAATATGGTCGAGATAATCCGAATTATTCTGTAAAGTAGAAATATCAAATCATAAAGTTAAAATCAAGGGCCCAAAAGGAACTACCTGTGTTAATAGAGCTAGTTCAGCAAGCAAAGGCAAACTCATGTAATAAACACTGCTTACAGTACAAGTTGCACATGCGTTATGCCTGTATTACATTTCAGAGCAAGAAATAACGCTCAAAATCTAAACCTAGCTTCCACTCAACAAGTTCATCTCCTGACCAGACTTAGCTTCATTCTCACTTTTAATAGCATGAAATCCACATCAACGTACTTTCAGGTTGAACGAAAATAGTAAACTGTTCTTCTCATTTTCACATTCCCAGATCTAGACATACTAGTCATGTTCAAAAAGTGGAGATGCTTATGTGAGGACCATGCTGCTTTCAACATCACAAACTCCTCTTATCAATCTATATTAGCGAATTCAGTCAATGTAGCTAAGGGTAATATGTGTTAAAAATTTTTAACCGGAATAGTCCATAGCCCTTTAGGGATGAGACCCCTGGATACTTCTTCCACTTAACAGCTTAATTTTTTCAAATAACACATTTAAAAGTTAGTGACCTTTGGCTGGATCTTGCTATCAAGAACTAATTAAAATGCACAGATCTATCATCTTTAAATACAGTATAGTATCACATTCTTAAGTAACCAATATGTCCAGCTTTTATAAATTTAGAGAAAGTAAATGATAAAAGGATTGTAATTTACCAAAAAAAAAAAAAAAAAAAAAAAAAGATAAAAGGATTGTATTGTATCAAGACTATGGCCAACTAGCACAGATACAGATAATTAGACATCTACTTATTTTCATGGTGGATAATTTCAACTTTTCTTTCAGTTGTTGATGCCAAGCATTAATTGATGGGTATAAAACAAAGCAAACAACGAGCAATTTCTCAGGTCGCATCTATTGTTGCTTTTTTTCAGCTTATTTGTTACTTTTCTCAAATCTTTAATACTAGCAACAAATGGAGGGCACTTTCCAAATTAATTACAGGTGCATGACAGAGGAAAAGGACAAGAAAAAACCAGTGCATGCTCAACCGCCAATCTCTGATGAATAAGAACTGAAAAGTTGTTAAGGCAAAGAGGATAGTCACCTTGTTTAAGTAAGTGTCTGGATGCATTACACAGCTAGAATTGCCATCCAAAAGATGTGTCCCACCGATGAAAGGTTCTCATTCATTCCTTTGAATGCCCATTTGTACACATTACCATCAACAGCAACACTTCATCCGTGCTCTCCAAACAACAACCACAAACAAACCTTAGTAGTACGCGTGCTCCAAGTTGCTACATGTAATTAAAGCATACAATTAGAGAAACAATACGTTCTTGCATATCATTAAAGAAGAACACAGATTGTTTTCTGGCGATATCTTTAATTAGCAATTCAGGCATGTGCACTTAGGTCACATTATCTCACCACACATACCAATCATTTAATCAGTAGTTCAATATCAAATTCTTTTCTTCAGATAAGCCAAGCATCATATTCTACCATTACTAATCTGCTTCACCCAAAGATATAAACTCTAGCCAGCATCAACCATCAATAAGTCTTCATATTGTCTACATCAGATCGGAACATTCAAGGACATGCGTAGAATCTGAGATTAAACTTCTTCACATGTTGATCGACCAAAATTATCTATATATTGCTAGTCCTATCCCATTCAACTAAATAATTGCATAAGCCTGGCGAGAAGAAATTGCAACCATGAAATCTCTTTTGCCAGACATTTAAACCTGTTCCAACTCAAAATACCAAGCTGGTGAACGGAGCTGATGAACAAATTTAAAAATGGAAACATAACAAGGAGCCTTCGAAAATGAACACTAGTCAACATCCTACCGCAGTTTGGTGGCTAGCCTAGGAGTACCCAGCACATTTAACAATATCGGATATGTTATCGACGGAGGCATATGTTATCGGAAATACACAAGAACACAACACCGCTAGATAGAATTATACGCTGGATAGAATTATACGCCTAAGAAAAAGCCGCATGCAACCATGAGCACAAAATCAGGACCAACAAACTCAAAAGCGAATCTCCATGGCTATGGCTGAACAGAAAATTAATGACTTGACTTGACTAGACTAAGATGCAGAGTTTATCAGATGAGTGCATATATTTCAGTAAAAGCAGGTCGAATTTGATCAATTCTGAAGGCTAGGAAGTTGAAAGGACATCATCTTCCATCAACGCCTACTGCTAACAAAATAGACAACGAACACATTCTACTACACTAGTGAAACCATTAAGACGATCGCACTCTCATGGCCACTGCTACGTACACAAAGCTGCAAAAACCAAAAAAATCGCCACCAAAAAGCCCATCGGAAGATTTTGTCCGTGATTGCAAATTCCTCAGCACTGCCGTTCGGAAGCAGTACCATCAATAGTATTCCAAAGTCCACATGCCATGGGCAAACTAAGAAAAACCAAGAATCACGAATCTATTATGTCCTCGCCATCCCGTGGATCACTTGCTAACAAACGAGGAAACACCAACTAACTGTAAAGATATGAGTTCCGCTAGCTACAGTCCATTACTCAAACTTGGGAAACATGAAATAGAGAGTCCTAGCCCATCACTGTGAGACACTCAACAAATTTTATCCCCAACGTAGAAACAGCAAGACGAAATTTGTATGGGAAAAATATAAGGAAATTTGATCAAACCGACCGCATTCCAGTTAGAGCATTGATCCAGACTCAGTAATCCAAGAGCTTAACACAACCAACCAAATAAAGAGTCCGGTGACTGAAGTGTGGGCTGATGTTTGATCTGTGCGTGCTGCTATTTTGATTTGATGCAGAAGGGAAGACATTCGAAAAGCCTCACCGTCCATATCAGAAGGAACGGCTGGCTGCTGAGCTGAAACTTCTTGGCAAGTATGGGCTGAGGTGCAAGAGAGTTGTGAAGGGTTCACTGCATGCTGAGTAGAATCCGTAACAACGCCAGGATACTTCTAACCTACCCTCGACGAGAAGAACCCTCGTCGTATCTTGAAGGCGCGAGGCCCTTCTTCGTAGGATGAACCGCCATAGGCTTTTGGAGGAGAGCCAGAATAAGCTCGTCCATATGAGAAGGAACGGCTGGCTGCTGAGCTGAAACTTGTTGGTGAGTGTGGGTTGAGGTGCAAGAGAGTTGCGGAGGGTTTGCTGCGCGCCGAGCAGAATCCTTAACAACGCCAGGATACTTCTCACCCTCGACCAGAAGAACCCTCGTCGTACCTTTGAAGGCGAGGCCCTTCTTCGCAGGATGAACCGCCATGAGCTCTTGACGAGAACCAGCACAAGTTCGTTCATGTCTTGGCCTTGACTGTGGAGTAAACGACAAGAAATGACTCTTTTCTTGCTCTCTTTCGACGAGTAAGCTCGTGAACAGGAGAGAACAGAGGATGGCCTTAACCAGCAACAATAAATCAACGGCAGAATTTAAGGTGATTGGAGAGAACGGGAGAGAAAAAAGACCGCCACCCTAGCCTAGCCACGAGGCCAAGCTCTCTCACCAACCCCTGCTGCAACATTAAAAAATGGACTGGAGCGAATGACCTTTCGACCGATCACATCACCAACCCAGATGATATTTTAGCAAAGGAAATTAAATAAAAATATAATAAAAAATATATAAAAAGTGAAGAATTGATAGGAAACTGAAAAATCCCCCTCTCCTCCACTCCCTCCCCAGAAGTAAAGGCATTTGGTCACTTTTCTAACCAAAATGAAGCGACCCCTCAAGAGGAGAAAATTAGAAAAAAAAAAAAAAAGGAAAAAAAATCATCCATTTAGAATAATATTTTACCCCAGTTACAAAAGAAACATAGGTGCAATTTGGAATGTTCTAAATGTTCTTCACTGAATTAGAAAATGAAAGTTGCTGTAATGTTTGGCAGAGATAGAGTATTTGGATGGAAAATGCCTAGTGCTTAAGGCTGGGCATGGTAATATTTCTTTGTCGGGGAACAATTTTTTCATAAATAATTCTTTTCTATTTTTATTCGGAGAACAATTTCTGTCTAAAAAAATCCGTTTTGTAACTATATAAAATTTTTACTTTATAAATAGAAAAAGAATATAAATGCACTTGGTAAAAAACAGTTTCTTTTTATATTTATTTATTTTTTATTTTTGTCGGTTGACCGTCGCCGCCGCTTGAAGCTGCCGCCCGGCGGTTGGCGGCGACCAGCAACGATTGGCGGCGGCGGCGATCGGCGGCAGCCAACAGTTGACGACGGCCGATGGGCCGTGCGGCGGTGATCAGCCCGGTGGCGATCGGCGGGGCTTGTCACCGGCGGCGTGCGGCGATCGGCGGCGCGGTGGGCAACAATCAATCGACGACGACGGCGGCGGCGGGCGACGGCGAGCAATAGTGGTCAATGGCGATCAATAAGAGAAGAATAAAAGAAAAAAATTCACTTATTTCTTAAACTTGTTCCCGAAAATAAGAAGTAACTTTTTTTTATTTCCCATTTCTATTCCAAAACTATTCTCGAGCTAACTTTTTGTTCCCGAACAAAAAGATAACTCACCGTTACCAAATAGGTTTCTATTTTTTTTTTTTTTTTTTTTTTTTCGGAAACAAAAGAATAGAAATTCTTTGATTAGGAAAGGTTACCATATAGCACCTAAATTTCCACTCTTTTCTTCACTAGGTAGATTTTCACCCAATTTTTTTATTTTTCAAAAATAACACCACAGCTGATAATTTTTATTTATTTATTTTTTGAAGAGATGTGATCAATAATGTCGGGTGGTTCAACTCATTAACTTTCTCATAAATTCGCTGTACTTTCCTACCTTTCTTTTCTCCTTATCTTTTTTGGTAACAGCGCTGCTCGTGACCTATGACGCATCATATTGGATCTCACGGCCGAGGGCCTGCGGGTCCCGGACATGTCCATCTTCAGCAGCTTCATCGGGGCCATCATAGCAACTCGGTCCTCCTCTAACGTGGGTGGCCTCGAGGTGTCTCTCGAGCGAGGACGGGGTGCAGGCTCCCGCCCCAAATTCAATTCTCACAAATATTTTGGGATTTACCTGCTTAAAAGGAGTCTCCAAGAAACCTAAAAGAAATAATCTGCAATTATATATTCAAAATATGATCAATGATGTGACATTTATATTCTCGATAATAATTTTTTTCTGAAATAGTATTTTTATTTTTATTCCTTATAATAATTTTTGGGTAAAAAATGTATTTTTATTAATTACATAAAATTTTTATCTATAAAAAAAGAATAAAAATACGTTCGATACAATTCATAAATTTTATGTAAAATTTTTTAAAATTATTTAACAATATTTTATTTTTCCCTTTTTTTTCTTTTAGCGGCAAGGAGTATGACTAGCGACCAACGGTCGTAGCGGTCGTAGTGACTGGCGTGGTGGTGATCGGCTAGAAGAGAAAGAAAAAAGATTTATTCTAGAAATTATTAATTTTATTTTAAATTTATTTCTTTAAATAATTTTGTATACATTATGCAATGGCTACCAGGCGGATTTATATTATTTTTTTAATTGTAATCAAAATGGAGGAAGGAAAAAAGCGAGGTTGGAACTTGATTTGATTGAATGATGGGAGCTAAGAGAAGTAAAGAATCACAATCCCTGCACAATGAATCGCAGTTCCTTGCCACGTGATTCTGTCGATAAAAAGTACATGGAAAGGGTGGGGTTTTTTTTTTTTTTTTTTTAATTTGTGAGGACTTTTGTGAAAAATACTAGAAATTCAGAGGGCGGGGGGAAGAAACTGAAAAAGTGGTGCGTGGAAGGTACTTGCCATTACTGGTTGGGCATTAGTGAGGAACAAGTAATGGTGGGTACAGTTCTAGTCTCCAGATAGTGAAGAACCAGACTAGGGGATTCAATTCGATCCCCAATTTTATGAAAAGACGGATAGGTTCTAATTCCACCTTTTTAGGAACCGTTCGATCCCGAAATGCAATGAACTGAAACTCAAGAACTAGGGAATTGGACATGAGAACTAGGGAGGTGCATGATAAAAAAATTTATATTCCAGAAATAAATTTTCTATTTCATAAATAATTTTGGAATAAAAATCTATTTGGTAAAATTATTTCACTTTTTCATTTCTGAAATAAATTATTGTTCCACAAATAGGTTTGGAGTAGAAATCGAAATAAAAATTTTATACTTTTCTATTTCTAGAACAGAAATGCGAAATAAAAATTTTTTCTCATTGTTCGTCGCCGCCGCCAGCTTCCGCCGCCACCGGTCGTGATCGCCACTGGCCGCTGCCGGTCGCCACCGTAGTTGCCGGTCTCCACTGTCGCCGCCGCTCGCTGCCGGTCTGCCGCCGTCTAAAAGGAAGAAATTTTATATCGTTATCAAACAAATTTCTAAACGATAATTTTTGCTTAGAAACTCTTCTAAAAATATAAATAGAAAAATCTATTTCTCGTTCCATAAATTATTTCTAGAACAGAATGATTTTCATACGCGTCCTAAAAAATCCAAATCCTAAAATAGCCAAATCCCTAATTTGACTTCATTCTTCCTCTCCACCTTTGTCACTATCTCTATTCTTTTTGTTCCCAGTATGCGTGCAACACCAACATGTATGAAACATGGTTATAGTTTTCTTTTTATAGTTGTCTCCTTTTTATTTTTTTTCATTACAAAACTAAACACGCCAAGAAGGCAAATGCGTTCATTATGGATGATGAATGTGTTGACTCTGGATGAGAGTTCATTGATATGTAAATTATTCCCTTATGCAGTGAGAGGGGAACCTATACTTTGCATTTGGCATTGAACTTCCGAAATTATTTTCCAATAATCTTTTGTGGGTTAATGTTGACACCTAAATTTTGCCTAATCATTTAGTAATTAGTTGCATAAAAAAATGAAAAAAAATAAAAAAATAAAAATAAAAAATAATAAAATTGCATGTCACGTAGTCGCATTTGCATCGGTACTAAAAAAACAAAAAGAAAAGCAAAGAAAGAATTCTTCAATGCACACGCGAGAACTCCGGAGAAAACTTGCAAGAAGATGGGATCACAATTTTATAATATTTTAGTTTGCAAGGAATTCTCCTCTTCATGGAGAGCAAATCGGCTGGAGAAGAAAGTCCAAAGTTGCCGCCATTCTCTGTGGAACACCTACGGAATAGGGGAGACAAGTAGCCGCATAAGAAGCTTCAAGCACGAAGAAGAAAGAGGAGTTCTTCATGTCCATTGTCTCTCCCTCATTAATGCATACACATGCATGGATAGAATTCGGCGGACGTAGGAACTCTAGGGAAGCCTCAAAGAAGCAAAAGAAGCCCATATTATATTATATAATATATGCTCTCAAGTGTGGGTGAAATAAGTGCGTTGAAGAAAGAAGCAAGTGATGAAAAGTCAATAGTTGTGGATTAATTAATGAGTGTCGGGCGGTGGCCTCCTTATTTGAAAAGAACCGGACGTGAACAGCAAGGAAAAAATTACGGCCGCCTCCTATTCACACTAAAGGCGGTGGGACACCTATAAATAAGCAAAGGGGGGAGGCCGCGAAGGAGGAGGGGAGAGAAAAATTGCCGAGGGAGGTTTTGTGAGAGCTATTAAAAAGTAGAAAGACACACGAGTGGAGCAAGGGGAAGAGATAAAAAATGGAGAGGCTGTCAGAGAGAAAAGAGAGTGGAGAGGAGAGCTGAAAAAATATTAATTGTGAGTGGGGGCTTCCCCTTCGGACAAAAAAAGAAGTTAGGCGTAGAGGCTGAACCGAAACAAAAAAGGTACACTGAAAGTACAGAGAGAAGGAAAAGGGGCGTGCGGCTGCAGAGAGGGAAAAGGAGAAGCGCCCACTGTGCTTCTTCTTCCCTGGACTTTCCGCTGGTTCCTGCTGTCCGCGTCCGCACCCGCGCCACCGCGCTCGCACCGCCGCTCCACCAACTCCACCTCCGCCGCGCGCCGCCTCGCCTGCTGTGCGCACCGACCCACGACGACCCGACGCTGCTCTTTCTCCACCTACGGCTGCTACACTAAGCCAACAACCCGCGCCTCTGCTCGCCCGTAGCCTCGTCCTGTCCATCGCCGCGCTCGTCGCTGCACCCCTGCCCGGCTTCAGCATCTCCTTCCAGCGAGCTCCGAGCGCGCCACCATCTCTGCCCGTCACCAGCAGCTGTGCCCGAGCCTTCCGCGACGTAAAAAGCCGATCTCGTCGCGCCCGTTGCCGAAAGTTGCTGCTGTCCGCTCCTTCGCTGTCAGTCCACCGAATCCACCAGCTCTTCCTCCTGAGTTGCTGCGCCCGAGCTGCTGCCACCCACTGCACCAGCAACGATTCGCTGCTACCCCGCTCCGCTGTGGACGCCAGATCTCGTTGTTGCTCGCCGTCCGTGAAGCCCGACGCCAGGTGCCACCCTCCTTCGCCGTCAGCCCACAAGTCGCTGCCGGTTCACCTTCGCCGGAGTTGCTCCTCCGAACCGACGACCTGCTTCCCCTTGGAGACCCACGACCGAACCGTGCGTGGGAGAGGAAAAGAAAAAAACAAGAGGGAACATTAGGTAGTTTTTTTATCTTTAGTTACTTTTATATATAGTTTATAGTTTGTTTTTTAGTGTAGTTGTTCACTAATATTTGATTGAAATTCCAACATGAATTAGCCCTCAAATTAGGGATTGGGAGTCCGATTTTCACGCCCGAAATCCGACTCACAATCTCTTGAAAATCGACAATCCAATCTCACGCCCGAGATTCGATTCGCGATTTAATTTAAAATTGACCAACCCGATCTCCCGCGAGATATGGTTCGTTAATTTTGGGGATTAATACTTGAATGGATTGGCTGTCATGTTATTTGAATTAATTTTGGTTTTCTTCATAAAAAATCAAAAAGATTGTAAGTTAGAATTAGCGTATTTAGTTATTTTGGTCTCTTTTAAAAAAAATAATAAAATAACAAAAATCCAAAAAAGGGGCATTCATTAGGGATAATAGTTTTTGGTTTTGTTTTTTTCCTAAAGTTGCACGTGTCAATTTAGAATATGGTATTAGAATAGGATTTTCACTTCAAATTTTTATTAAAAAAAAATCCCAAAAAGTTTAATTAACTTAGAATGCTGGTTTTTTTAGATTGCATGATAGGATAACATGTCTCTTTAATTTTTCACATTATTTAGTTTTTTTAGTGATTTTAATTACGAATTTTCATAAAAAAAATCATCATAGGATTGCATATCTCATGTTAGGTTTAGATCAATTTTTAGATTGATTGCATCTTAGATTAAAATAAAGTCTTAGTTTAAATTAGGATTTGGTATGATTTAATCCTTAGTTTAGATTGGATGGAATTTTAATTTGCCTAGGTATTTTTTGCATTTTCTTAATTTCGAATTTCATGAAAAATACAAAAATTTGTCTCTGAATAAACCAGTTCCAATTTTTAGGATAGATTGCATTTTTAGGATTAGAAATATCATGTGCACATTTTGTGGAATTAAGTTCATAAAATGCACGTCATGTAGAATTAGGCTCATTTAATTAAAAAATTCCCGTCATTATAATTAAGTCACTTTGATTTGCATATTTGATTATTATATGTTCATTAAGAAAACACAAAAAAAAAAATATTTTACTCACGTCATGTAATTTAGAACACATTGTCATGCCATTTCATGCTAGATTAGATGTTACAAGTTAGGGAAGTGAATTAAAATCAATTCAAGTTGCCGCAAAACATTTTTCAAAATTAAAAGAGAAAGGTACCGAAAGGGCGTTAGAGAAATCTAGCGTAACCAAGTCCCCGTACCCAAAATCTTTGGTTCGTAGAAGTAAAATAATTCTCTCGTTATTTTGCTTAGGTGTCTAATCGACCTACCGCAAACCGATTAGTGGCGACTCCTTTTTGCATCCTAAATATTTGAATTTAAGTCGCGAGTTGGTATGGGCTTGGGAGAGCCCGAGCTAAGTCTAGGCTTAGCAATCCATTAGCCTAAAAATTCTAGGTGGTGCACCTCGGAAAATTTAGGTCGCGACGTTAATATCTTGAAAAAACCCTAAACCGATATACATGTGATAAATTTATTCAAAATTAATTTTTTATCATAAAAAATCCAAAACCGATACACCCATGATAAATTTACCCGACGATCATAAAAAACTTTAAATTGGTACGTTTGTGACAAATTTACTCTAAACTAATTTATTCAACCGAAAAAGAAAAATCCAAAATTATTATATTTGTGACAAATATACCATCCATTTAATTATATTAATACCATAATAAATCAAAAAAACTGTATCACTATGATAAATGGATAATATAATTCCAAATTGGTATACCGGTCAATTGTCACGTATAATTCAACTTAATAATTTGATAGTAAAATTTAACAAAAACCAACAAATGGTAAATTTATCATAAGTATATTAGTTTAGAGTAAATTTGTTAAATATATACTGGTTTGGGTTTTTGTGATTAAAAAATTAGTTTGGAATAAATTTGTCACGAGATGTATCGGTTTTAGATTTTTCAATATATTAATCAATCTTTCTTTGACATTAAAGACTTGGACATTTAACTTGATAGGTCTTTTTGTTCCCCCCACTCTTATCTTTGCCTTTGTGATTCACATGACCTTATATATGAGAAAATTTGTGTCGCGACCTAACCTCAATGTACTTGGCTAATAGACTGCTAGTTCTAAATTTAGCTCAGGCTCTCCTGAGTTCATACCAATTCGCAACTTAAATTTAAGTTTTGAGCATGCAAATTAATTTTATCTAAAAGTTATTATAAAATAACGAGATAATTATTTTATTACCATGAACCATCAAATTTGGGTATGAGAATTGGGTTATGCTAGATTTTCTTAATACCATTTCGGTATTATTTTTTTCATGAAAAAAAATGTTTATTAAGTCATTTGAATTAATTTTATTACTCACTAATATGTGAGGTCATCATGCAAATGCGCAAACCACAAATTTAACGCTCAATAAAACAATAAATAAATTATGAGACTTATCTCGTAGAAACGAAAACATCTATAATATTAGCTCGGAATTTACATTAACAATTCTAATTAGCATGCAACTACTTAATATTTTTATTTTCACTTGTTTAAATATAATATAATTTACGTACAATTCAATATAATGGCGTACAAAGATGTGTCTATACTAACATGACACGCAATGTGCAACCTAACATGCAAATTATATGTCACGTGACATTAATTATATGACCTAATATAATGATGGGTAAATATTAAATGAAACCATCCTAATACGTCATACGTTTAAAACTATATGCTATACAGTTTAATAATATTTTTATTTAGGGATTGAAATTAATTTCTGGATTGAAAATTAATCTCTAATTTTCTATGCAATAAATAGACAATTGATTTGCCAAAATTTAGGTTCCAACAATCTACTGTTGATTTTTAGACATTTCTGTTAATAACCTTATCTACGTGGTTGTTAAAGATAAAGAAGAATGGCAAGAGATCTCACTGTTGAATTAAATAAAGATAGGGTTTATTCTGTAGTGTGATATGCCCATATCTTTGTACCTATTGTGTTTCTGTAGACATTAGACCAGTGGAAACTCCAATTACTTTTTCAAGATAGCGATTTTCTTTAGTACAAGAGAAATTATAAAAAATTCTTTAATATTATTCGACAAGTTTATATGGACACTCATTCATAATCGATAACAAAATCCTTGTTGATTTTTATCGTTGCATTTATTTTGTTTATTTTTATTTTGCTTAACTAAAGATGTCAAAAAAATAATATGATTAATTCGGGAGTCTGTAATGAAGTAGGTCCTAAGTTTCAAAAAATAAAGAATTGCATCGAGGTAGGTTTCCGAAAAGTGTAAGGAACCTGGAAGAAGATGTTCTGCTCTTGAATTCTAACAAGCACTTTCCCTAAATGGGGTCCCCTTTGGTTCTTTTTGTTCATTCTGGAGCTGTAGCCCCTCTCTCTCTCTCTCTCTCTCTCTCTCTCTCTCTCGTATTGTCATTGTCGTACTTTGGCCTTTTTTGTAAAATTGTCAGAGAAATCATTTCGTGACAATAAACATGTTTTCTCAATTTCCATCCACCTGGCATCTCTGGAATTTTCAAATTGGGTCAGTAGGATATCTTTTTTTCAAATTTCCATCCACCTTCAATATGTTTATTTTTTCCCCGGTCGAAATCCATCTTCAATATGGTAAACACGGTTCTTTGTTGGTAGGTAGATGCATCAACCGTAATGGATGATGTGTCGGACTCGTCTTGTCGAATATTTCGTTCTGATTTCTAGATATTTATTCAAAGAAGGTATTATTAATTGAACCAGGTCATCGTCATCCACGTATCACTTAATATCATAATTTAATCTAGTAACTCACTCTTGGGATAGGGCATTCATTTGTCTTCAAGAAGAGGGGATTGCAAATCCAAGTCTTCCTGCTTTTATAATTCGGTAAAGTATATAGCTTAGCTTGTCTAGGAACATGATGAAATCAAATTGGACATACTCGTCTAAAACGTTTAAGAAACTTTAATAGGATGTTATGTCATTTGTATGTACCTAATATGTATCTTTGATATCCTTAATTAGGCTTAACTATTGACCCAAACACCCTAATATCAATATATCTTCAGGGGCATATTATCATTGACCACTTGTGCTCATGCTGCATGAGAACGTAATAGATTGAACTTATGAAAGATTTTCCGGAGTGATTCGTACTTTTGATTTGCGGTGCACGCATTTCAACCCTCATTTTGTTTTTTTTTTCCAAAATTAAGAATTTGAACATTTTACTTGATAAATTATTGGGGTTTGTCTTAGTGATCACCCTTCCAACATGGAAGGGAGAGGTAAAGGGTTTGAATCCCCACCTTCTCAGAGGTTGGGCTAGGGACAAGTAAGTTTCAGGAGTGGGTTTCGACTCTCATGCCTTACAAAAGACAATACAAAAGTGTGAGTATTAAAGTAGGAATAGAATAACTGACAAAAAAAAAAACATTTTGCTTGATGATTTTTTTTTCACAATTTTAAAAAATTCGGATTTATAATAGATTTTGGCAAGGTTTCCATTGAACTTAGACCAAATGAATTATCTACCGTCTCTATTTCTGACAAGGCTTCGTTTTCCCCTCCTTTTGTGTTTCCTCTTTCTTTACTTGTCGAAAGGCGATGACGAACGGGAGGCTCTTGAGCGCGAGGCACCGAGTGCTGACCAACCCGTTCAAGTCGAGAACGTTGATGGCATTCTTCGGGGCGCCTCCGCTCGATGCGCGGGTCGCTTCTCAGCGAAAGCTGGTCACCCCACGGCGGCCTCCGTCTCTACAAGCCCTTCACCTGGGCCGAGTACAAGAAAAGCCGTCTAATCCCTCCGGCTCAGGGACACGCGTCTCGACCTCTTCAGAGTCTGCAGAGATGATGGCATCATGTGTGAGCTGATGAGGGGGATGGGTCGTCTCTTTTTAGCCCTTTTTTGTCTTTTGTCGTCCGGTCGTCGTGAAGGGAATTTCGGGTTTGCGCGTTCTTGTCCCCTTCCTCTGTTATTAGCAGCAAAGAAAACCTCCTGGTGTTAGTGTCTGGATTGAATGTAAGATTGGTGTAATTAGGGCGAATGTACTGTTGAAATCAATGAAAAGATATCTTTGGGGATGGAGTTATGTTTTGGCATTTATCTATCTATTGATCCATCAACTACCTACGTATCTTCGTAATTGTATCTATTGCATCAGACATATTAAAGCGGCTTAGATGTGATGAGATAAATATTTTGAAGTCGATATAAAAATGCTATGGCTGACATTTATTCGATATGATCGACCGGGCAGCCGAGAGAGGTATATCAAAGTTTTTCACCAGTATTTACATCCGACCTTTTAAAAGTGACATTGTGTTTCCGTACTAGTTTAGAGAGAATAAATAGGAAAATAAATAGACAAAATGAAAAATCAAGTGCAACTTTATAGGCTTCGCCCATCCCGGCTCTTGCCGATCCATGAGTCCCTCTGTTCCCTCCGTCGCTCTCTTCATCTTCGTAAAAAAAGGTTGAGGTGGTTTTGAGCTCTGAATCCATTTCCTTTTTTTGGGTCGGGGAAATATTTGAGTTCGACGATCGGAATTTTTAGGGTCGTGAGAGTCTGAGAGATGTTCGGGGTTTTGCCGTGGGCTTGGTTGGCGTAGGAGCTAGGATTTCTAGGGTTTGGTTTTGTTGGAGGAGGTGGGTGGGATCTCGGGTGGATTTGGAGATGGGATTTGAACCTTGAGAGTGTGCTCTGCTATTGCGCTTTTTGAATGGTTTGAAATAAGCTGTTTGTGTGTCTCGTTGAGAAAGAAGGATGAGAATATGGAATCAATGTCGGGCTGAGCAAAAGGAACCATCTAGACTAGACCGAACTTGCTTGTTTGGTCCGATCTCAAAGGCATTGGTCTAGCTCCCGATTACCTAAAATTGGAACTAGTTAAATCGGTCCAATTGCCGATTCCAAGGATGGAATTGCCCGGATTGGACCAATTATTTTTCAAAATAATTTTAACTCTTAATTATTAAGAGTTGAGATGCAAACATTTAGAAAAAGCCAAGAGAGACTTGCTTTGGTTGGAACAAAACTTGGTGGATTTTATGCATATAACTCCTCTCACATTCTTTGTATACCTACTCGACTTGAGACTTTTGGCATTCACTGGACATAATAATAGAGACAAGCTAAGAGTCCTATATTGAAGGCATTTGTATAGAAGGTTGAATACCATAAGAGATTGGATAGACAAACCACACCCTAAGAGTCCCACATCGAATAGGCTCACAAAGAATGTGAAGGGGGTTGTGCATAAAAGTCAAATCATGCTCTAACTAAAGCATGCATTTCTTGGCCTTTTTGCTAAGATTAAGTTTAATATTTGATAAATGTACCACACAATTTTTATAGCATTTTGATGTATTTGACTTTTGGTGAGTAAAGATCAAATGCTTTTTTTTTTTTTTTAAGGGGATGGGAAATAGATTTATCATCAGCTTCCTTAAAGGGGATGTAATGGTGTAATTATGGCAAATGTACTATTGAAATCATTGAAAAGGTATAACCCATCAATTACGTACCTAGATTCGTACTTGTATCTAATTGTATTAGACATATTGAAGTATGCTGCTCTTGGCCTAGGCTTGATGAGATCGATTTTTCGAAGTCGATATAAAATTGCCTTGGCTGACATTTAGAAAATACTCCTTGCAATAGTTCTCATGCCACGTCTGATTTGAAGGTCTTCGAGCAGTCTAAATGATATTACATTTTAGCGAAGCTAATATCTTTACTAGAGAAGACATTAAATTTGCTGGTGAAAAGAATGTGGGGGTTGTCAGCTTTAGCAAAAACCATTCTGAGTCCCTTGGTGAACCTAGGGAAGTCGGTAAATCAATGAAAGTTGGCAATGCCTACTCTAAGGATGGTTCCGATGATAATCCATGTCTAGAAAGTCAAAGATGGGGGTCCTTTTCTTAGAGGAAAAGTCCATTTCCAACAATTGGGAGGAGAAGTACCATCGCAATGAAATGAACACGAGCTTGGCATGTTCCCTATAGGTTCTAATCTAGATGTTTTGTTACACATAAATATCATATGCAGAAAAACATGATCAATGTAAAATAGACCTCCAGCCATTATTCAAATTTGCATTTGTTGGAAAGTCACGGTGATTCGATGAAATTACGACACACTTTACTAATTTAATGCTCTCGCGTATTGATGGTGTATTTTCGAATGAGGGGGCTTGTGTTAAACATTATGATTACCCTTACGAAATGAATGATCATTTCTTTTGTAAACCATCTCTCGTCAAGACGGTTACCATATGGCTGTTATTATGAAAAGGTATGAAACATGGAAAAATCGCTACTTAAAAAGAGAAAACGTTGGTCCCAAAATGTGTGATCACATTATATATATAACATTCTCCCACTTGATCCCAACATTTCCATCATTTGTATTATCCAACCAAAACCATGAGAACTTTATGCTTAAAGGAAAGAAACAAAGTGCATGAATTATAGCGACATGTCATCTAAGAGAGAGTAATATCTTTCATGTATCACAATACATCTTATTTCTTTAATGTCAGCTTATATGTGACTATACATCTTAATTAATAAACCTTATGTTTATTTCATAACCAAAAAAATATTTTAGAAACAACATAATTTGTACACTAAAATTGAGAATTATCATTATAACAGAATAAGATTTTCATATAATAAAAAAATTCATATTATGACAAATTACATGAGGGGGCCTATTTCCATACTAGTTACATAATTCTTATATTTCATTGGTGGCATGCTTTTAGTTAAAGGATTAGCTATCGTTAATTCAATGCTAATGTATTCTATGACCACTTTATTCTCCATAAACATTTTCTTATGGCTAAATACTTGAAGTGAATATACTTACTTCGACTATCACTTTTGGCATTTTCAGGCATAAAAATCGTAGCTGAATTATCACAATATATTCTTAATGGCCTAGAAATAGAATTAATAATTTTAAGCCAAGAAATGAAACTTTTTAACCAAATACCATGCGAGGTAGCCTCAAAACAAGAAACAAACTCAGCCTCCATTATGAAAGTAGCAATCAAAGTCTACTTGCACTTTTCCATGACATGGCTTGTTCAGCTAATCTAAAAATGTATCGAAATATTGATTTTCGAGAATCATTGCAACCTGCTAAGTATTTTTTTTTTATTTTTTCAGAAGGAACCAGCTTGCGCCGACAGCGCGCTGTAAACCCCCTGGTGACACATAAGCGGGAGGATCCACCACCCTCGGAGTCACACTTAAGTCAACTAGTGACCACATTGGGATTTGAACTCATCCTCTTCGTAAGGGGGATGGAAGCCCAAGCCAATGCGGCCACCACATATGGTGGATGCAACCCTGTCGCGCCTAACTTTTAACATGCAATCCCGAGCTCTCCCAAGCTAACGTTAAGCACGGCAAAAAATTTATACAATTGAATTATCTAACAACCTAAGCAACACAGGAGCCGCCACTAGCTTATTTTGGAGGTCGGCTAGAAACCTAATCGAAGGTTGGGAGATTCCTTCGATTCCTACGCAACCGAGAGATCTAAGCTCGGGGACTGGATTACGTTAATATTTCTATTAACGCCCTTTCGGTGCCTAATGGTATGTTGTGTTTTTTTTTTCTTATTTCTAAAAGAAAGAAAACAATCAATAAGAAGCACAATTGAAAGACAGAAAATAAGCAATCAGGATAAAGCGGTAGATCTAATCATGCAATCCTAAAATATAAAGGAGAACATAGTAAAGGAAAAGTAAAAGAAAAAGAAAATACCCGTAACTCGTCGGGTTTTATACAACACGAATAATCCCGAAACATATATCGGGAAAATTACATAACATCGGTCGGATCGGACATCGACCTTTCCTCCATCTTTATGGTTTCTCCATCTTCAAAGTCCTAATCTAAGCCTAGACTAAGGAATTGAAATTAAATGCATAAAGGTAAAAACAAAAGTACATCAATTGACTACCAAAATTTACCTAACAAAAAAATAGCAAAATTAGACCACAGCCATATCAAAACAGAATCAATGAAATAGCAAACACAAGAATCAGTAAAATCAGTACAACAGCAGGACAACAACATTCACCAAACATGACTTAAATCATTGTATTAAAATTGCATGCAAGCATAGCCCAAACTAAGATCAGTTTGGGACTAAATGGACATCAAAGCAATCATGAACAGCAAAAACCAGCAACATGGCGAAGCAGAAACGGTGGGACAGCACACCATAGAGCAAAAATCATAAGAACAATCAACATATTAACATCAAAACGGCAAAACAATGAAACACTAATAGCAAAAACAGCAACATGGTAAAGCTGAAATGATGAGACAGCAAAAGTACAGCAATGCCAGCAAGGACAACAATGTAGGAATTGCAAACAGTAGAGCAACCGAACAGAAACAGCAAATACAACAATCATTGAGCCAGTAATGTCATCAAAATAGTAAAACAGAAACATGATGACAAGAAGACAACAAAACATTCATATAAGAACAACATGACAATAAAACAGCAAGGGAGAAACGATAAAACAACAAGATTGCGAAACAGAAACAACAAGAACAACAGCACAAGAATGGAACAGCGATCATTACAAAGTAAAAACAACAAAAGACAGCATAGTAAGAATAGCAAAAATTGCTTCATAGCAAAGTAGACTTGGGACACCATATGCCTACATTAGAGCATCGAGCAAGTATATCAAGCCATTTCAGCATGTACAAGTATTTGGAGTTGGGGAGCATATACACAATATAATAATCCGATCCATTTGCATATATTCATTGACAAAGATAAAAAGTCAGCCCTAGAAAACAGGTTAACAAATGGAACAATTAACTCGAACTCGCACAAAGTGTTTTTCTACAATGAAGAACTCCTATCCTAAATTCCATGAAATCACTGTGAGATTGGTTTAATCAGCATAGAGAAAAAGAAATTGCGGTTTGCTCTCTTTTCTTTTCATGCAAAGGGGGCAAAGAATCAATGTCTTGCACTTGAAGTCAGAACATTACAAAATTAGTTTTAAAATTGTAAAGTTAATCTTCTCACATAGAGTTCATGTAAATCCTGACTGCAACAAAGCTTTTCTTCTAAGAGTCCTATTTAAACAATATGGGAAAATGCGAGTTGAGATCGATGGTATTAATGCGAATAGTATACAACTAACAGCCACAGACAATCAATCTCACTTCAAAAACTGACAAACACCATACATTTGTGAGCCGAGACTTGAGCTACCGAAAGCAGTAGTGCACAAATTGAGTGGAAATTTACCACTGTCAGACAAAATTATAACAGACATATATTTAGTTCGGGAATTTCATCAAACAGAGGCTAAACATTTCGGCCAATGGGGGTTGGACCAAGGAAATTAAACATCTAATTTGAAATCTCTTCTGCCATGTACGATGCTCAAAAGAGTAATATCACCCTAATATTGAAATTTAATGTTGAAACTTAGGAATGATCATACCTGGAATGACAGCAACAAACAAAACTGACGCAATATAGCTTGCTTCAAAGCAATCACTGGAACCGTGAGCCTCAGTAAGCGCGATTCACAACGAGTGCCTCAGACCGATCCTCGTCGGGAGCAATCGCGTGATTTTGGCCGAGATAAACCGAACAAAAAAAAAATGCTCGAGTAAGAGAGCGAACGAAAGAGAAGGAAATCTAAAGGGCCGAAACCCTAATAGATCGAGGAAGATGGACGGAGGAACTTATCGATCTTTGTAGATCGGATCGGCCTCCTAGGGTTCTAGGCAGGGGATCTCGATCCTGCCTCTTCACCTCCGTCGATCAACGCCGATCGGCTCCTCTAAGGTTTCAGGCGAGGGAAACCTTGATCGCGGCCACTATCGTTTCCGTCGGCGTCAATATGCTTCGGATCAAGCTAGATCCGACATTGATCGGCCTCGAATCAGGCTAGATCTGCGATTAGGGCTCCAGATCTGGTGATATTGGAGCCTCTAGTGCCGTCGTCGCTGTTGCTCAACACTGGATCAGGCGGCAATCGATGGCGGTGGAGATCGGAGCAGGAGACGGATGCACCAGGCGGCGATCCAACGATCGGGCAACCGCAATTCTGGCCTGATGCATCGCTGGAGATTCCGAGTGAGAGAGTTTCCCTCCCGATCAATTTCCCGTTCGATCTCCGGCTCTTTTCGGTGCGTCCACCAGGAAAAACCCCGATCTAGGGTTAGAGTTTTGGGGAAGGAGGATCGACTGAGAGAGAATTCCAGAGAAAAGAGGGAGAGAGAGGCGGAAGAGAGAGAGTCCTGAGAGAGCGAGAGAGATTCGAGCGAAGAGAGAGAAAGTGTCCATCCGTCCCCCCTAAACCCTAGCGCGTCCTTTTGCTTTTATATTTTCTATTTATTATTATTATTATTTTTTTTTTTTTTTTTTCCGTCGATCTAATTTTCTGACTTTTTATTTTCCTTTTTTTCCATTTTCCGTTTTTTATTTTCTTTTTTTCTTTTCCATTTTTTCTCCTTTTTTTTTTTATTCGGTTTTCTTTCTTTTCTTTTCTCTCTCTTTTTTTTTTTTTTTTTCAAATTTTTTTATTCAATTTTTTATTTTCAGGTGTCAACAAACCCGTAAAGTTCGTATTCAAATAACCAACTATTTACCGGTTGTCAGTCCATCTATACAAAAGTATGTAACTTTTTGTAATTGAACATATCTCAACACTTTTTTTGCAACTTTTCAGTGATTTATACTTGGATTATTTTGATATCCTCTCAACATTTCCACGGCAAAAGTGATGTCAGGTTGAGTGCAAACTTGAACATATATCAAGTTTCCGACAGTAGTAGCATATGAAATGTTATTCATTTGTTTTTTTTTTTTTTTTTCTAGATTGTTCTTTGAGCATTGGTTCAAATTGAACCTGTCACCCTTCATAATAGATGTTGTACTTGATGAACAATTTCTCTCTAAACTTATTGATATAGGTTTATTGATATAGTCTTAAAATTTATTGAGATTTATCTATATGGATCTTAATGTCAAAATTTTTAAAAAGAAATTATTTCATTTTATATAGCAACCTCTTATCATTGGTTGCAAGTAAAATACAATCCACATATAACACAAGAATACAAATTTTGCTCCTATTGATCTTTTGGTATATATATTTATCTATGACATTATCTAAAAA
This sequence comes from Eucalyptus erythrocorys, assembly GCA_014182555.1. Lineage (NCBI taxonomy): Eukaryota > Viridiplantae > Streptophyta > Magnoliopsida > Myrtales > Myrtaceae > Eucalyptus > Eucalyptus erythrocorys. The sequence continues at coordinate 32,931,303 of CM024603.1, read as the reverse complement.
ACTAAATGAAGCAATGACACCATGGAATCTTAAGTACCATCAATGGGATGCTTGTTTCAAGCCATATATAAATTTTTTAAGCTTACACACCAAATGCTCACATTTACTAGAAGAGAATCCTTCAAGTCGCTTCATGTAAATCTCCTCCTCTAGTTCTCCATTGAGGAACGTTGTTTTCACATTCATTTAATGTAATTCCATATCAAAATGGGTAACCAATACCAAAATAATACGAAGAGAATCTTTCTTAGATACGGGAGAGAAGGTCTCCATGTAATTGATCATTCTTTTTGAGTGAATTCTTTGTCAATGAATCTAACTCTATATCTCTTAATGTTGCCCAATGAGTCGTTCTTAGTTTTGAAGACCCATTTACAACTAATGGCTTTCGAACCATTAGGTAACTCAATCAAATCCTAGACATCATTATATGCCATAGAACTCATCTCTTCTTTGATGGCATGATACCACAAATTGGATTTATTACTATTCATGACTTATGAAAACATTTCAGGATCATTCTCAGCTCCAATATTATAGTCAAATTTTTGCAAATACACAATATAATAACTAGGAATTGCTGATTTCTTCATTCTAGTAGATCTTTTAATGTTGCATTAATATTATCTTGAGAAGCATGTTGATCAACAAGTTGTTCAACAGATTTTGGTAAATGTTGAACAATTGGATCTATCGGATTAATATCAGTAGGTTGTGGAACTTTAATAATTGGTTGTTCAATAATCGGTTGAACTGAAAGGGGCATTACAAACAATAGTTAACCTTATACCTGAGGTGAAAGGCTGAATGTCTGAATAATCTTTCTTAGGTACAAGGTTCTTCGATTGATCGCTCACATTAATCAACTTATTTTAAAAAAACTTAGCGTTCCTTGATTCCACAATTCTAGTGGTGTGAGATGGATAGTAAAACCCGTATCCCTTGAACCTTTCGGTATATCTAATGGAATATCACTTATAGTTCTTGGGTCCAACTTCTTTTCTTATGGATTATAGATTCTCATTTCGGACGGGCATCTCCAAATGCACACATGTTGTAAACTTGGTTTCCAATATTTAAATAACTCAAAATGTATCTCTGGGATAGCCTTGATTGCAATTCAGTTTAATATGTATACAGTTGTGTTAAGTGCTTCAGTCTACAAGGACTTAGGAATTTGGGGCTGCTAAGCATACTCCGCACCTTGTCTAATAAAGTTCGATTTTTTCTTTCCGCTATACCATTTTTGCCCGAATAACTAGGCATAGTATATTGAGCAACTATCCTATGCTCTTGAAGAAATTTTACAAATGGACCAAGTGCTTGTCCATCTTCAGTGTATTTACCATAGAATTCTCCACCTCTATATGATCTCACTATCTTAATTTGCTTATAGCATTGTTTCTCTACTTCCGCCTTAAATACCTTAAAGGTATCTAATGCTTCATGCTTATTATGAAGCAAGTAGAGATACATTTAACGTGAGTAGTCATCTATAAAAGAGATGGAGTATTTTTGATAATATGAGTCCATATCTGAAATTACAAATATCCGTATGTATGATTTCTAATATTTACGTACTCCTCTCATTACTTTTTTTTGTCTTGTTGATTTGCTTTCCCTTTATGCAGTTCATACAAGTATCACAATTAATAAAATTTAAAGTTTTAGTACTCTATCATTTACCAATCACTTAATTCTATCTATGGAGATATGTCTCAATTTCTAGTGTTGCAACACGAAGGAATCTTCATTCACAATACATTGTTTTATACCAGTGTTGTCATGAACATGCATCACATTGTAATGGGTATTTTCTTGTGAATTAATTCGAAAAAGACCATTATACAAAGTACCACTTCCAATCATTTCAGTTTTAAATGATAAACTGAAGTTTGAATTTAACAAGTTAAAGGAATAACCCAAAGGTACAAGTTCTGAAACTGAATTAAGTTACTAGAGAAACTAGGAACATAAAAGATTATTTCTAAATCCAAAATAAAGCCGCTATTGAGAACTTATCTACATGTCCTAATAGCTTCCACATGTAAATGCATTTTATTTTTTGAATAAATTCTTTGTTCACTTCTCACCGGCATCTTGTGATTTTGAAAATCCTGTAAGAAATTTGAAATGTAGATTGTGGATTTAGAATCAATCCACTGAGTATTGTGACTCACATCAATCATATTAGATTCATAACAAGTATAAGAAATTTGATTACCCTTTTTCTTGAGCTAGCCTTTAAATCTGATGCAAATCCTTTCTTATATGCCCATTCTTTTTACAGAAAAAACATTTGTATTCTTTCTTGATGTCCGCTTGGGGAGGTATCTTACATTTACCATTCTGCTTGCCATGACCTTTACTCTTGCCTAATGTTGCCAAATAAGCACTTTCTCCCGATTCCATAACCAGTCTTTCTTCCTCTTGAATACATATAATCACGACTTCATTAATTGACCATTTATTCTTATCTTGTAAGAGATCTTAAAAGGTGCATGCTGATACAGTAGAGTGTTCGGAAACACAAAAAATGATTTGGATAACTCAATCTGAAGGTTCTTAAGCCTAGTTGCAATGTCCCCTCATCTTCATGATGTGCTCATGTATATCTCTAATACTAGTGAGCTTCAATGAAGAAAACTTCATAATTAAGGTCATGACATGCGCTTTTTTTAAAGTCTCAAATTGTGCATCAATGACCTCTAACAAAGCCTTAGTATTGCTATGTTGAGCAACCAAACCACGGATACTTAGAGATATTATAGTATTTATGAACATCGCACTAAGACAGTTGGATTGCTCCCATTGTTCATAAAGGGCTATCTTAGCTGCAGTGGTTGAATCAATAGAATCAGATGATTCATCTTTCCTTATAGCATAGTTAATGTCCATGCACCCCAATTGAAGAAGAATTAAATTTTTCAAAACTTTATAATTTTCACAATTTAGTATGGGAACATCACTTTGAAATTCAGAAAAATTCACAGGTTGTAAAATTGTATATCAAAAAATCATGCTTATGTCACAAAATTTGAGGCAAATTACACAGAAATTCATGTTTTATCAATGTAAACATGTCACAAATATGAATTACATAATATAAAAACTATCCATGGGCTAAGTTTTTAATTTAAATAGATTCATAAACACTTCATGAAGAAATTATCATATTATATTAATTTCCTTAATCCCTGTGGGTAAATTAAGAAAAATAAAATGATATTTCATCATAATTAATCATATTAATATAATGGAAATTCCCGTTGGATAAAATTCATCATATTAATAAGGTTAATCATAATCAATGTTCGTTTATAAACGTGATCTGGAGGCTCTTAATATATAATTTAACTACTTAAAGATATCATGGCTATTCTCTAATTAATTAAAATATATGGATCACACGACATTTAATTTCATACATAAAAAACACAAAAATGCATGAAGGGCAAAATAGAAATTTAATGCCACCAAGTGTAATTTCAGCCAATGGCAAAAATGTAAATTAATGCACCAATGGCAAAACAATAAATTAATTCAGCCAAGGGCAGAACCATATATTCAACGGTGGTTCGGCATTTCAATTACAACCATAAAAATCGTTAATGCTTTGTAACTGATGATTTAGGTGGGAAAAGGCTTGGTGGTGGCAATTGGCTATCTGTAAGTCATGGCATCGCAGAGGATACATCTGATCTGGTCAGGTTAAGCGAGTTTATTGATTATCTAACGGGTATTGGGATTCTGATGATATTGGACATATGAGGCAGACTATTGAGGATGAGGCCTGGCTTCTGGCCCATGAAATAGACTATCCCAGTGATAATGAGAAGGGAACTGGTTGTGGGAGTGTTCCTGACCCACAGGAAGGAGGTCGTATAAAACATGAGGACGACGACCAATCTTTTGCCGAGGAGGATTCTTACTTCTCTGGGGAGCAATTTCTTCAATTAAAGAACATGGAACCAGTTTCAGCTTTAGATGATCCGATGGGGCTGTCGGTGAGAGAAGTTTATGGCAGGGTGGAGGACGGTAGGGTGGAGGAGAATAATTTAATCGCACAATATGATGGACAGATGATGGTTGAGGAAGAATTGAATTTCATGCGTGCGGAACCTGTGTGTCAAGGTTTTGTCGCACAAATAGATGAGGGATGAGAAGGTTCTGAATGATTGTGGAAGGGGTTGTACCCGACTACTACTCCATTTTATGGTCATAGTGTCTTATCCATGTGCCCGACTACTACTCCATCTTCAAGGTCATAGTGTACTCCATCATCGTCGCCATCTTTATGGTCTCCTCCATCATCATCGCCATCTTTATCTTCATCTTCACCTCCTTCATCATCATCCTTGCGATCTACATCGTCACTGTCACGAAATGAAAAAAGATGTTTTGTATATGTGAAAGATAGATGAAACAGAGGAATAGGTTTTCACTCTATTGATTGTAAAGTCTGTACAATGCTCGTATATAGTTACAAAGAAAAGATTAATAAAGGAAAACAAATATTTCTCTATCTTTTCCTATCTTTACAATCCTAAATTAACTATTTCCTTGTTGATACAAACATATCCTCTGACAGATACAAACATATCTTCCAACATTCCCCCTCAAGTTGGTGGCTTGTATATGTCCAAGACGCCTAGCTTGTTTAGAAGATATGTGTGTTGTCTTTGGCAAAGAGGTTTAGTAAATATATCCGCAGGTTGCTCCAAGGTTTTGATTCCTCTTGTTTCGACAATTCCTTCTTGAATCTTCTCTCGAGTGAAGTGACAATTGACTTCTATATGTTTTGTTCTTTCATGTAGCACAGGATTCGCTACAAGTTTGAGTGCTGAGTCATTGTCACAGAAGAGTAAAGTCGGTCCTTTAACTTCTGCCCCGAGATCCATAAGTAAACCCCTCAACTAGACAATTTCGCAAACAGTCTTGGTCATGGACCGATACTCAGCTTTGGCTGAAGATAGGGATACTGTAGTTTGCTTCTTTGTCTTCCAAGAAAGCAATGATTCCCCAAATTTGATGCAAAAGCCAGTGATAGATCTTCTGCTCATAAGACATGTAGCATAGTCTGCATCGCAGTAGGCTGTCATCTCCATGTTACACTTCCAGAAAGGAGTATCCCTAATCCTGGACATGTCTTCAAGTATCTCACAACCTTTAAAGCAGCATTCATATGAGATTGTTTCGGACTGTGCATAAACTGGCTAAGGGTCTGTACTGCATAGCAAATGTCTGGCCTAGTCATGATGAGGTATATCAGTTTCCCTACGAGTCTCTGATATCCCGATGGATCCTTTAACGGTGGATCATCAGAAGCAGAAGATATGCCGATGTCATAGTCAATAGATGTCAATTTGACATTTTGTTCGATAGGCATAACTGATGGTCTACAACTTGATAATCCTGTCTCTGATACGATTTCCATCACAAATTTTCGCTGGCTCAATGAGATTCCCAGATCTGAACGAGCTATCTTAATTCCAAGGAAATACTTTGGTGACCCTAGGTCTTTAATATGAAAGGTGGAATGCAGATGCTCCTTAAGGCTCTTGACAGCAGAATCATCGTTTCCCATAATAAGGATGTCATCGACATAGATCATCAAATAGATAGATGACATACCTTTTGTCCAGGTGAATAAAGCATAGTCATGTTTGGACTGTTTGAATCCGGCAGCCATAAGTGTATTGGTGAACTTGGCATACCATTGTTGAGAGGCTTACTTCAGTCCATAGAAAGATTTGCGGAGATGACATACCTTTGACTCCCCCTGTCTCTGTAATCTTGGTGGAAGATCCATGTATATCTCCTCATCCAGGTCACCATGCAAAAAGGCATTATGAACATCCATTTGATGCAGTCGCCAATCACGAAAAGCGGCAATAGATAGAAAGGTACGAACTGTCTAGGTAGCACGGACACGTTGTTTGTGCTTCCGTGTCGTGTCCGACACGTGTCGAACACGTCGACATGCTCGGACACGGTCGGACACGCGGTCAACGCGTATCGGAAATCCGACACGCAGTCAACGCGTGCCCGACACGTTTTGACACGCGTGTCTGGAAGATGATGGAGAGTGGAAGCGACGGTGAGGGAGTAGAGATGAGACCGCCACGGCGAGAGACGGCCGCCATTGTGATGCTGCGACGGATTCGACGAGGTTGCAACTGCGAGGGAGAAAGGGTGGTCGTGCGGCGAGCGGCGAGGAAGGGGGTCGTGCGGCGAGTGGCGAGGAAAGGGGTTTGTGCGGCGAGGAATGAGAAGAGGAAGGGCCGTGCAGAGCTAGGGTTTTTGATGGGCCATCGTGTATCGGGGGAGGGGAAGAGGCAGGGACGGGTTTTTGATGGCCATTGTGTATTGGGGGAGGGGAAGAGATAGGGACAGCTTGTCTGTCGGTGGAGGGGAGGGAAAGAAAAAAAATTTGGGGGTGGGGGGAACGATGGCGGGGAGGGAAAGAAAAATAGATTTTGGGGGAGGGGGAAATGGACGAGGGAAAGAACTAGAAGAGGGTGGGGTGGACCTTGGTGGAAATTTTTTTTTTAATGGAAAAATAAATAAATGAGATTAAAATATAATTTCGAAAAATAAAAATACTGAATTTGAATTAAATTAATTAAAAATAAAAATATTCATTTAATATATAACGTGTCGGAACGTGTCGGAATTCCCTACTTTTTGAAGAATAACGTGTCGCGTGTCATGTCATGTCGTGTCGCGTGTCCGTGTCACCGTGTCCGTGCTACCTAGCGAACTGTCACATCTTTTGCTACTGGTGAGAAGGTTTCATGATAGTCGAAACCTTCTCGCTATGTGAATCCTTTTGCAACTAGTCGGGCTTTGTATCTTTCTACAGAGCCACCTGCTCTGTATTTTATCTTGTGTACCCACTTACATCCAATTGGTATGCGATGTGCAGGTAGTGACACAACGTCCTAAGTATGATTTTCCATCAAGGCACGTATCTCAGACTCCATGGCCTTCTGCCAACGAGGATCATTCTTTGCTTCCTCATAACTAGAAGGCTCTTGTTCTTCAGATATACGGCTCATGCAGCATAGATGTTCTGGAGATAATCTATCAAATGAAATGTATGACGAAATAGGATAGCGAGTACCTGATGATTTTAAGGAACCGCATATATAATCCATTGTCCAAGAAGGTGGACGAGTGACCCGAGTTGAGCGCCTTGTCGGCTCGTGCTCCCTTGGCGGCTCATGTAGTAGCAATGATGATTCTTCCTCATTATCTTCTTCTGAAGAGTCTCTCAGCTGTGCTGGTTCTTCTATAGAAGCTGTTGCAGTCGACTTTTTAGCAACATTCTCCACTGGGGAAGATACATTGGGCAATGTGCCAATTGATCTTGGAGGGGAAGTAATAATGAACATGTCATTAGAAGACAAATCCTCCTCCATCAAGAATTGCCTATTCCTTGTTCTCTCATCGTCTGATAAGAGTCCCTTTTGAGAAATGGAAAACGTCTTCATGAAAGATAACATCTCTGCTTACGAAGAACTCTCCTGTAGATAGTCTATAAAGCCGATACCCCTTTTGTAAAGTTGGATAGCCCATAAATATACATTATGTGGCACGAGGTGCCATCTTATCTCTGTGCCCCATTGTAGTTGCATAGCATAGACACCCAAAAACTCTGAGGTGGCGTAGGTCTGGTTTCCTTCCATATAGCAATTCAAATGGTGCCTTTCCTTTTAAGATGCGTGATGGCATGCGATTGATCAAATATGTTGCTGTGACCACACAATCTCCTCAAAAGCTTTCAGGAATAGAAGCTTGAAACTTAAGTGCACGTGCTACCTCTAGGAGATAACGATGCTTTCTCTCAACAACCCAATTTTGTTGTGGTGCATATGTGCAGGAACTCTCATGCAGGATTCCATTTAGAGAAAATAATGAGGCACATTCAGCATTGAAGAATTCTCTCCCATTATCAGTCCTTACCCGACGAATTGTTTTTCGAAATTGAGTCTTGGATAAGGAAATGAAGCTTTTTAAATGAGAAAAGGCTTGATTTTTGGACTGCATGAGGAATATCCATGTTGCATGAGAATAATCATCTACGATTATGAGAAAGAATCGAGACCCATCATGATTCAAAGTATGATAAGGCCCCCAAACATTGGCATGTATAAGAGAGAAAATGTCATCTACTCGAGAAGTGCTATTTTGGAAGGGAATGCGTGTTTGTCTAGCTAAAGGACAAATGGGACATTCTGGACAGAGAAATGATGCACTGTGGCCCAATCGTTTATGACTAAGAAAGTTCACATCATTGGTAGTAGCATTACACAATGATTTATTGAATTCAACAAAGGGTAATTTATAAATAAATGGAAGGTCCACCTAAAAATACAACCCTTGATCGACTCTACCCAAGCCCATCAGTCTGCCAGTCGAAATGGCCTGAAAAAAGCATTTATCAGGGTGAAAAAGGATGCAGCATGAGTTTTCTTGACAAGCTCGAGCAACTGAGATTAGATTAAAATGGAAATTTGGAACATAAAGCACATTGCGAAGAGTGATGAGGGAACTAAGTTTCACAGTGCCAGTCATGGTGACCTTAGTGGTATTTCCATTTGGGAGTTGAATGGATATGGGTAAAGATAACTTAGCGATATTGGAAAGGAAAGCCTTATCACAGACTATGTGGTCACTAGCACTTGAGTCAATTATCCATGCATTCTTCGAAATTGAGTTCATCAAGCAGTAAGATGTACCTGTAAAACTTCCAACCTTGTCAGTTGCATCCAGTTTTCCCAGAGCTTCCATTAGCTCCAGATATTGTTTATTGGTAATTGTTCTTCCAGTGGGTTGGCCCCATACCTGAAAAACTGAGGAAAGTTTCCCTTTTTCTTTTTCTCCTGGCTTTCCATGCAATTTCCAGCAGTTTTCAATTGTATGGTGCGGGTGTCTACAATAATCACAATACATTTTACCATTCCCTTTTGGCCCATTAAATTTCCCAGCTGATGAAGATTTAAGTGTGGGCCGAAATAGGCCCATTTGGGCCATTTGATCCCGCAAAAAAATTCCTTTGCGGCCCATCGAGCCCATTGAAGTGTGCTGAGCGCAGGCCGTCCGATCCATTAAGATGGGTGTCGCGCAGGTCGTCGGATCCACCAAGGTTGATGCCGCGTGGACCGTTGGATCCCGTCGCTCCTAGGAAGAGATGCTGGCCGTCTGATTGCTGGAGATAATCTCCACCGTCCGCCATCTTCTTTAAAAGGGACCTAGGTTTTTCGAACCCTAGATTTGCCTCTCTTCCTCTTCCCGTGTTCTTCTGCGAGGGGTGGATCTGGCTCCTTGCTGCCAGAGCCATATCCTCTCCTTCCCCGCCATGATCCGCGGTTCTTTGTTGGCTCTCTTCCTGTACAGCGAGCTGATAGATTCGGCCAAGGCTTGGGAATGGCTCCATGGTCAATATCTGGGACCGAAACGGCAGGTAAGCTTCGTTGAGCATGAGGAGAAAACGCGTCGCCTTTTCCCTTTCCCGCATCTTCTTATACTCTTGCTGGATGTTGTTGGGCCAATCAAATTTTTCTTTGGCCGCCTCTAATTCGTTCCACAAGGCCAAAAGTTTGTTAAATACCGTTGCAATGGCCATATTTCCTTGTTTCAGATTTGAAATTTGTTGTGTGAGGTCAAAAATTTTTACTTGATCGAGCTTTCCATACATCTCCTTTATGTTTTCCCACATATTCTTCGAATCCTCCGTCGGGGGAAGTCCGGCCGCGACTTCAGGCGCAATGCAGTTTCCAATCCAAGTTCTGACTAATTGGTTGCATCTCCTCCAAAGCCGTGCCATTCGCTCGTCGGATGGAATCGGCAACGTTCCATCGATAAAAACTTCTTTATCTTTCGTTACTAGGGCTCACCGGAATTCGTGCGACCAGCTCGAATAGTTATCAACGCCGGTTAGTTGCTGGTTGATGATTTTTAACTTTGGTCCATCGCCGTTTGTTGTGTATAAAGGGTTGCCGGGTTCCGGCCGGCCACTGGCAGCGAAGATTTGATACGGAAAAGTGCCTGGTGTGAGGTTTGGGTAGGGATTAGTGTCCTGACCTGAGCCGCCCAGCCCAAATCCGAGACCCGCATTGTGAAAGCCCGGATAGGGATTTGTTTTCATACCCAGTCCGGTCGATCCGCCCGTCTGCTCCGGGCCAGTGGTTGGATTTGCCCCTTCGTTGGCAGGTGGATCCCCATTGGCTCGCACGTTGCCATGGTAGACAGGCGATGATGCATTGGGAAATGCCCTAGGATACCAAGGAAACGGCGTCCATTGGTAGGGGTACCCTGCGAAGGGTCGCCCTAAATTTGCCTGAGCCTGATGCTGCCGTTGCGTGTGTTGAGGGTGAATTTGGATTTGGCTTTGCTGTTTTTCTGATGCAGGTACTACAGTGGACGAATTTTGGTCACCCAAGCTTTGTGGTGACACCTCTTCCACAATTTGATTGACTAGAACAGAGGTAATGTTTTGTGGATTCGCCATGATAGATATAAGATTGATTCCTCTGGTAATTCCTCTTGCAGATGATGTTCCTATCTTAGGAAGACTTCTGATTCCTGTGGCAACGCTTTCTGAATGTTGGAATTCCTTGCGAGGTAATCGGAGCGGAAGCTGAAGACTTAGGTTAGAACCGTTCTCGGCTCTGATACCATGTCACGAAATGAAAAAAGATGTTTCGTATATGTGAAAGATAGATGAAACAGAGGAATAGGTTTTCACTCTATTGATTGTAAAGTCTGTATAATGCTCTGTATATAGTTACAAAGAAAAGATTAATAAAGGAAAACAAATATTTCTCTATCTTTTCCTATCTTTACAATCCTAAATTAACTATTTCCTTGTTGATACAAACATATCCTCTGATAGATACAAAAATATCTTCCAACAGTCACCATCTTCATTATCATCATCGCCGTCCTCATGGTCGCCATTGCGAAGGTTCAAGTGAATTCAGCTCTTCAACACAAAGTGATCCTCGGTGGCAGGATGATATCCTAATGTGCTAAAGGTCGGGTGGGAATGGGGCCACTCCCACAAAGGCAACCGGCGATGGTGGCGTTTGGAAAAGTGAAGCAACTTAGCAACACTGGTATATGGATTGCATATTATAGTGTGTTTATGTATGCCACTAGGTTCTTTGTGGTCGTAGCTGAAAATCCCCTTTATGGTCCGGAAAATTTTATTCCCATTCTCAAAGAAGCCAGGAGGTTGTGCGACAGATTTATAGAGCCAGTTGCGGGCTTAAGAGAGTACAGACGAGGGACGGGTTTAATCCACTCATCATCGATGTGCGAGAGACAGAGGAGGATGGTGGAGGTGGAGGTGGAGGTCAGCAAACCTCCTAGCGAAGTCCCGGCCATCGATGATCGACTTCCATCTTTTTAATACGCCCCTCAGTGGGCTGATATCTTCAAGTGGCAATCTGAAGAGGATGTTGTAGAATGTATCCATGGATTCCGAGGCCAGATGACCATTCTCCGGTGGCCTGATCTTCTTCGTTGACATTATTTTTCATATGAGCCTAAAGAAAAAAAGAATTTCTTAAAATATAGTTGCAACAAGACTAAATTAAGTCTACCCAAAGAAAATTCAGTTTCTTCGAAGGAAATTCATCAAATAAAAAAAATTAACTTAGGGAGAAAAACTAGAAGTCCAATGATATACTTAGAACATTGGGCATGTTAGTTTAGTCTCCCTTAGACCAACTTACAGAATTTACAAAAGAATAAATTTCATGTGATGGATTGTGCTTTGTTCTAAAGAGTTGTTAAATCTACCAAATAATTCAGAAGAATAGCAGGACCAAAGGTCCATGCCTATTTACAAAAGAATTTTATAAAAGAATTTCTTAAAGTATAATTTACTTGTTGTAAGTGTTGTGTCACAAAATTAAATCTATCCAAAGAAAATTCAGTTTCATCAGAAGAAATTTATCAAACAAAAAAAACATTAACTTAGGAAGAGAAACTAAAGTCTCATTGGTCTACTTAGAACACTGGGCATGGACTAGCTTATAGAATTTGCATGTTAGTTTAGTCTCACTTAGACCAGCTTATAGAATTACAAAAGAATTTCATGTGCCGGATTGTGCTCAATGCTTTAGAACCCAATGGAGAACTTCATATAGTTTACTTGTTTTGCTTTGTTCATGTGGATTAAATCTACCCAAAAGAAATTCAATTTCATCAAAAGAAATTCACCAAACAAAAAAATTAAATTTTGAAGCTTACGGAGAAAAACTGGAATCCTAATGGTTAGTCCCCCTTAGACCTGCTTAGAGAATTTACAAAAGAATTTCATAAAATAAATCAAGACCAAATTTTGTCAACTCGGGAGAGAAACTAGAATCCCAATGGTTGAGGCATATTAGTTTAGTTTCTTACGCGACCCAAAGAAAATTTCAGAATTGATAAGCCGCCAGGATGTCGAATCGGGTGCCTATAATTAAGTGCCTAGAATGATAATGCGTAAAAATAAAAATCAATTAATTAATTTTTTTTGTTCAGTCCTATTCTATATCTATTCTACACTTACTCTCAAACTTTTGCCTTGCCTCTTGCAGGGCGTGGACGTCGAAACCCACTCCTGAAACTTGCGCGTCCCCACCCCATCGGTAAATAGACATCACACGGTTTCTATTCTAATTTCTATTCTAAGTGCAAAAGAAAAAGGAAATCCGCAACTCTTTGGGTGTTTACTACATTACAATGAAAAAAAAATTACAACCCAATAGAGAAAAAAAAAAAAACCAGAGACAACAAAGAGTCAAGAGCCGGATGGCACATCAACAAACTCATCGTCTTCAAGCTTGTTTGGCCATCTTACAATAAGATTAAAGGTTAAAGCTAAACTATGTAAACATGTCATTCAACTTGAGCATACATTTCATTTAACACCAAGACAATTAATGACCCAAACAAGACAATCATTAGACTATCACTGATCCAAATAAGACAATCAATGCTCCAAATAAGAGATGAATTCATGAACGGCATTCAAATGGTTTTAAATGACCTTAGAGGCAGCTTAGACACCTATTTGATTAATTTGTTTAATGTGCGATCCATTTGGTCCTCCGTTAAGTCCATGATCAAGTGAATCCAAGAGTTACCCATGTTCCTAACATGTATTCACATGTAGGCATGCATTTAGACCTAACTAAGGGTGAGCATTGGTCCAGGGTGGTCAACCTTGGATCTACCCTGGATCGGTCCAACCATATTGATCTTGGTTTGATTTCTAGTGAGATTGGATCGGTCCTTGGTTCTAGAATTTTTGAACTAGTACTGTACAGGTTGGTCTTTAGTCCAGGGAGTTCAGGGTCGGTTCAACTCGGATTGACCCTGATTCTATGTATATTATATATCTAATATATTATTTATAATTTTTTTATATAGAGAAAATCCTAAAATAAATGGTATCAACAACATTAAACAGCTCTTTAGTGAGGAGTTCAAGTAATTTTACATTGCTCTTTAATAACTTAGATTCTTAATGTCTTTTACGGCATCAATAACCATAATTTACAAAGGAGGAAAATGATTTTGTGAGGAGTTCTCACAGCGTCCAAAATGGCATAAACAACTATTTATGGCATATTCCTATAGTATTTGTTCTCTTCTGTTTTATTTGTCATCTTAGTATTCAATTTGCCAAAATCGAAAAAAACAATTTCTCCACTCGTCATTCAACACTCGCCTCGCTCGCTTTGGGTCACTCGTGTCACTCGCCGCTCGATGCTTGATTGGCTTGTTGCTCCTTTCTTGACATTCGACGCTCATTTTGCTCGACGCTTGATGTTTGCCTTACTTGCCACTCGCCTCTCTTAGTTGACCTTGCTTGTCACGGAACCCATTGGGTCATTCCACTTCTCAGTCGCCTTTTTAGAAAGTACAAAAAATGAAATAAAAAATTATCGGTTGATCTCGAATTGCATTAGAATCGGACCAAACCCTTTAGATTGGTGTGGTCCTCGGTCGCTTTTTGAAGGAGTACAAAAAATAAAATTAAAAAATTATCGATTGGTCTTGGGTTAATCTTGGAATCGGAGCTAACCCATTGGGTCAGTCTGGTCCTCAATCCTAAGCTCAATAGAGTCAGTCCTCGATTTCAAAAATTAAAAACCAACACTATGCGGGTTGGTCCTAAGGTTAGGGGGTGGATCGGTCCAACCCGAACCATTCTCACCTCTAGACCTAACGGTACAGGTTCTCAAATAAACAATTAATCAAAAAGTGAACAAACGAATTTTTATTTATACGTAACGATATAGGCATGCATTTACCTATGTTCCCAACATGTATTTCCCTAATTGCTTCAATTTATGTTGTTTGTAGGGAAGTGGACATAGAAATTGTTGTTCACTTTTTAAAAATGAATGTTGGCACCAGTCGCCTACGCGCCCACCATTATGTCGGTTGAGTGAGTAAGTTTTTTTTTTTTTTTTTTTTTTTCTCATTCTTTTGGAGGTCTTTACTTCTTTCAACATTGCCCAGAAATGGAAATCGTGGTTCTGAACTTGCATTAGGGTCGTAGCTTTGTTTGAAAAGACTTCTAACGTCGAACCATCAAGTGAACATTTAACGAATAAAATGTTGAGAGGTGCAATCTTCTGGGGAGTGTTAGTGGGTGTATTTCCCTAATTGCTTCAATTTATGTTGCTCTTTATAGGGAAGTGGACAAACGAATTGTTGTTCACTTTTTAAAAATGAATGTTGGCACCTGTCACCTATGCGTGCAGGACTATATCGGTTAGTGAGTAAACAATTTTTTCTTGTTCTTTTGGAGGTCTTTACTTCTTTCAACACTGCCCAGAAATGAAAATTGAGGAGCTTTGTTTGAAAAGACTTCTAACGCTGAACCATCAAGCCAACATTCTAATGAATAAAATGTTTAGAGGAGCAATCTTCTGGTGGGAGTATTTCCTATGCTAGCCCTATCATTGTGGTGCCACAGCCATACACCCATCGTTATGTTGGCATAATATTTATTCGTGTGTAAACATAATCAATCAATGGACGAGCCTAAGTGGCCATGCTTAGTATTGAGCCCAAAAATCATAAAAATCAGACGTGCTTCAACAATAAATGAACAATCGAGCACTAGATAAAACTTCTAACGTCGATCAGATATTATGAATTATGGGATCTCATTCAAGCATTTTGTCGACGGTTGATGTGCAATTCGAGATGTGAAATCTGAGCTAGATTTTAACACGATTTTCAGTCTGAACATGCTACACATGGATCTAGATCATCAGTTTTCATTATAAACAGTTTTAGTTTCACTCACTTCGGTCAAACTATCAACAAAAATCAAACTCTATGCTTTAGCAAAGAAGAGGAACGTAAGGCACTCAGGAGACATTTCCTGGAACGACTTCCTTAGCTTTCTCTCTCGCTGGTAGTCCTGCCATGGCTGAAGCTTCCCCCTTTCACCGAAGCTCTCCCTCTGCCTTGTATTTCGTCCGGCCGAGGATCCTCTTCGAGCGAGCTCTCGTCTAGCCTTTTTCTTTTCTTCTTTCTCTCTGGTTCTCTTCACTCTCGTTTTTGCTTTCTTTTTCTCTGGTTTTTTTCAAGCAGACCCTCTCCTTAGCCTTTTGTCCCTGACCAAAAATCATGTTAAAATAATTTGTTATCATAAAAGAGATGTTTTCTTGATTAAGAAAATACATGATTTTTTGTTAAAATAAGACGTGACTCTTAATCAAAGAAAACATGACTCTTGGCTATGAAAAGATGGGATTCTTTATTCTAAAAAGGAAGTTATCAAGTGTTATGAAAAGAAATGATTGTGACATGAAAAGTGGTGATGATTGGAGATAAGATACTTATACCCAAGAGATGTATTGATTGTTTGTATATGAACAGACACCATTTCACACATTATTTATAGTAACCATAACTATTGAAAAACACTTCTTCTTTAGAACTCTCTCTTTTCTCTTTTCATACACATAATGTTAACACGGAGAAATTCCAAGCGAGAGATTTGAGTGATTGTTGAACTCGTTTCTTTGTAGTTTTGGTGTACATCCTGGAGGTATATTTGTTCTAAACTCGACAACAACAATAATTGGGACAAATAATATTTTAAGGATAGTGATCGTCGTTATGCATCAAAGTATCAAAGATCTACTACTACTCCATCTTCTTCAACAATCAAATTTCCTAACAAATCCTCCTTCCCTCTGCTTACGTCTCTCCTCTCTTCATCTCCATTTCATTTTTTCTTGATTTTATGTCCGTGTGTATTTCTCAGAACAACCCCTAAAGAAGAGAACTAGCCCCTTTCTTCCCCGAGCTCTCTCTCTCAAAGCCTCTTTTTTACTGTTTTTTTTTTCCTCAGTCGAAGCTCTCCGTCACTCTCTGAACGTTGACGTTCTTTCTTCGAGCATTTTTTCTTCATGTCGTCGAGCATGTCCCTGCTCATGCCCTCCTCGCTTCTGCTTGAATCCCTTAGGCGTCCCTCTCCCTCACCTATTCTTGGACACGCTCACGTCACTAGCTCGTCGCTTCTCACCCTCGCTCATGGACGCTCTTTTTTTCTGTCGCAGCACGTCACTCTTCTTTTTCCTCGGTCGCGGGAGCTTCCGGATGGGGAAAGGGCGATGCGTGCGTGCAGAAGAAGAAGGGCCAGGCTTTGCATTGTATTTTCTTCGTCTTGGGCTCATATTGTGGGTTTAAAGAAAGAATGAAAAATGGACTTAACAACAAAGGGAAGCTGGGCCAGAGGGTTGAGCCGAAAAGTTAATTGGACTGGACGAGCCGGCCCACTCAATTTCCCCTTTTTTTTGGGTAAAAGTAAGAAATATATAGAACAATTTCCCCATTTTTTCCTTTTCATTTGGTCCATTTTACTCAATTTTCAATTTCTTGGCTTTTTATCTTTCATCCCTTATGTATATTTATATTTTTGGAAAAAAAATGATATTGAAAACGTTGACAAAAATTTAGTTGTCAACACCACTAAACCTCTTTTTAATATTTCAAAAAAAGAAAACTAAAAAATCGAATTTATTCGAGTCTTTGATTCAGATAATTTAGGGTGAAATTTGGTTCAATGTTAATGCACACGCAAATGGTTTGGTTCAAGTTTTGTGAAATCTAAATGCAACCATTAACAATCCAACTTGTTAGCTCACTCAAAATGTAGAGAGAGAAAGAGTTTAGAGAGAAAAGCTATGGGAGAGTGTCTCTATTGCTTAAATATTTGGTGATACAAATGAGGGCGAGAGTTCTATTTATAGTAGAGTCTTGCCCATTACAACTGTAAATTTCCTTTTGATTTAACGGTGGTGATTGCATTTCTCCATCTATGAGCTACCAACATTTAAAATGAGAATTCACCACCCACTGCGGTGGCGCAGTTGGCTTGAACTTTGTGCCTCCAAGGAAAGGTACCAAGTTCGAATCCCAGCTGCGTTACTTGGTGATTTAACCGCTGGCGTGAGTGTGGTGGCCAGCTTGCGTCAGCCCCATGTTCTTCCCGCCGACTGTCGGCTTTCGGGGTTTCCTGAGTTACAAAAAAAAAAAAAAAAAAACATTTAAGACGAGAATTCTCTAGAACATAGTGCATTTACCATATGATCCATCCTTGGGAATATTCTAGACAACTCTAAATTTAAGTAGGGCGCCTACTAATCAAGCCCTATTCAGCTACGACCCACCTTTAAATATAACCAAAACCAAAATCACTTAAAATAAAAACTAGATTCATGCAATAAAGAGAAAGCTAAGCTCACCAAACCAAGCTCAACCCAATTAAGCCCTCCACGCATTTGTTTCTCTCTAGTCATTGCTTTCCTCAAAGAACCAGCTCCTTCCCCAAGATAAACTCTCGTTGCAAATTCCTTTCATTCCCGGTGGTCATCCCAGCTATCATTTAAACCCTGTTGATTCCGGCCATTATCGCACTATTCCTGACCATGGTTTCCAATCACAGGATCCTCCTTTGCTCCCATCCAACCATGGATTCCCACCTTTTATCTCCGACCACCTCATCTGATCATTATGTTAAGCAGCCCACAATTTAGATATTAACCTACATTAGCACCCCTACTAAAAATGTGATTCAAAAGAGCGAGATATGTCATTCGACTGCCACCAGCCGCCATGGAGGTAAGGGTGTCAGAACTAAATGAAAAGATCTGAACCAAATTTTCATGCATTTTCGATTCCAGTCAGGTATTCATTCGGATAATAAAAAAATAACTATTTTTTGATTCAATTCGAATAAAGTCGGTTTGATTTAGTGAACCGAATTGAAGTGAAAATCGCACCTCTTCTTAATATTACAATTCACAAAATCTCTCTCATTTTCCACTAAACCTCTTATTAATATTTGAAAAAAGAAAACTAAAATATTGCACCTCTAGTTCAAAATTAATACGCACTTAAATTGTTCGATTCAAGTTTCTTGAAGTGTGAATCGAACTGTTAACAACCCTACTCGTTAACTCACTCGGATTGTAGAAAGAGAAATAATTCAGATAAAGAAGTTATGGGAGAAAGTATTTCTATTGCTTAAGTTTTTAGTTATACAAATGAGTTACGACCATAGATTTCTTCTTGATCTAACAAGGAGATTGCATCTCTATCTACTACCTACCAACATTTAAGATGAGAATTCTCTGGAATACGATACATTTGCTGTATCCTCTACCTTTGAAAATATTCTAGACGACTCTAGATTTAATGAAGGAGACTAGGTAACGCATGGGAATGTTTATGTTCCTCTATTCTTTAGTTCTTTTGCTTCCTAGAACAAAAAAAAAAAGAACATAAATTCGTTTAATAATGTCAACTAATTTTTTTATTTCTTAGAATAGAAAGTAGTTGGGGAATAAATTTAGAACAAAAAAAAAAAAAGATTATTGTTTCTAGGATAATTTTTAGGGAAAAAACCACCAAAAACCCCGAACTTTACCCCGAGTGACACATTTATCCCAAACTTTTTTTGTGCCGTGAAAAACCCCAAACTTTCCAAACGTGACACATTTACCCCATAAGGGCATTTTTGTCTTTTTAGTTTCTGTTTTTCTTTTTTTTTTTTCTTCTTCCCTTCGCCGGCCATGGCGGCGCCGGCGGAGGAAGCCGGCGCCGGCGAGGGTCGCCCTCGCCGGCGTGGGGCGAGGGCGGCCCTTGCCGGCGTGGGCGGCGGCCCTCGCCGGCGTCGGGCCCTCACGGCGTCGGGCGAGGGCGGCCCTCGCCGGATCCGGTGTCGGGCGGCCCTCGCCCCATGCCGGCGAGGGCCGCGCGACGCCGGCGAGGGCCGACGCCGGCGAGGGCCGCCCTCGCCCCATGCCGGCGGGGTCGCCCTCGCGGCGCCGGCTTCCCTCCGCCGGCCATGCCATGGCCGGCGGAGGGAAGAAGAAGAAGAAAAAAGAAAAAAAGAATTTTTTTAAAATGAAAAGACCAAAATGCCCTCCAATTTTGGGGTAAATGTGTCACATTTGGAAAGTTCGGGTTTTTGGTGTCGCAAAAAAAGTTTGGGGTAAATGTGTCACGGTTTGGAAAGTTTGGAGTTTTTCACGGCACAAAAAAAGTTTGGGGTAAATGTGTCACTCGGGGTAAAGTTTGGGGTTTTTGGTGGTTTTTTCTCTAATTCTTAAAAATAAGTCATTTTTTTATTTTCTATTTTTCCTTTTCTCTTCTTCCTTGCCGCTCCTTGCGGGCCGCTGTTCACCAGCTAGCCGGTCGTCGCTGCCACTGTCGATTGCCGATAGAGCTGGCAATATGGGTCAAAGACCCATATTATGACTCATTTTTAGTTAAATGGGTCATATATGGGTCAAGTGAAGGTTAGATATGGGTCAAGTGAAAATTAGATATGGGTCAGAAATGGGTCAA
Source organism: Eucalyptus erythrocorys (assembly GCA_014182555.1). Lineage (NCBI taxonomy): Eukaryota > Viridiplantae > Streptophyta > Magnoliopsida > Myrtales > Myrtaceae > Eucalyptus > Eucalyptus erythrocorys. The sequence continues at coordinate 32,911,419 of CM024603.1, read as the reverse complement.
GTGAAAGTTAAATATGGGTCGAAATGGGTCGGTGAATGTAAAACATAAATAGAAATAGTCTAAATGGGTTATAAGGAAACCCATTTTAAAGTTTAAACCCTTGATCTTTTTTAAATTTATAAAAATATTTTTTAATAAAAGTCGAAATTATAATTATTTTCATATTTCAATTTTTTTCTTTTTCTTTTTTCTTTCTTTTTCTTTATTCCTTACCAGCAGCCGGCCGTTGGCCGATGATAGGCCTCGCTAGATCGGCGCGGCCGAGGCCCTGCCCAACGCTGGCGAGCTCGAGCCTCGCTAGATCCGGCTAATTCTTTCTCTCGTGCAATCCTTTTCCCCATAATTCTTTTCAAGCTCTGGGGGATTTGCATGTACAAGTTCACGGAGTCGTCTGATTCTTTTCAATCTTTGTTTGTTGTATCTCTTGTTAAGCTGCGTTTATCCGTGTATTTTGATTGTGGTTTGTCTTCCGTTTTTGGGTCTTTCACTTGCTTGTGTGAGCTTCTGTACTGGGCTTATGTGGAGGAGAACAGCAAATCATGCTCCCCACGAAACCCACACACTTACCTCTTGATAGGACAATCCTGATGAGTAGGATTTGATTGTTTAAGTGCGCGAACGATACTCTACCGAGATAAATAATTTATCTTGTGAGCTAGTAATCAGTGCATGCCTTGTTCTTCCGATTTTGGCAAGTCAATGCGATGAGGTGATTGCTGCTGATTTCGGCGTGTGACCAAACTGGCCGACGTCTTTGGAATGCCTGTAATTGCTCTAACTCATTTTTTGAAATAAAAATTTGTTGCTTTCAATTGCCTTTTGGCCTTGCCGAATCAACAAGATCGAGCCCCACCCGATGCCGGCGAGCTCGATCTCGCCTATGGCCGGTCGCCGGCCGTCGTGGTGGTTGGCAGTAGGCCAATGGAGAAAAAAAAAAAAAAGAAAAGAAAAAAAGATATAAAAATAAAAATTATATTTTAAAAAATTAAAAATTCTATTTTTTTAAAAATATTTTAAAAAGAATTATAAAAATTTTCTATTAAATTTGTATTGCATAAAAATTGTTAAAAAAATTGTATTACATAAAAATATTTTAACAATAAATAGGTTTTAGCAATACGGGTGGGGTCGGGTATGGGTTAAATACGGGTTGGGTCGGGTATGGGTCACTAGATTTACACTACAAGAATATGGGTTAAAACGGGTTAAATGGGTCAAATATGGGTCGACCCATTTTTGACCCAACCCATACCCGACCTGACCCACTCATTTGCCACCTCTAATTGCCGATCATTGCACACCGTCGGCCAACTGCCCGCCATTGACCAACCATTGCTACTGGTCGTCCATTGCTACCATTGGCGCCGCCTTCTCGGCTGGCAGGCAGTCGGTGGGGTGGCGGCAATCAAGCATGTTCCTATTCTTTTTGTGGATCGTATCAAATACATTCCTATTCATTTTCTATTTCGAAAATAGAAATTTTATATAGTTACAAAACACGTTATTTTATTCAAAAATTATTTTTGGGAGTAGAAATAGCAAATAATTATTTTTGAAAAGAAATTATTCCCCGAAACAAAAATATTACCATTCACATCCCCACTAATCAAGCCCTCTTCGGTTACTAGCCACCTTTAAATATAACTAAAACTTAGCACAAATTCACCTAAAACAAAAACCATGCTCATGCAATGAAGAGAAAGCTAAGCCCACTAAACCAACTTAAGCTCAACCCATTTAAGCCATCCACGTATTTGTTTCTCTCTCTAGTCATCGCCTTCCTCAAAAGACCAACTCCTTCCCCAGGATGAACTCTAGTCGTAAATTCCTTCCACTTCAACGTCCACCACCGACACTCGCGGCCATCCTCGTCGATCATTGAAACCCTGTTGATTCCGGCCATTACTGCACTATTCCCAACCATGGTTTTCGATCACTGAATCCGCCTTTGCTCTCACCCATCCATGGGCTTTAGCTTTTTATCTCCAACTACTTCCCCCGATCATTATCAACATAGCTAAATAGCCCACGATTTAGAGATATACGTTAGCACCCCGACCGAAAATGTGATACCAGATAGCGAGATATGTCATTCTATGGCCACCAGCTGGCAGAGGATGGAGTGTTAGAACCGAATTAAAACCCGAATTGATCCAAACTAAATTTTTGTGTATTTTCATTTCGAGCCCAATATCAATTCGGATAATGAAATAATAACTTTTTTTTATTTTCGATTTGATTCAGTTAACCAAACTGAATTGAAAATACCCCCTTCTTGATATTATAATTCACACAATCCCTCTCCTTTTCCACAAAATCTCTTTTTAATATATCTCAAAAAAGAAAATTGAAAAATTGAATTTAGCCGAGTCTTTAGCTCAAGGCAGAGTTTGGTTCATAGTTAATGCATTTTCAAATGGTTTGGTTCGCATTTCTTAAAAATCTGAACTAAACTGTCGTCAATCCTACTCATTAAGTCACTCGGATTGTAAGGAGAGGGAGTTTATGGAGAGAAGTTATGGGAGATAGTGTTTTTATTAAGTGTTTGATAATACAAATGAGGGAGAGAGGTCCCTATTTATACTTTCTTTCAATCCAACGATGGAAATTGCATCTCTCCATCCATCACTCTTGGGAATATTCTAGACAACTCCTCCAGATTTAACCAGCGAGTCTAGTAATCAAACTCTCTTAAGTAATGACCAAAAAAAAAAAAAAAAAAAACTCTCTTAAGTAGCGACTCACTTTTAAATATAACCCGAACAAATATTGAAAGACTGCCACAGCACAAAATTATGTTGTATTTCGTGGATGGGAGAGGTTATTTTGCATCTCATCTCTATTTTGTGGGGCTGTTTTGGTGGCTAGGTCTAAATTGAGCAACCGCACCCTTGCACCAAGGTTTACAATAACTCTGAAACTCATAGAAAATCCTCCTGAATTTCATATTTTTTGTAAACGTAGATTGGACAGTAAGAACATAGATGACCTCCTCCTTTTTTTTTTTTTTTTCACTTCCTATGCTCCTTGCCGTTTCACTTCTTTTGACACATTTCACTCATGAGGAGACTATGGAGAATTTTGCAGTTGACAGCTTTAGTGATGAAAATGTAGAATACAACATAGCCAATGAAGGTAGGCCCTATCTTTTTTACCTCTTTGAGTAACAATATGTGGTGAATTTGATAGCCACATTTCATATTATAAAGGAGGTTATTGAATTGAGGACATTGGAGAAGGATCATGTTCCTTGTGTATCATAGCATCGAATTGAGCTTGATAGCTACTCTGTCACATAATCCATGAGAATGTATTGCCCCAAATTACTAAGCACTATGCACAAAATTAAAGTTTTGAGAAACCAACAGATCATTGTAAGATTTATTGTGACCTATATGATATAATTTAATATATGGTTTAATAAATTATTGAAATGCTATAAAATAAAAAATAATTTATTAAACAACTATTGGCTACGAGAAGTTACGACTCTAATTAAGTGAAGAGGTACTTTGATGGAAGACACCTATTCATTAAACATATAAATAGAGTCCGATCCTCTCTCCACCCTTTATGAATATTTTTCTTTTCTCCATCAAAGAAATACAATAAAGGAAAAGAGGGTTAAGGGAGAGAAATTGGATTTCTTCAATTGGATCGTATTCAACGGCAACACTATGGACAAAGGTATGTTCTTTTTATATATGTTTGTGAAAGTCATGAAGATCAAAGATCTTGAATTTATTATGATTTTCCGCATTGAAGGATTAAAGAATTTGCTAATAGTTGGTATCGAGCCTTGGTTTATGATCTCATGACTTTCCGTTTGTAAATCTATTGTGTTTTATGCATGATGCTTCGTTGACGATCCTGTTTGTACTTTTATTGGATAAAGTTGAAAAAGAGGGTTTGTACTTTTATTGGAAAAATGTGAGAAACAGGTTCTGCCGTGTCGTAGAAAACCCCCAAATGGGGCGTTTTACTTTAAAAAAAAAAAAAAGACTAAAATGAAGGAATTCGGACTTTTAAGGGCGAGTAAGAAATTTATTGATTTCGGGCAAAATCCGGCGACCCACCGGCTGATTTTGGACCCATACGGTCGCCCGCGCCATGAGGAACACTTTGGGCATGAGTTTTTCCGGCATATCGGTGTTCGCCGGAGTCGAATCGGGCGAGGAAGTCGCGGTGGTTAGGGTTTTTGTGTTCTGAGGAATTTTGGCTTGATTTGGGGTTAATTCTTCGTCATTTTCTCCGAAACTTGGATCCATGTGGTCGTGGTTGCATGTTCTTCAAAAACCATAATTTTTTCGTATGCGGGATGGCTGCCGGAGACGAAACGGTGGAGAAATCGCGGCTGGAAACGGTGAAAACCGGCGAAAAATCGCGTCGGTGCGCGAGGAAGAAGGCGCGTGGGCTCTACGCGCGCGCGGCAGTTGCAGGTGCGTGGAACCCACGCGCCAAGCGCTCTCACGCGCGCGGAGCCCGCCGCGCGCGTGGGATCCACGCGCCCTCACGTGCGCAGAGCTCGCCGTGCGCGTGGGATCCACGCGCGCGGAGTTTCGCGCGTTGCACGCGCCGCCGCGCCGCGAGCACGTGCTCCGCACGTGCCCGACCCCGCTGTCTCTTTTACCTTTTTGCCCCTATGTCAATTTTAAAATTCCCATTTTGTCCTTCTCGCAATTTATTTATTGTTCTACCCCTGTTTAATTTATAATTACAATTATGCAATTGCTGATTATTTACCATTTTGCCCCTGGATATTAAATTTATGGTTCTGCCCTTATGAAATTATGATTTTACAATTCTGCCCTTATGCTTTAATTACAATTTTATCCTTGTGTGAAATTTGGCAAATATTTGTATTTTACAATTATTAAAGATTCATATTATGAATGGTTTGTTAGTCACCAAAGTGGCCAAACCTTTAAGTCTTTTGAATTTTGATATTGTAAATTATTTTATTCAATTACCCATGATTAATTGATGCTATAAGTATGAAATTGATATGTTTTATATCTTTATTGATGTTATGGGTATATTGAAGTTCATTTATTATAAGAACTTAGGGATTAACCCAAAGGTTAATTATTTTCTTATAATTCATGAACATGATGGTTGATAATTAATATGACTTGTTAAATTTGTTTGTATATCCAAAGATAGCAAATTAATTTTAATAAGTTATATTTATAATTATCAAATAAAAGTTATTAGCATCATTATGGTTTTATATATATTTGTATATCATAGGATCGCCCAAAGGAGAACTGTGATGTACATGTATAGTTAGATTGAATCGATTATGTGATATTCTCAAAGCATTAATTTGTGAGTACTTCTTGTATATTTGCGATATACTGTACTGTTTCACCGCATTCACATGCTTCGTCTCTTCCCCTTATTTAATGGGATAAATTTTCCTGATTGGAGTGAACAAATCCAGTTTCACTTAGGTGTCCTGGATCTTGATTTAGCTCTTCAAGTTGAGAAACCAGCTGCTATTACGATATTAGTAGCGATGAGGAAAAGTCTTTCCATAAAGCTTGGGAAAGATCGAACAGGCCCGACCTTAATGTTCATGCGAATGACAGTTGCAAACAACTTAAAGACTTCTCTTCCCAAGACCGACAATGCTAAGGAATTTATGAAATATGTGGAAGAGCGTTCTCAAACTGGCGATAAGTCACTTGCTGGTACATTGATGAGCACACCGACCACCATGAAATATGATGGTTCGCGTACCATGCATGAGCATATACTTGAGATGACAAATTTGGTAGCAAAGTTAAGGACTTTGGGAATGAATGTGGATGAGTACTTTTTAGTACAATTTATACTTAATTCCTTGCCTCATGAGCAATATGGGCCATTTCAAATGAATTACAACACTATAAAGGATAAGTGGAATGTGAATGAATTGGCCAGTATGCTAGTTCAAGAGGAAACAAGGATAAAGAATCAAAAAGCTCATTCTGTTCATCTCTCAAGTCATCAAGAAGCTCGAAAGAATTTCAAGAGGAAAGGTGGAAGGAGCAAGAAGAAAGGACTACACGTCCTGAATGACTCTTCAAAGGCTTCTCAAATCCACAAGAAGGAACGCAATCTTATTAAGTGTCATTTTTGTAACAAAATTGGACACTTGAAGAAAGATTGTCTGAAATGTAAGGCTTGGTTCGAAAAGAAAGGTAAGCCTTGTGCTTTAGTATGTTTTGAATCAAACTTTACTGAAGTTCCTCATAATACTTGGTGGATTGATTCTGTGCCACCACTCATGTGTCAAATACGATGCAGGGGATTCCTTACGATCCAAACTACAAAGCCAAATGAAAGTTATGTGATTACGGGAACAAACAAAGCTCCAGTTGAAGGCATTGGCACTTATCGTTTGATCTTAGATACTGGGCATTATTTGGATTTGTTTCGAACCCTTTATGTACCTACTTTTCTCGCAATTTAGTTTCTTTGCCAAGACTTGATGTGGCGGGATTTTATTGTAAGTTTGGTTCTGAATCTTTCAGTTTATTTAAGTGTGATACTCTTATTGGAACTGGAATTTTATGTGATGGTCTCTACAAAATTTAGACTTGATAATACTTTTGTTGAGACATTAATGACCTTGCATCATAATGTTGGCACTAAACGAAGTTTGGTGAATGAAAATTCTGCTTACTTGTGGCATAAACGTTTGGGTCATATATCCAAGGAAAGAATGCAAAGATTAGTGAAGAATGGAATTCTTCCAAATTTGGATTTTACTGACCTTGGAGTGTGTATTGATTGTATTAAAGGTAAACAAACAAAACACACTAAGAAAGGTGCCACAAGAAGCACAGAGCTCCTTGAAATTATACATACTGACATATGTGGTCCTTTTGATGTTCCATCTTTTGGTAAGGAAAGCTATTTCATCACTTTTATTGATGATTTTTCACGTTATGGTTATATTTATCTTTTGCATGAGAAGTCTCAATCAGTGAATGCACTTGAAGTGTATATTAAAGAGGTTGAGAGGCAATTAGATAAAAATGTGAAAATAGTAAGGTCGGATAGAGGTGGTGAATATTATGGAAAGTATGATGAATCGGGACAATGTCCAGGTCCATTTGCTAAATTCCTTGAAAGACATGGCATTTGTGCTCAATATACAATGCCGGGTACACCACAACAAAATGGTGTAGCGAAAGGCGTAATCGTATTTTAATGGAAATGGTTAGGAGTATGATGAGTCATTCATCCCTACCCTTGTCTTTGTGGATGTATGCTTTAAAGACTTCTATGTATTTATTAAATAGGGTTCCTAGTAAGGCAGTTCCAAAGACTCCCTTTGAACTTTGGACTGGTAGGAAACCTAGTTTACGACACCTGCATGTTTGGGGTTGTCCAGCAGAAGTAAGAACTTATAATCCACATGAAAGGAAATTGGATTCAAGAACGACCAGTGGTTATTTTATTGGTTATGCAGAGAAATCCAAAGGGTATAAATTTTATTGTCCTAATCATAGTACAAGAATTATTGAATCTGGAAATGCTAGGTTCATTGAGAATGGTGACATCGGTGGGAGTGAAAGAGTGCGTGATGCTTGCATTCAAGAAGTAAGGGTAGAAGTTCCTATACCCAAAGCTTCTAAAATTGTTGTTCCTGATCTTATGGTGCAATCTAACAATAATCAAGAACAACGAATTAATGAACAAACACCCCATAATGGAGATGTCAATATTGAACCTCCAATAGCTGAGTCACGAGAAATGGCATTAAGAAGATCTCAAAGAGAAAGGAGGTCGGCTATTTCTGATGACTATATGGTTTATCTACAAGAGTCAGAAATTGACTTAGGAATTGGAAATGATCCAGGTTCATTTACTCAAGCCATGGAATGTGAAGATTCTAATGAATGGTTTAATGCTATGGAAGAAGAGTTAAAATCTATGTATCAAAATCAAGTTTGGGATCTTGTCGAATTGCTTAAAGGATGCAAGAAGGTCGGGTGTAAATGGGTCTTTAAGACCAAGCGTGACTCAAAAGGCAATATTGAACGACATAAAGCCAGACTTGTTGCAAAGGGTTTTACACAAAAGGAAGGCATTGACTATAAAGAGACATTTTCACCAGTCTCTAAGAAGGACTCACTTAGAATCATTATGGCTTTGGTGGCTCATTATGACTTGGAGTTACACCAAATGGATGTAAAAACCGCCTTTCTTAATGGGGATTTAGAAGAAGAGGTTTATATGGACCAACCTTTGAAGGCTTTTCAGTTAAAGGAAAGGAACACATGGTATGTAAATTAAAGAAGTCAATATATGGACTTAAACAAGCTTCCCGACAATGGTATCTTAAGTTTAACGATACCATAACTTCTTTTGGTTTTAAAGAAAACACCGTTGATCGGTGTATATATATGAAGATTAGTGGGAGCAAGTTTATTTTTCTAGTTCTCGTATGTTGATGATATTTTGCTTGCTGCTAATGATCTTGGTTTGTTATATGAAACCAAGAAGTTTCTCTCTAAGAATTTTGAAATGAAGGATATGGGAGAGGCAACGTATGTGATAGGAATAGAAATATTCCGTGACGAGATCACAAGGGTTGTTAGGATTGTCTCGAAAGCCTATATTGAGAAAATTTTAGAGAGGTTTAATATGAGTAAATGCTCGCGGAATAGTTCCAATTCAGAAAGGTGATAAATTTAGCCTTATGCAATGTCCGAAAAGTGAATTGGAACGAGAACAAATGAAGAATATTCCTTATGCATCTGTTGTGGGGAGCTTAATGTATGCACGAGACTTGTACCGGACCGGACATCGGTTTCTTTGTCGGAATCTTTGGGCGGTATCAAAGTAACCCCGGAATGGATCATTGGAAAGCTGCAAAGAAAGTTCTTAGATACTTGCAAGGAACAAAGAATCATATGCTCACTTATAAGAGATCCGATCGTCTTGAGGTGATTGGATATTCGATTCGACTTAGCCGGATGTGCCGATACAAGAAAATCAACATTTGGTTACTTGTTTCTTCCGCCGGAGGGGCAATTTCATGGAAGAGTGCGAAGCGATCGATTATTGCTGCATCTACTATGGAAGCTGAATTTGTGGCATGCTTTGAGGCCACTTGTTCATGGATTATGGCTGCGGAACTTTATTTCGGGACTTGTGATTGTCGACAGTATTGCCAAGCCGCTGAAAATTTATTGTGATAACTCGCAGCGTTTTCTTCTCTAAGAACGACAAGTATTCTAAAGGTGCTAAGCATATGGAGATCAAATACTTGTCTGTTAAAGAAGAAGTTCAGAAACGAAGAGTGTCAATTGAGCACATTAGCACCAATCTTATGATAGCAGATCCCTTAACGAAAGGATTTGCCGCCCAAAACATTTAATGAGCATGTTGAAGAGATGGGCATTGTTGGACGTCATTAATGTTTGTATTATGTTTGTATTAAGTTTATGTATTTGACACTTTGAGCTCATTTAAGTGTTTCGACATTTCCTGTTTTCTATTTAGTATACATTATGGAAAATAGATGAATGTTAAACAGGATAGTTTCTAAAGAGACATTATGGTTGGACTATTACTTGTACTTCTCATTTATGGATCATGTTAAGTAAAGTACTATAGTTGTAGTGCATAGAAGGGACTATGTCGATTAATGACATACAACCGCTATGACTCACGTTAGTTTTCCTTACTTAATTGTGATTATTATGTGATTGCCAATTTTATGAAATTTTATAGCATAATTTTATTGTGCACATTACAGTCTTTATTGAACCATGAAAGGAATATCATATGGGCCAAGTGGGAGAATGTAAGATTTATTGTGACCCATATGATATAATTTAATATATGGTTTAATAAATTATTGAAATGCTATAAAATAAAAAATAATTTATTAAACAACTATTGGCTACGAGAAGTTACGACTCTAATTAAGTGAAGAGGTACTTTGATGGAAGGCACCTATTCATTAAACATATAAATAGAGTCCGATCCTCTCTCCACCCTTTATGAATGTTTTTCTTTTCTCCATCAAAGAAATACAATAAAGGAAAAGAGGGTTAAGGGAGAGAAATTGGATTTCTTCAATTGGATCGTATTCAACGGCAACACTATGGACAAAGGTATGTTCTTTTTATATATGTTTGTGAAAGTCATGAAGATCAAAGATCTTGAATTTATTATGATTTTCCGCATTGAAGGATTAAAGAATTTGCTAACAATCATAGGGCATGATGCGCAGCTGAGTACTTCAAACGCAAATGAAAATATCAGTATTGCAATAAACCTTGAAAATAAAAGGGAATCTAGAAACTACCGATATATGTGAAGCCTATACTGATATCTATTATAGCCTAAATTGATATCTGCGTATATATGTGCAGCTTTCATCATGAACATGGGAGAATTACTTGCAAACTCTCATGCGTTTGGTGCGTTGTTAACTTGATACCACCTCGTTGGCTGCTTCCGATCAACACAACTAAGCAGCCCACAATTTAGAGATATTAACTTACATTAGCACCCATCTTGAAAATGTGATTTGAGAGAGCAAGACTGTCATTTTATAGCCACCAGCCATTATGGAGGAGGTGTTAGAAAAGAACCGAAACAAAAATCCATCTAAACTGAATTTTCATGTATTTTCGGTTCGAGTTTGGTTTCAGTTCGGAGAGTGAATAAATGACTGTGTTTTGTTTTGGTTCAGATTAGTTAATCGAACCGAAGTGAAAAGCCGCCTATCTTAATATTACAATTCACATAATTTCTCTCCTTTTCTATTGAACTTTTTTTAATATTTTAAAAAAGAAAACTAAAAAATCATATCTATTCGAGTCTTCCATTGGAGCTATATTTGAATCAGGGTGTGGTTTGGTTCAAAGTTAATACACACTCAAATGGTTTAATTCGGGTTTCTTGAAAATCGAATTAAACCGTCACCAACCCTACTCGTTAGCTCACTCAGATTGTAGAGAGAAAGTGTTTAGAGAGAAAAGTTAAGAGATAGAGTGTTTTTATTGTTTGTGATATAAATGAGGGAGAGAGCCTCCATATTAATATTAGAGTTTCACTCATCACAATCGATTTTCTTTCGATCTAACGGTGAAGATTATTACATCTCTTCATCTACCACTTATCAACATTTAAGACGAGAATTTTCTAGAATACAATATATTTACTATATCTCCCATCTTTGGGAATATTCTAGATCACTCCGGATTTAACTAGTGAATTACTGGGATTCGCTCCAGTGGTCATCATTCCAATATGAAAGGGGGAGGTGAGGGGTTCAAATTCCCACATTCTTAGGGGGATGGGGTGGGGACGAGTAAGTTTCAGGAGTGGGTTTCGACTCCCACGCCCTGTAAGAGGTAGGGCAAAAGTCTGAGAGTGGGTGTTAGAGTAGAAATAAAATATGACTGACCAAAAAAAAAAAAAAAAAAAAAAACTAGTGAGCCTACCAATCAAGCCCTCTATATATTTGTTTATACCTCTAGTAATAGCCTTCCTCGAAGAACTGACTCTTTCCCCCTGATGAACTTTCGCCGCAAATTTCTTTCACTCCAACATCGACCACCGACACCGGCGGCCATCGCCGCTAATCATTTAAACCCTGTTGATTCCAGCCATTACCGCAATATTGCCGACGGTGGTTTCCAATCACCGGATCCTCCTTTGCTCTCATCCTCCATGGGTTCCAGCTTTTTATCTCCGATTACCTCCAATCATTATCAACACAGCTAAGCAGCCCGTGATTTAGAGATATTAACCCACATTGCCACCCCTACTGAAGACGTGATTCCACGAAGCAAGACATGTCATTCTATGGCCACCAGCCGCCATGGAATTATGATTTCTTGATACAAGTCTAGCAAAACAGAAAGGGATCTACTCACCCAAGATACAGGAATTACAGGATGTTAACTAAAATAACTGATAAGTTAATGGGAGAAAAAGTTGGCGAGTCACTAAAATAAAATATGATTTTTTTCTAAGAGAGTTGGTAAGTTCGAAAATCTGTTATGTAAATAAAACTCGATAACTTATTGAGTTGATAATTTTTAAATAATAAATAAAAAGTTAGTAGCTTTTAAAAGGTGTAAATGATTTTCCAACAATATACCAGAAGGAAAAGAAATCAGCCATTTCTTTTGTAAACACTTCTTGATGATTACCAATATTTCTTGAATCTTATTAGCATGGAAAAAAATATGTTCTTTTTTTTTGGCACGGAAGAGTAGAACTGTTCTTTCTCTTCCCCATATCGTCTCCAAAAAGGAATTTTATTTTTAATTTGTGGCGAATTACCTAATTAAATGTCATTTATTGAAAGATTTCTTAGGTTACAAGTCGCAATTAGACTTTCTTATGCACGTTTTGACCCTTTTTGTATTTCTAAAATTATCCCATTGACTCTTTGTTGAAGCCATGCTATAATTTCTAAATTTTTGCTAATTTTTTTTAACACGAGAAATTTTTGGGTGGAAAGAAATGCAGCTAATGTATCTAGTAAAACCACCATATATCCTCAGGATTCGGGAGAGAGGAGAAAAGTTATTTTCTCTAGAGGCGAACTTGCTGCTTGAGTCCTTTCTAAAAAAACACCAAGAGATCATAGTTTAAAATATTGGAGTACATGGTCGAAATCAATATTTATGACATAAATAAACGGGGTTCTCTTTCCGTTCTCTATTCATCTGAAATACATAAGGCTAACGCTTAGTATAGAAAGAGTAGTGTACAGTGTACACAAAAGAGTGTATCGAGTGACACGATGGACAGGCTAAGTATTTAACCCCAAAATGAAGCCTTTCACATTGTTCACTATGTCGATTTTATAAAGTAGTTCCGGTATATGCGTTGAGCTAGCATTATTTCAAATAACTACTTGCCATGTAAAATCAGATGGTTCACTCTACTATCTATCACATCCATTGTGCATCAAACACGTGGAGGAAATATTATCAAAAAAGTCATAAATCTATTATAATTATGTTAATTCAGTCATAAATATTTTTTGTCAATTGAGCTCTAAAACTTTTGCATTTGCGTCAACTCAATCCATCCATCCAAGTTTGGCTGGATGGCGCTAACATGGATAATTTTTAATAAAATTTTGAATTCTTGAATTATTTTTTTTCTCTTTAATTTTTCTCCTCTTCCTTGTTCCTTTGGCAGGTTGCCAAACTGAGGCAAGCGATTGCTAGATCTTGGGAGGGTAGCGAAGGCAAGCCTCACCGAGTGAAAGCGAGTTGAGCTAGGGGTGAGCGAGGTTGATCTCGTTGGCCATCGCCTTTGGCCATTCGCCTTGGTCCAACAACTAGCCAAAGGAAGAAGGAAGAAGAAAAAAAGAAAGAGAAAAGAATTTTTTTAAAGAAAATATATTAAAATATTATTAAAAATTATTAATGTTGGTGTCAATCATGTTATATTAGTGCCGGTTGTGCCATGTTTTCGCCTATTAGCCAAATTTGGCCAAATGGACTGAATTAGTACAAATGAAAAATATTTATGACTTAATTGACAAAAAAAAAAGGTTTATGAATGAATTGGTATAATTGTAATAGGTTTATGACTTTTTTGGTTGCTCACCCAACATGTGAGTTTTATTTTGACTATGATATGCAAACGGCAAAGTATATCCCCATTCCTTCAATTTGATCGAATTAACCCAAAATGAATTTACAAACACATTAGATCGTTAGTTTTTCATTAGTATCGTGGCTTTGTCGCGCTACACACATTCGACTGAAAAGTGTCCAGTGAAGTCTTTTGGGGAGGAAGAGAGCGATCATGGACAGACCGAGGTCAGTTAGTTTGGCCGATAGCTGGAATGGAGGAGGGTTTGTACGTAAATGGTGAGCAACTGGTGGTTCTTGGAGAGGTGGGACAATGAAGTTGGATATGAACTGGTAGTTCCCACTCAGTTCCTCTTTCGCCTTGGGGATTTTTTGGAGCGATCGCCGATTGTCCTCTTCCCCCGACCAGCCACAGTGTTTCTTACTCAACCAATAGTCAGTCTTCAATCGAAAGCACAAATATGAACAATCTCTTTTGGATGGTTGTTCGGAGCGGTCGTGAATTTTAGCTTCTACTTCAGGTTCTTCACTTCTGGGGTAAACTTTGAAAAATTTGCACTTGAGCGTTTGGAGCCAACATCACAAACAAATGGGAGAGAAGCATTATTCAAGAAGAGAGAAGGAAAGAGACAGGCCATAAAGACGCACTCCCAATATATTTTGACGTTTTGGCCTTAGGGCAAGGGAGGGAAATGCAGACTTTTTGAGCATTTTCCATTATTGTGTCGGGTGGTGTATCATAAGTGAAATGGCTGTCTCAATCAGTGCGAGCTTTAGAAGGTTTGTTTGGAATAACATTCTTATAACTTCACTGTCAAAGAATGCACGGAATGAGAATCAAACTCAAGATTGGAATCTCCTTGTGGAGCTGGTATTGGACCAGCAACAAAAGATTTAGTGAAGATTGATCTTGCCAAATTAAGAAAGATACAACTGTTATCTTATTTCCATACAAGATTACATATGATTAAAGAATGGGATATCTCTAGGTTATCTGTCTTTTTGCTTTTTGCTAGGTGTTCAAGTTTAACTTATCTATAACTAGGAGCATTCTCTTTTATTTAACTTTCAAATGAATAAAGTTTTGGTTTATTCACATTTATCTGGTGCTTTAAATTTTCTATTCCTTGAGATTTAAGGTCACTTTATAAGACTAAGTCTAACTCTACCTCGCTTTCGTTCTGCCTCAGGACCACCTTTAACATATGAACAGGTTAGACAAATCGTTTGTCCAGAAAAGAAGAATTAACCCATTAGAAAAACAAGCTGACAACGTATTTATAATATATGATTTAACATCCCCCCTCTCATGCATGCCGGTCTTTACATTGGCAAGACCGTCTTGGGACTAAAAAACATTAACGGGATAATGATGGACATCCAAAAAAAAAAAAAAAATAAACAAACAGAATAACGAGTAGGATCATATATTACAGATAATATCAAGATTCTAATATTGATCTATGCTCCGATATCCTATTAAACAAATGATTCATCTAAAAAGTTAGTTTGTTATGAAATGAGTCAATAATGTATTTATAGCGTATGACTTGTCTTAGGACCGGAAAATACTTTGAGGATACTAATTTCCTGTTCAAAGGAGTAGGACAACACTCGGGTCGGTTGGTGTGGCTAGTTGTGTCACTTGTGTGGTTTCGCCTGATTCCCTCCGGTCCCACCAGAGAAAAACAAGAAACCTCCGATTCGAAAAGCAAAATAAAAAGAACATGTGGCTGAAAGCTACGGTTGCATGGTCCAGTCCAAAAACCGGGTACAATAATAAATCAGGAAGGAGGGGGGAGATCGTGCAACCATGTGGATGGTGATCCGTAGAATTTGCCCATCTCGACATGATGAGCAGATCGCAGCAAAAACTCTGCACGATCTGGCATGCGTTCATTTGCCTCCAAGCCCATATATCATCCTCTTTCCATTCTTGGGTTGGCTTTTTAACTTGTTGCAGCTGACACCACCAGGAAGTAACACAGAGAGAGAGAGAGAGAGAGAGAGAGAGAGAGAGAGAGAGAGAGAGAGAGAGGTGTATTCAGAGGAAATCTTTCACCAAGTCGTATGTGGACGTGACATTGTCGACGGGACATGGCTCATCTGATCATATGCCCCGATCTGCAGTGCATGATTGAAAAGTTTGGTTGAAGGTAGGTGTATGGATGTCCTCATGTCACCTGCAATTATCTCCTTTCGACCATCCCAGTTTACACTCGGATGCACGCATTGTGCCCGGATTGTCTCCCTAAGTTGCGAAACTGTCAGCAGATACACGCTCGCTTGAATCCAAGCTCGACCATGGTGCTGCTCATTGGATTGACATCGCTTGAATTTTTGCTCGAGCTTGTCGAGGGCACATGAGCTCGGGACACCGACCTCATGCAGCAATGAGCCCTGCGTCTTGCAGCTCACCTGCTGTTGTGAGAGAGACGAGTGACCATCTTTGTCGTCCTAGATCTAATAACTAAAATAGAAAGCGTGGGAATAGGTTCATGCATATTTCTCATCGTCTTAAATCATACTAGTGTCTATAATATGAAAATTGAATATTGCGAAAGCATATCCTTTTGCTTTCAAATTTCATACATTAAGTACAAAGAGCTTAACTGCATAAGTCAAGTTTTTTGTGATTCAAGTACATACACCATGACAGTGATATTATTATAGTTGGAAGACCACAGTTGTGTTAGAATATTATCTTCCGATAATTATAGAAGAAGTGTATAGAACCTCTCAATTATTTCCTCGGTATGAAGAAGAAAATGTTGTTTTATGAGCTATTGTCTATCACTTTCTTCTTGTTAAAGATTAATTTATTCACATTTCTTGGGCTAATATCTTAGTCTTCAACCAAATAACATACATAAATCTCAGCTAACCAACATATAAGGAAATTAAAATCGAAAAGAAAAAGAAAAATCGAAAGTTGGAACCCAATAACTAAAAGCCCATTGTAGCTGTACATGCAATTGTCACGAGCCCTTCTATCTATCAGATTTCTTGCTAATTCATTAGTGCTAAATCAAATCAGGAAGATAAAACAAAACTCTAACCAGCCAATGGAGAAAAAAGAAACACATATTGAAATTTAGGTTGCTAAAAGAGGGAAAAGAGTACAACCGAAATTTAAACATCTAATATGCTTGATTCTTGTAACAAAAAAGTTGTATAGTTACCTATCAGAATACAAAAGTCAAAACTAACATATTAAGAAGGCTCTCTCCATCTTCCATGATCATTTCTCTAATTTTTCACAGAACTTGCTCATCGAAAGAAGAAAATAAATCCGTCCATTATTTGACATATAGATTAGGCTTGGGGAAATCTCAAAACCAATCGAACTTTATTGAACTATTGAAAGAGAACAACAAAATCTTGAGGGAAATAACCAGTAGGAAGAATCATGACAAATGCTAGAATTTTGTGGAATTCTTGATTTGCAATATTCAAACTCATTAAATTCCGTTATTTCTATTATTGAACAAAACTCGTGATATTGAATGAGGCAAGCACAACTTCCTAGTTGGAGCAAAAAAGTAGATACCGCAAGAAAATACTCCTTTTAGAGAGAATGATTAACCTATTTCTATTGAGAATCCTATTTGTGGACCTTAGAGGTAAGTTTTAGGGAAAACACCGGTGTCATATATTCATATGGATAGGTAGTTGGTTGACCTATCAAAAGAGGTCATAAATTCATATATGACCCGAGTCATTAGATGAGTTAGATAAGTTCAAAATAAAGGTTATAGATGGGTTTAGAATGACAAAACCTAAAAAAAATATAGGTATTGAATAGTTTTATACCCAACCCACCTTTTTGACTCTTTCTTCAATTTTATGAGAAAATAAGGGACTTCTCTGATTGTTTCTTTTCCAAGTTGAGAGAAGTGTTCGTGGGCCTACAAGATGGACTCGAGTTCACTCTTATTAAAAATATAAATACAGCTTCTTTTTTCCCCATTTTTTGTTTTTATTAATCCTGTAAGTTTTGCCTATTAGTTATTGGAGCATATCTTTCCTTGATTGCAGTTGGGAGCATATCTTTCCTTGATTGCAGTTGACATTGTTATTTTTATGTAATACTATAATTATAGTTCTTGTTATTGCAATCAATGCTTCGCATAAATCATTTTCTTCAATATATTATATTCCATTTAATTAAAATTTCAAGTCTACTACATTATTTGTTGCTACAGTTTTATAAATTCACTACCAACTAATAGCTTTCTCTTATTTTTCATTATGCATCAATACAAAAATTGAAAAATTTTATGCAATGTCCAAAGCTAAATCTTTTGCATTTTATAGTCAAAATAGCGATTTTATTCCTTTACCAAAAAAAAAAAAAGCGATTTTATTCAAATAATCTCTATGTGTGTGGAGAGAGAGAGAACTTAAAGTGAGTTACATAGGTGAATATGGATATTTATAGATTGGATTATATATCAAAATATTTTAAAAAATGAGTTGGATCATTATCGACCCGACCCGACCCAATCCAACCAACCCATTTGACCGTCCTAGTAGTTGGAGACTAAATATCAGACATGGTGTAAACGAGTCAAGCCACTCAATTTCCTTGAATCCCCATTGGTCTCTTTTCAAGTTCAAGCAGCTCATGTACTTCAGCCAAAACCCACCGTACAATTTTCAATGGTTGAGATGTACTCTTCTTGTTACTTTTACCTTTTTCAATTCATTTTAATTAACTCGTGATGGATCCTCTAGTAATAACTACCAAAAGTGAATATTAGTATCAATTATCATTATCGTTTATTAATGTATTGTAATTATAAAGTTCTTTTCCTATACATCTTAGAATCAATCTTTCAATCTTTTGTTCATTTACATAGAAAAGGAATTGAGCTGTAATTTGTCAAGCCTCGCAATTATTTGGATTTGTGTAGATGAAATCATGTTAAGCTTTACCCAAAAAAAAAAAAAAAAAAAAATCATGTTAAGGTCATCACTAATTAACTGAGGCCAATTAGTAGTTTAATCCAAAAGAAGCTATCAGGTAGTATGGGTCATGTGGAGCTGGAGTGACCAAATTTGGCGGACTTTATTATGTGGTTGATGCTTGGTTTACCTTTTTTATTTTTATTTTTTTTGGTCGATACTTGGTTTACCTATTTAATAAGCGGATCGTGTACTAATTGATCTACTGACTCGACCCGATGTAGAATAAAAAGGTCGCCATATCTGTAGAGATCATCAATCGTAGGTAACCCTATTAATTAATGTCGTGTCTGTGCGGCACACGTGTTTAAGATGATGTTAGTTTTTTTTTTTTTTTGTCGAGAGATGATGTTAGTTGATTGAAGGGGTTTTTGGTCGTTGTCGTCATCCCTCAAAGACAAATACAGTTGCAGCTGGTAAGTGGGTTCTTGTAATTCAATCGAGGACAGATAATCTCGGTTGTGTATAAAATTTCCTTTACACTAGCGATATTTGCTCTATTTTTTCTAAGGGTGTTAATGGTTCGGTTCGGTTTTATTGGCAAATTGGGTTTATACTAAAGGGTATAATTGTCATTGTATTGTTTTAGCCCTAAACCCTATGTATATATTGTAAATTACTTCATTAATACAAGTGAGTTTGCCCAATATCGACATGGTATCAGAGCATCGATCCTTGGAACCCATCCCTCTTCATCCATGGAGCTTTTGCGAACCTCCTCTCTCTTCCCGACTATTTTTTGCGCTTGATTATGGAGGTGTGAATGTGTTCGCGTGAGACCTACGTGTTCGCGTGAGATCTGCAACTTCCGCGGTCGGCAGAATTTGGTGACGTTGCGGGTCAATTGTCGAGTAGGCGCACAACAGCGACACTTCGAGGGCAAATCTTCGCTTGCATTGGTATTCATCTCTCTCTACAGCTTCCAAGTGTGCGGACTTTGTGGGCACCAAGGGCAAATCAATTTGGGGCGAGAATTATTTTGCTGTGGAATCACTTTGTGGGGTGCGGTTGCCAAGTAATTGGGGCGAGTCTTCCTCGCTGAGAGTCATCAATTTGGGTCAGAATTATTTTGCTGATCTTGTTTCTTCGTTGCTTGCCTCCATTCCGATTGGAGATCTTCATTATCTGCAAACTGTGGAATTATTTTGCTGGTGTGTTGCCTGAAGGCATAGGAACACAACCATCTGGCCGCAAGCAATCATGGCAACTGATTATCAAAACACTTCAGCCACCGTTCCCGCACATGAGCAGGTGGGTAGTCCTTATTTTTTGCATCATTCTGATAACCCAGGATCTAATCTCGTTGGCATGATCCTTACGGGTGACAATTATAACAATTGGTCTCGTGCCATGGAGATTGCCCTTTCCGCCAAGAACAAGATGGTGTTTGTTACTGGAGAAATAAAAAAGCCAGCTACAACAAATCCTGCATATGCATCTTGGATTCGTGTGAACAATATGATTCTATCTTGGATCCTTAATTCTATCCATCCAGATTTGGTGCCAACAGTTCTCTACAGTCGGGCCATGCGGATGTGGGCCGATCTTCGTGAACGTTTTTCCCCATCGAATGGTCCTAGGATTTTCCATCTCGAGCAAAAGATATGCACTCTTGCTCAAGGTGACGATGCTGTGACTAAGTATTACAACAACTTGCGAAGCTGCTGGGATGAATTGAATAATTTGGATCCGTTACCGCAATGCTCTTGTTCGGCTCATTCTATCATCACCACACAACAAGAGAATCGGCGCTTGTTTCAATTTCTCATGGGTCTCAATCTGAGGTACGGTAATGTTATTAGTCAGATTTTACTAATGAATCCGTTACCTAGTGTTGCACGTGCATATGCGCTAGTTCTTCAAGATGAGTCACATCGCCATATCCAATTGGACCGCCCATTATCCGACCAAACCAGCACTTTGCTTAGCACTCATGGAAATAATGCTCCATGACCGCACACGAATTACTGATACCATGGACAGCCCAGCTCTCTTGGTGCCCCGCCTCCGTTCGCTAACCTAGCTAAACGGACGAACAAGCCTCGGAGCCGAGAAAGATGTGCCCACTGTGGCATCCCGGGACATACGCGGGATATGTGCTATCGACTTCATGTCTTCCCTCCTAACCATAAGCAACGCCGTGGACAGCCATCTACTTCCTCTCGGCCCGGGGATAACAAGTCCAATCATACTTCTGATGCGGCACCTCCACCATTCACAAATGATTAGTATAAGCAGTTGATGCGCTTGTTGCAAGAGGTAAACATCCCGAAAGCCAACCTCTCAGGTAATGTTCTTGGCTTAACTTTGAATTCATTTAATTCCAATACTTGGGTCATTGACACTGGCGCCACCAATCACATCACATTTGAACCCCATTACCTTACCAACCCGAGATACTATTCCTCTCCACATCCCACTGTTGGAATTCCAAATGGTGTTGGTGTCCCGGTAACATCACACGGTTCAGCTCCCCTTACCTCAACCATCTCCCTTGATAATGTCCTTTGTGCTCCCTCTTTCAAATATAACTTATTGTCAGTCTCCAAACTCACTCAAACTTTAAACTGCTCGCATTTTTTTTCCTAACTACTGTCTTTTCAGGACCTCTTGACGAAGAAGATCATTGGTCGGGGCCATGAGCGTGGTGGTCTCTATTATCTGGAGATTCCTACTCGAACCTGCTGTTCTTTCCACTACAACCTCTTCATCTCATCTTTGGCACGCTCGCTTAGGACATCCATCTGAGTCAGTTTTATCTACTTTGCAACAAACTTTATGTTTTAGCCAAGCAAAACAATTCAGTCCATGTGATGCTTGTCATTTATCCAAGCAAACTCGTCTGTCTTTTACGTCTAGCACTATTACTACTTCACGGCCTTTTGAGCTTATTCATGTTGACATTTGGGGACCTTATTCCCATTTTACACATAAGACATGTCGTTATTTTTTATCTATTGTTGATGACTATTCGCGCTATACTTGGATATTTTTGCTTACTTTTAAGTCTGATGCAATTGACTCTATGATTCGCTTCTTTACTTTTGTTGAGACTCAATATCAAACCAAAGTCCAAAATGTTCAATCTGATAACGGGACTAAATTCCTTTCCTATCGCCTACAAGAATTTTTTTTTACACACGGTGTTCACCACCAACGTAATTGCCCTCACACTCCTCAACAAAATGGAGTTGTTGAGCGTAAACATCGTCACTTGCTCAATGTTGCTCGTGCATTGCGTTTTCATTCTAACATACCTCTTCACTTTTGGGGGGATTGTGTCTTAACAGCTACTCATCTCATTAATAGACTACCTAGTCCTCTCCTACATAATAAAACCCCGTATGAACTTCTTTATGGCAAACCACCTTCCTATTCTCATCTTCGTGTCTTTGGCTCACTATGTTATGCTTCCACCGGTCATCTTCACTCTGATAAATTTGGTCCTCGATCTCGCCGATGTGTTCTAATTGGTTATCCCACAAACCACAAAGGTTACCGCCTCTATGACCTTCAAGACCAAACAATTTTTACTAGTCGTGACGTCATTTTCTATGAACAAGATTTCCCTTTCCGTCAAACCATCCAACATACCACATTTGAACAGACCTCAGTAGTTCCATTACCCATACCTGACCTTGGTGAAACGTACCCACCTTCCTCAACCCCAGTCCTTGCACCAACCTCAACTCCTCAACCTCCTACACCCACGATTGCACCATCACCAACTGAACCCGAAGCCATGCCTCGGCCATCTCGGCAACGCCATCCACCTGGATATCTTCGGGACTACTACTGCGCTATTGTGGCCTCCGATCAATCCTCTTCGGACTCTAAGGTAGCTGAATCAGGTACTCTTTACCCTTTATCCAACTATTTATCATATTCACGTTTTTCACCCACTCACCGTGCCTTTTTAGCCTCCATATCCTCTGAATAGGAACCTGAAACTTATGACGCTGCGTGTCAATCTCCCAAGTGGCGGGAGGCAATGTCTTCTGAGATACAGGCCCTTGAACAAAATGGCACTTGGGAAATTGTTCATCTTCCTCCTAAGAAACATCCAATTGGATGTAAATGGGTTTACCGAATCAAATATAATTCTGATGGCACCATTGAGCGTTACAAGGCTCGGCTCGTTGCAAAGGGTTACACTCAAACAGAGGGGATTGATTACCATGACACATTTGCGCCTGTTGCTAAAATGGTAATTGTTCGTACTTTATTAGCTCTTGCTTCAATTCGTCATTGGCCTCTCTATCAATTAGATGTGAATAACGCTTTTCTGCATGGTGATCTTGACGAAGAGGTCTACATGAGGTTTCCACCAGGTTTTCATACTAAGGGGGAGAATTTAGTTTGTCGACTTAAAAAATCACTCTATGGGCTTAAACAGGCATCGAGGCAATGGTTTGCTAAATTCTCTTCTGCACTGCTTGATGTTGGGTTTCAACAGTCAAAGGCGGACTATTCACTTTTTACATTAGTTCGTGGCTCTCTCTTGACCATTGTCCTTGTTTATGTTGATGATTTGGTTATAACGGGTGATGATGAAGTTATGATTCAACTTCTCAAGCGGTTTCTTGACACACAATTTCGTATTAAGGACTTGGGCACTCTCAAATATTTCTTGGGAATTGAAGTCTCTCGTTCCAAGTCTGAGATTTTCTTGTCACAAAGGAAATACGCTCTTGATATTTTGTCTGACATTGGTCTTCTTGGTGGACGTCCTATTGATACTCCGATGGAACCCAATATACAATTTTCGAGTCCTCTCCAACTCTTAAGGATCCGAGGTTCATATCGACGACTTATTGGTAGATTATTATATCTTACAAGAATCGTCCGTTTACTCTATGCGGTGCAACAACTTAGTCAATTTATGCATTCTCCTCATGAAGACCATTGGAATGCTGCCCTTCGCATTGTGCGATATCTCAAGCATGATCTTGGCACTTTGGTTTATTTTTCCCATCGATTCAACTCTCCAAGTTAATGGTTATACTGATTCGATTGGGCATCCTGTTCTACATCCCGACGATCCGTTTCGCTCTCTTGCATGTTTCTTGGTTCTTGTCCTATCTCATGGCGTTCCAAAAAACAAACCACTGTTGCCCGTTCCTCAGCAGAAGCCGAATATCGTGCTATGGCGTCTGCCGCATGCGAAATCACATGGCTTCACATGCTTCTCTCGGATCTCCATGTCAACACTGCCACTGCCAATCTTTTTTGTGATAATAAAGCGGCCATCCACATCGCCACTAATCCTGTCTTCCACGAACGAACCAAACACATCGAGATTGATTGTCACTTGGTTCGTGAAAAAATTCAAGATGGCACTTTGCGTACTCTTTATGTTCCCAGTCACTCCCAACTCGCGGACTTGTTCACGAAACCGATAGCACGTGATTTATTTTGTAATTTTAAGAACAAGTTGTTGACATGTTTACATTCACCAACTTGAGGGGGAGTATTGGCAAATTGGGTTTATACTAAAGGGTATAATTGTCATTGTATTGTTTTAGCCCTAAACCCTATGTATATATTGTAAATTACTTCATTAATACAAGTGAGTTCGCCCAATATTGACAGGTTTTTTGGAAAAACCAAACCGAACCGAACCGTTAGGAAAAAATTCTGAACCGAATCGAATGAAATCCGAACGGAATGCAAACCGAACTGAAATTTTAATTTGGTTCGGTTCGGTTTTTCAGTTTTTCATTTTCAACTTTTAGTTTTCGGTTTTTGCATTTGTTTTTTTTTTTTTGTTTTTTGTTTTTCTATTGCATATAATTTTTGTTTTCAAGAAATAAGTTCTTATTGGTTTGTTAGTTTGGTTCGGTTTGGTTCGGTTAACCAATAAAAACCGAACTGATAAAAAAAATTTCGATTTTTAATGAGAACCGAACTGAATGAAAATTGAACCGAAAAAATCGAATTTTTCGGTTCGGTTCGGTTTTTGACACCCCTAATTTTTCCTATCTAATAATGCAAAGGTATTTAATCACAATCTAAGAATGAATTATGCATCTCATCCTCTCAACTATTAGAATCACTCGATGATCGCTATGCTGATCAAAACCCTCCAGTCAATCCATTAGTATGTCAAGCATTATTCTTTTATGGAAAGGTGGTTTAACAATTGATTACCGCTACATTGGAATGTAAAATATGATATACAAAAATTGATAAATTAACTCTCGTAGTTGTTATGGTAAGTAAGCATTCAAATAAGTAGCTCATTTGGATCTCCAATAATAATAATAATAATGCACCAAAGAAGGTACCGTACTAAAATTACAAAAGTCATTTTAAACCAGACACCACTTTTTGATACTTTAGTACCGATTGCTCTGCATCTCCACATTGTTTCTCATACGAGCGCATCGTTCTTGGATTTTTGTCCTTCGCGTTGCTGTTGCACGACAACAACGAGCAGAGCTGGAAGTTGAATACGCATTGCCTAATCTTGTCCTACTCTCGTTTCCCTTCCTTCACTTATATCGCCCGGTCCTGCCAAAAATGAACCAAGCCTTTCTCTCTCTCGAAAGGGAAAGCGTAAATCATTCTTTTCTCCTTCGTCAGGGAGAAGTCCAATTCCCTTCACTCGTCTCAACCGAACCAGAATGACACTCTCGTAGACTCCTAGCTCCTCATTCTCAAGTAGAGTCACGAGAATGCCCTCTTTGTTCTTTCAATTCTCATCTTTCGAGAGAGAGAGAGAGAGAGAGAGGGGGGGGGGTGTACAGTGCAGGGGCGGGGCAGGGGGTGAACTGATAGAGAACTTTCAAAGGCCCTCCTTTTCCTCTCTCTCTCACTCTACCCTTCACTCCACTCGACTGGCCTTTATATTGCAGTCTTCGACTGCAAGTCTTGTGAATTTTGCCTAATCTCTAAGACCACCTTTTCTTTTTCTTTTTTCTAACACTTGGTATCTTCCCCCACACCCCCACTTAACCTGAAGATTGCTTTAACCTCACGTTTTTCTGTCTTTCTCTGTCGGTACCGAACCATGTAGGTCTCCCCCACAACACAAATCCTCTCTCTCGCGCCCTCTCTTTACTCTTTAGCTTCTCTCTGTCATTAGCTAATTTGACTATCCCCGGTCTCTTCTTCAAGACTAAGTTCTATTGCTTCTTTCTTTTCTTTGTTGTTTGTTGGTTGCAGGAGAGAGCTGGAAAACAACTCCTTAGACCTCAACAACTTGCCTGAGGATTACACTCGGGATGTTAATAAGCAAGTGTTTGAGGGTAGCAGCTCCTCATCAGGTATCAAGAGTTTTCTCCTTTCGACTGCTAGTTACTTTGTTTGTGAAGCTCATTTCGCTTTTATCAATACAAAAACCAGTTCCATTTAATGGGCGAAGAAAGAGAGACATTGTAATAACTTGCCAAGCTCGAAGAGAAAACGCGAGTTTTGAGCTTTTACAGTGTGGACCAAAGGTTCTCATCTTTCTCAAAATTAGAGAAAGAGTCGATCCAAAGTCGATCTTTCAAATAGTATGGTACGACCCTAAAAATTTATCTGGGGCAGGAGCCGGTTAGGGTTGGACCTTTTTTTTGGGCAAGAAGGGTCAAATCGAGTTGCTTTAATTGGTTGACAGGGTGCAGGAAAAAGAAGAGCGACGGAAAAGAAGAATGCGGAAAGGTCTACGAGTGTAGGTTCTGTTCCCTCAAGTTCTGCAAGTCTCAAGCTCTTGGCGGGCACATGAATCGCCACCGTCAAGGTCCGTCCTCTCTCTCTCTCTCTCTCTCTCTTTCTCCCTCCCCTTCTGTTTATTTCTCTTGATTAGGAAGAAGAAAAGGAAAAAGAAACGAAGCGTGAACTGTTCTTCACAGTTCACCCGCACTATCGATGAAACCTGAAATGGACTGTGGACGTCGGTTAGATGATCTTGCTTTCGGTGAAAGGCCTAGTCATGTCAAATCTCGGTTTCTTTACACGCACACCCGCACAAACTCGGAGTAACAGTTGGGGTTCGCTGAAATCCTTGAGGGGAACTACTGTTGGGGCTTTGATTTGAAATGATTTGTGCTATTGTTGTTTCTTCGGTTGTTGGGTTTGGTCAGAGAGAGAGACTGAGACACTGAACAAGGCTCGTCAGCTGGTCTTCGGTAACGATACCCTACCCGCTCATCCAGCCCTTCCTCCTCCTCATCATCTAGCGTATGCTCTCTCTCTCTCTCTCTCTCTCTCTCTCTCTCTCGTGTTTCTTTTTAGGCATGAAAATGGAAACTCTGAATCCGAAAACCAAATCTGAACTTTTTTTTTTATGGAAAAAAGATGAAAAGGAAAAAATGGGATTCTCCTCTTTGGTAATTTTAACCGGACTTTTGTCGAGTAAATAACTTTTCTTGTTGTATTTAAGTCAAATTCAAAGTTAGAAACTTATCCTGTTAAGTATGGTTAATAGGACCTTGTTCACATCACACTTCCTTAACGAACATATGTGCATTAACCCAAGTGAGGTCTTTGTTTTCTCAGCAGCTGCCAATCAATACCGGGAGGCTATCACGGGGCGACCAACGTGGCAGATCCGCCGCTTCCATTCAGATCATCGATGTACCCACCGCCGCCACCACCACGATTCTTCTCGGCCTCCTCCTCATCTTCCATCGTCCAACCACCGCCGCCTTATCTATACCCGTCGCCGCCCCGTCTCGTGGCCTACCCTTCGCATTACAATGGCAACCAGCACCCGGCCGCCGGCGATAACTACTCGATGGGCCATGTGTTCGGCAGGAGCTCAAGCTCGCACTTTGGCACGCTGGAGTCGAACTACACCTGCATCGGGGCACCGGTCGGAGAAGGGTTCAGTGCACCCGGGGGAGGTGGCAGGGAAAGGTCGCCACAGGGTCAGAAGGAAGGATTGAATTGGGTGTCAAGATTGGATCCTCCCTCGATCAATCGGTTTCACGATGGGTTCTAAAAATTTGATCTTGCTGGACGTATATTCGAGCGCTGAACCGAGTTCTCGAAAATCCACCCTCAGGGACAGAGTAGAGACAGGGAGAGGACATGACAAACACTGACTAGAGAGAGGGGGTTTTCATTTCATGCAATGGAAGGAGAGAGAGGAGAGAAGTTTTGGTTTATTTTGGGGGACAGAGGGAGGGGGTTGAATGGTACAGCTTTTGGAGTCAGGTACACTCTCTCCTCAGCTAGTTTGTCCTGAGAGAGAGAGAGAGAAGAGTGTCGTCGTGTATTTGGGTTAACGTATTCGATCTATAAATCAATTATGAACCGTTGCTATGATGTGTGTGAAAGGGAAGTAGACCAAAAGCTTGAGCTTTTGAGGGGCTTTTGAGATGTTTGGTTGGTGGTGCATGTGGGACAAGGGAAGTTCGATATGAACTGGAAGTTCCCAACCCCCCTTTCCCCCCCCTTGCATGGGGTTGTAAGTTTGTGAACTCTCTCTCTCTCTCTCTCTCTCTCTCTCTCTCTCTACTGTGATCTCGCTTGTCCAGACGTATCTGTGCTCACATCATGCCAGCACGACAAGGACAGTGACTATGGCCTGGGGGAGAAAAGAATTACGGCAAATAATTCTCGTTATTCTGGTCTCGTGTTAATCAGTAGACCAGAAACAATCGTGATTAAAAGCTAGTGAGACCTGTTTAATAAAATACTCGGTGGATTCTTCAGATTTAGTTCTTTTCATCGGGAGGTAAAAGAATGACGAGTCCCTTTCTATCCCGAAAGAATGGTTGCTTTCGTTTGAGCTCATGCGTCGCTCATGGTTTCTTGATCATCGGGACAAAGTTTCTGCTAAGGATTCCCCTTTCGATCGAAGCATCAGCAATCAGGGGCATCGGATCATCTTCGTTTTTGTGAAATTCAAAGTAATAAGCTTGACAAAAATTTTTACCAAAAAAAAAAAAAAAAAAAAAAAAAAGCTTGACAAAAATTTATAGAGGTGAACTTATTAACTCTAGATTCTTACTTGCGATATCTACTCAGTCTCTTAAGTATTTCTCTTGGAAAACTCTCGGAGAAAAACCCTAGAAGTACTTTCTAGAAATTTCTAATTGTGTAATCTCTCTCTATGCATGCCTTATATAAGCCGAAACCAGGTCTTAAATCGCTAGGACTGATACGATACTAGTTTTCTGAAGGACTAGCTGGGCGTCCGGGTGCCTGGAGGGGCCGGTCGGCAACCTGATCACATGTTAACTGAGCACTCGGCCCCCACTGGGTAGCATCAGCTACTTGGCTCGTTCCTCCCTCTTCTCACTCGACGGATGCCTCCTAACTCCTCTGTCTCTGACCTATCTTGTTCTTAGGACTTCGATCTTCACTGGAGTCGTTGGTCAAAACCCGAGACATACTCAAGATATTGACATATAGATTAGGGTATAGTTTTTTTTCATTCGTCAACTTCAAGCCTAAAACACATCCATATCCTACGTACTTCCGGTAGAGAGAGAAAGATACGGCCAGGGTTCGTTCTATCTGCTATAATAGACGGATATTTTTTAGAGTAGGATCTAGAAAGATAGACCATATCTCCGAAATCACACATGAAGCAAACTGAATTGGCCCGTCCCTGGGTCTTTTTCAACATGAGACGGATCAAAGCTCTAAATGCAAGAGGCGTAGGGGCAAGCTGCGGTCGAGAAATCACGCCAATTGGTGCCAATTCGAGCATCAGAGCTACACAGATGTACTGTCAACTAGAGAGGCTCAGCTATGTATCCATGCGCCTAGCTAGGGCCTTTGCATGTTGTTGCAATGACCTGATCTGGGTAAACACCCGGCCGAATGCTCGCTTTACTCACAGTCGCCAAAGTGAGTGAATTACCTGTCTCTCCATCGGAGCAATACTTGCATGCCATTGATGCGTAGGTTTGCTTCTTTAAAAGCTTATTCAAACCGAGATCAATTTGACTCGTGCACCAGATTTGTACCATTAGTAGACCATCAATTGGAGCGCGTGGTACCATAGCCAATCCTTGCAAAACACTTCGCGGACATGTGTTCGTTCTGTCATATAATTTGAGTACCAAGATTTCAAAGAGTTTTGAGAACCATGGTTCTTGTCAAAACGAAGATACTTGATAGTATTCACAGGTCTTCGGATATGATACTCGATAGCACCACGGACAAATTCGAGTAGAGTACATAGTGCAAGTGCTTGGACAAGAATCTTCAGTATATATCAAGCGAGAGCGACTCATCAAGAAGATTACATATCTCTAAATATGAAAATAACATATTTTCATGTGATAAGCGGCGCATTATTCAAAATTGTGATTGGCTTATTATTATTAAAAGTATTATGGTGAAGGAATGGGCAATGAATTTTGCAAAATTTGGAATAGCGGCACGAAATAGAAGTGCATATTGGTTTCACCAGTTGTAATCCTCTCTCACTCTGAGAGGAGTACCTTTGTTTTTTTTTTTTTTTTTTTGGTAACTAGATCCGCCATATAAAGTTGTTTCGATTGGGCTGTAAACGACAGATGATGATCTACGAGGCCTTGGATCGATTTTGTCTTATTAATAGACAACAATCTATCACTGCCCAATATATTGACAACATCCTATTAGATAAACGTGCAATTGAAGTTTGGCCCCCTGCCCCCACCCACAAGAAAAAGAAGTTACAAGTTAAGAATTCTTATCCCCTCAACGTCACGATATCATCGTCTAGATCCTCCTAGGCTCATACCATTTCTTTGCTTAATCTGTCAATTCTTTTTTTGAAAAAAAAATGACAATTTTCAGTCGTGAACCCTCTAAATCTACCAATTTATTCTTAAACCTTTGCACAAATTCCAATGTCGTCATTCCAATTAATGTGCAATGAAAATTGCTGACTTGGAAACATGCCATATAGGACGGCTTGCAATGATTAAATCACCATGTCAGCGATTTTTAGTAAAAACTAACTGAAAGAAGTATATTGGAATTTCGCGTAAAGTTTTAGAATTAAATTAGAAAAAATGAAAGGTGCATGATCAAATTGATATCTATATGATAGATTTGGGATTAATCGGATAATTTTCCTTTTTTTCGTCCTTTTTTTTTTTTTTTTTTTTTTTTTTTTTTTTTTTTTTTTTTTCTAATTATAACTATAACCAAGAAGGAACTTTAAGCGAAACCGTTGTGACCATAACCCTAGTTTCGCACTATTTTACTGCGCATCAAACAGAAGGATGAAAGTTAATGTATCTTTATACACCGCCGAGCAATTTGTCTACTATAAAGAGCATCATATACAAGGTTGATACATGTTGCTTTCCTGCTTAAATGTGGTTGTTGCACGTTTCACTTGTGTAGGTGTAAAAGCAATTTGTTGTTACTTCATAATTTTAGGGGATTAAAAAATTTATAACCTGTTTTTTCCCATGGGAAAATAACATCACTAACCAACCCTAATTACATAACTTAAAAAGGACTGAACCAATTTTCTCAAACCACGCACATTTTAATTTTTAGTTAAATTTGCATGTGAGTGATGCTTATGACTTATAACTTTCAAATCAAAGATATGATTTACTCTAACCATGAATGGAGTAAAATACAGCCCTTATGGTAGTGTAAGGAGAGAGAAAGAGGGTTTTCTTAGAAAAAATAAATTAAGTAAAAAATCACATGTGATTTTGGTGTAGATTAATGCCTTGAATCGATCTATCAGAGTCAAGCATTAGCTAATTTTAGTCGTTTCCACAAGAGGGAGAGAGAACTAACTAATTAACAACCCAAGAAAACATAATCCAACCCTAATAATTTGATTGAGTAGTTAAGCATTTAGATTTGATTAAGCAATTCCTATGTCCAAATAAAAGCACCACTTACTCATATTAATCTTAAGGATCATTTTGGCCACCCAATTCATGAAGTTTTACTCTATATATGTGGACGGGATAGTTTGCATATACATGCATGGAATTTTTGAATCACAATATCTAAACATCTTATATTATAAAAAAGTGGTTTAATCTTATTACAATTAAAAAATAAAATAATAAATAAACGAATCCGATCAACGAGTGCTGCAGGCTGCTAGCAAATAAACAGTATAAGGAAAGTTTGGATTTTTAATACATTGATTGCACGCTTTGGCAGAACAATTAATACATTGAAAATTATAAGGTTTCCCAGTTAGTCTCTTCTCAATTCTAACTAATTCCCAAGAAAACAAAGCAGTAAGTGGAATTATATGTGGCCGCTTTGAACTCAATCATTTCATTTCAAACGAAGCATTAAATACACAGAAGAGATCTGGCAGAGAAAAAGCAGAAACGCGAGCTCTAATTTTTCAAACATGAGAAGCACCGATCTCAATGTGGGATCTCATAATAGACCGCCCATTCCTGATCTCTCTCTCTCTCTCTCTCTCTCTCTCTCTCTCTCTCTCTCGGTGTGTGTCTGTCGTCATTATAAAACCCTAAAAGTAATCATGGGTAGATATCTGGAGCTAAGCTAGGCGTTCGCTGAAGTTTTCATGCACAAGGGGGAGTGTCCTTTGTGAAAGAGACGTGCATTCGAGTTCTGGGGGGGCGAGACTTCGAGAATTGAGAGAGGGTGTGTAAAAGTGCGTATAGACTGTATTTATGGCTTTGTTTTTATCCGTAATACATGCATTGATTCAGGTAATACACACACACACACGCCCCTCTGCATGCATGCATCGCCTGTGCAAAGTGCGCGTATGGTGGTGGTGCTGCTGGTGGCTGTCTATCCATGCGCAGGCGCAGCCTGGCTAGGGTTTAGCCACTTTCTCTGCTCCCAGCAGCAGTGATAGAGTCGATGCGGTGAGAGCAGAGCGCGGTAAAAGATAAAAAAGAAAGAGAGAAAGATCAGCGCTGGGGTCGATCGGGAATAGCGACAAGAATGTCTTTGGTTCCTCTGACCGACCGGCAGACTTTTTTGGACTTCGTTCTGGTGGCGCTGCTTTGGTTTTAAAGATGCTCCCGTCCCAGTCCAGTCCAGCACATAGCCTTTCCTTTTTGCCTTTTTACGTTTTCTGTTCCTCTCTTTTTTCTACAGAGAGGAAAATGTATGAAGCAGAAGTAGATTCTTCCTATGGTCTTAAAATAGAAAATGTTTTAGGACATCACCAACATATGTCGCGGGGAAACAGATCCCGGTCGGGATTTGCATGAACGTGGGAGAATAATATAGAAAAGCTATGAATTGGTGTTGAATGGAAATGAATCTCCCTTCCAAGACAAAACATGCCTTCGAAGAGGGAAAATTATATAAAAAAGAAAAAAGTCCTAAACCTATTATATGAATTTTTATCGAATATAAACTTTTCAACTATGTCAATTTGGTTCTAGAACTTTTGATGATTTGCCAATGTAGTTACTCCAATTAATTTTGGTTGGCAATTATTGATGTGAACTGTGACAGCCCAAGCGACGGTGTGCGAGGAGGACGGATGGCGGTGCATCCGCGCCTCGGTCCCTGGACGTGCGCAGGAGGGTCCCTCTTATCCCACATCACTTAGGGGGGAGTCTCGGACTAGTTTATAAGGTTTGGGTTTTCTAAACCGGGTGATCCAAAGAGGACAATATTACATAGTGGGGCCCAAATCATTACAAATGATATTAGAGTTGGCTCCCGATCTAGAGGAGGGATGGCAGTGCGTCCGCGCCTTGGTCCCCGGACGTGCGCAGGAGGGGTCCCTCTCGTCCCTTGGCGAGCGGGTGAGTCCTAGGCTAGTTTATAAGGCTTAGGTTCTCTAATAACACAACTGATGTTGACATGGATAAATTTTTCCAAATTTTTATAAATTTTTTAAATATATATTTTTCCTTTCCTTCTTCCTCTACTGGTTATCGAGCGTCGGTAATGGCTAGTGATTGCCACGGGCGAGGGCGAGCCTTTTTGGCTAGGAAGGTGGACCTTCATTGGCCATGGCGATCGACAAATAAGGGAAAAAAAAGGAAAAGAAAAGTATTCAAAAAATTTATAAAAGAAATTCATAAAAAATAAAAAAAATGTAAAAAAATTATCCACTTTAGTGCTTGTTGTGCCACACAAAACAACCAACATCCACATTAGCAATTGCTAACAAAAATTAACTGAAAGGACTATATTAACAAATTGTGAAATAGTTTATGATTAAATTGACACTATTAAAAAGTTTATGAATGAATTGACAATCGTATAATAGGTTTGCAACTTTTAGGACAATTTTCACCTTTTGAAGATCATTAGCACATTTTCCCCTCTTAAAAACTATGCATAATCCCTTCCTTCTGAATTAGAGTGGAAAATGACTTACAATCACTAATGACTGCATTGTTCGAATATGTACTGGAAGATGTATGATCGATTAAATAAGTAGCACGTTCTTGCATCCGATTCAATTTCAACTTTGTCGATGCCCCAATGTTTTTGGCTGATCTCAACCATTCTCGCACAGCCCGATATTGTTCAGTTCTGACGCCAGAGAGAATACAGTTTCAATTCCAATGGCATAATTTTCTATACCATCTGTCCGGATATATACCTGTCTTGCAAAAGAACAAGATGGGACTAAAAAACCTAGATCGACGTCTTCCATTTCTTTCGCATTAGCGTTGATATAGCTGCATAGAATTAGCTTTGGCTCAACTTAAGGGGAACTTTGCTGAGCAACTGTATACTGTCGGCAGATTGGAATAGAGACGGCTTTGAGTCGCTGCTGCTCTGACAAACTTAATATATTTCTATCTTATGAATATCCCTTCAAATCTAATTGAAGATCTCAATGCATATGGAAACTCGTTGTTGGTCCATGTAAAGACCCCCGCCTGTTTACATCTCACAGGATATGTTTGTTTGCGTTTAAAAGGAAAAAATAGGACATGCAAATTTCAAAAGATTGCGAAGTCTTATGAAAATCTACGAGTCAAAGTACGAAAGTTCAACAAAATCCGGGTTTAATAGTATAGAGCGAGGTGCATGAACAGCAAGATTTATATCACACAAAAAGCCACGCGATACAGTAAACGATCTTAGGTCATTTAAGATTTCAATTCCTTATAAACTGTTTATAACTTCGCCCCCTATACATGAAGATTCCGCACGCTGAACTTGTACCTCGAGGAGTGTCGATGCTCCTGTTTATCTTAAGCTTCACACCGACCATATCACAAGAGTAGTGCCGAAGAGCACACTCAAAGAATTTACAAACAGATGACCGTTCCTGTAACCGGCCCCAGGCACAGAACTTTTGCTTCCAGAATTCTTTATAGTTGCTTTGACACACTTATCAGTTTTTCGAGGAGAAGAAAATACATCAACTTTCTCAACCGCTTAGCCCTCTTGGAGACGGTCAGCATTGTGCACTCACTAGGACGTCTTCGCATAAAAAAATGGCTTCTAAATATATCCGTCTCACTTCTTTCAATCATGTGCAGGCAATGCGTTCAACCTCATCACATTCGGATGCTAGGAAGACCTCCCGTCCTAACTCTTCTGCATCCCATACTGGATTTTCGCCAGCTCAGCGGCTGTACGTGCAGTGGCAGTTGCGCGCTCCGCAGAAGCAATGGCAGCTCGAGCTCTTTCCAGAATTTCAGATGATTGTGGCCTTGTCTCAATCTTTGAATCGGTCAGCGTTCCAGCATCTTGACTCTTCTGAGATGTTTCGATCTCATTTGTGATGTGCGAGGATGTCTTACTATTGACGACAGGAACTTCAAGACGTGCATGTTCTTTATTACTCTCTGCAGGAGTGATATCATGGGTCCCATTAGAAGGTGGTAACTGGAATGAGACGTGCTTCATGGGGGCTTGTGCCGGCGCTGCTCCATTGTAAACTTGCTTAGATCCCACCTGAATGTAAGTCCATAAAAACAAGAGTGAAAATATATACTTGTTTCTTTCAGAAGCTTGTAACTTGCAGGCTGTTCAGCCAAGCAATGCTTGCTCAACACAAATCGACCAGGTCATTTAACTCAAAATGGGAAAAGCTCTAAGTGAATTCACTTAGAGGCCTCTGTCCAGCAAAAAGTGAACACATTAAATATCTATTATGACAAATGGACCTAAACTATCATAGGGACCTGATATTGTTTCTCTTTGATAGTTCTTTTTTTTCTTCTTTTTTTGGTTGGTCCTATTCTACTTCTACTCTTAACTCTCGCTCTAGGACTTTTGCTTTGCTTTATTGCAAGGCGTGAGAGTCAAAACTCACATTTGAAGCTAAATCATTCCCACCCCAACTCTCCCTGAAAAGATGGGGATTCCAAACCTCCACCTCCATGGGAAGGGTGGCCACTGGGCACCTCAGTGCTTTCTCTTTGATAGTTCAACCACCAAGAAAATCAAGAAGTTTTTACTTAAGACAGCAAATAATTTTCAGAAAGCCAAATGTACAATATGATGCAAAATCCGATTTACAAGTAATGGTCAAATACTACTTGTAGTCGTTAGATCACAGACATGTGAAATGGAAAGAGCATGATGACAAAACTATAAAGGTAGAGAACTTTGATGGTGTTCATAGAGGGAGGTCAATATGTTCTGGAACTATATCGACATAGCATAGCTAGTTAAAGCTCTGATCTCACTTCTCTACGTAGTTGACATTGAATTACCAATGGTAACATGATAGCTCATTGATATTTTCCAGAAGATGGGAGATGCAGGAACTAACACTAACAGCCGGATTTGGGATCACACTTGAAACAAACTGAGGATCTACACAGCTACAATGTGGACAAGTGAACCTAAGAGGTATGCATCAGATTTGGTAACTAAAGCTTCTTGTCAGGGATATGTTCTCTGAAACTTGGCTCCAACCAAAACAACTTTTTATGAATTCTGCTGGCAATTATCAATTTGGAGACCTTCAACGCAATACAAATAAGCATATCAACTCTTCATTGAAAACAAAGAATAAAGGAGGATCCTTGATTCTTCCTTAATCAAAATAAGGTTGTTTCCTATACGTGTTACTAAATCTAGAAAGATAAACAAAAATTACCAGGAGATCTTCATGCTTTTTAGTCAACTCTGCTTCTGTATTAGAAGAATCCCATTCCAAATTATGTTCTTGGGCAATGTCCTTTAAGACTTTGAGTCTTGTCTTGACTGGAGGAGCACAAACACTGAGCTTTTCAATTAACTGCAACAATCATATCAACAAATTGAGAGGTAAAATTCAATGGACGAAGCACGATCAAAGTTAGGAAACTAGGACAAGCCAACTAACTTCACGATTGACTCCGGATTCAGGACGAAGTTCGGCAGCTGCTAAGACAAACTCCTTCCCATACTTAGTAGTGAACAGATTCTTGATCTGCAGCAAATCTGGCACATCCGAACATCTTGGAGCCGCAAAAATGATGCTTGCAATGGCTTCACGCAAATCAGTTGGACACTCTCTGAGGCATGGGAAAAAGGAAATGCTGTAAATTTGAAAGTTGAAGACCAATTCTAAGGATAAGCTGCTAAGCAATTTCTCCATTGTAGCAGCAGAAACAAAAGCCATTCTTTTTCCTCTTTTCATGAAAAATCCACCTCTAACTTCCATGTTACTATGTATGCAACTTGCCCACAAACCAATGAGCTCCATTTAACTTGTCTACATCATCCGAATAGCTTCACTCAAAGTTTATAATTCACTCCACATTCAGCAGAGCAATCCCAGAACCATATATGATTGAATTGTGGATGATCTAGATTACCAGGGAGAAATCACCACATTTACAACTATATTAGCAGTCAACTTATATGCATCTATGCAATCCACTTCTCAAGCTAATTGATGGTTCATGTTCCAATTGTGTCAATTGTGTCTTTTTGTCCTTGACACAAATACCAAATTCTAACCAGAACTAGCCTTCCAAGGAACAATCCCAAAACACTTAAATATTGTAGGAAACCGCAAAATCAGGATAAGTGGGGAGTTTAAAATTTCCCCCGAGGGGGCCCCTCCACAAAAAAAAAGAAAAAGAAAAGTTCCTTTTCTTTTTCTACATGGAATATTCACTTGGAAGTAGAAAAGCACTGTGCTTCAGGCTTGCCGTGACATACCTCTGTGTGTGGGGTGAAGGTTCCTATTTCTCCAGTAAATAGCCAAAACTTTTAGGCGAATGCTCCAGCACTCATATAGAGGATACTGACAATTTGTCTTGTCATATTTTTTTAATCAATTAGTTATCTATCAGTGTTGTTCGGGGCCGCTTGGGCCTGATAATGACATTATGTTCACCTTGACCATCCGCACTTAGAAATTCAAACTCTTAGATGAACTACCAAATAAAACATATGAACATGCGCCAAAAGCTAGCAACTTCATCGATTCCACACGGAATTAGCATGAACTCCAGAAAAGAGGATATCCAGGCAATTAATCTAACTAGCCTACGAGCAACATTACAGTTTCAGCAAGATACACAGTGGCCTACCTCTGACTTTCGATTATAGGGATGCGAGCATTTACAAACTCACAGAACAGCTCCAATATGGCATATGCAGCCATCATATTTTGTTCCCGTATAACATGCTCCACCTATGTCAACAAAAGCAATCATGCTGAAAAACAACTCTCAACCGAGTGCATGCTTCTCAAGGATTATGAATAAAAATATAGAAATCTCACAAAAAGAAATTCTCTGAGTGCAATTCTCGAAATTACCCGGATGCGAGCAATTGGTTCTTGCCCAGCCTGCAAAAATTGGGCTATTTCTTTGCGCATGAGCTTAAGCTGCAAGTCTCTCTTGTTCTGCAGCAACTTGATCCGCGAGATTGCCAATGTCAAGCTTGTCTTGCTAAATAACAACCAATAGAGCAGCCCATTAAACGATCAGTCAGAGTGTGACAACACATACTATCATCGCCTTAGTCTCCAAGCATGATAATTCATAGCTTCATCAAAAAACATAGCGACTGGGAGAGTGGAGTTCATCAGTATAAAGAACCACTGCCGCAATGCCTATTGCGAACAGCAAGCGCCTCAGAAGCACAACATCATTTCGATATTCTGGAACCCACAGAAGCACACAACCACGGGAGAAAGCAAAAGGCACGAGATTGACCTCAAGAAAGATGAATCATGACATTAAATGATCAGTCAGAGTGCGACAGCACGTACTGTCATCATTTTAATCTCTAAGTACAATGATTCGGATCTTTATCAAAAACATAGCACCTAGGAGCGGAGTTCATCAGTATAAAGAACCACCCTTTCCACCACACCGCCTACTGCGAACAGCACGCGCCTCAAAAGCACAACGACGTTTCGATATTCCGGAACCCACAAAAGCACACAACCACTGAAGAAGGCAAAAAGGCATGAAATTGACCTCCAAGAAAGATGAATTAAGACACTAAACGATCAGTCAGAGTGTGACAGCACGCACTATCATCACCTTAATCTCTAATCACGATGATTCGGCGCTATATCAAAAACATAGCAACTAGGAGAGCGGAGTTCATCAGCATAAAGAACCACCCTTTTCGCCGCAACGCCTGTTGCGAACAGCAAGCGCCTCAAAAGCACCGCAACGTTTCGACATTCCAGAACCCACAAAAGCACGCAATCACCGGAGACGGCAAAAAGGCGCGAAATTGACCTCCAAGGAGGATGAATCAAGACATGGGTCGGACGGAGAATGAGGAAGAACTGACCATTTTGCGCCGAAGACGCCTCTGTTGAACAGCTGGTTCAGAAGAGACATCGGGGTTCTGCGCGGAATCGGCGGAGGGTCCCTCGAGGTCGCCGGGCTCTGTTCTTCGATGGAGAAGACGATCAAAGAGCTGAATTTTTGGGGGAGAGGGTGAGCTGTTCCTTGTCGGGCGAGATCAAGAATCGAGCTTGGATGGATTTGCTTCCGCCCGACAGCCGCGATCGTCAGTGAATTGGTGCGAAATCCGTGAATTTGGATGGATGCATACGGGAAGCTTCTTGCTGTTGACTTTCCTCCTCTGCCCGAAATCGTCCTTTTCAGTTTCTAAAGATTGAGTTTTTATTTTTCTTTTCATACTTATGGTGCCTAGAAACATAACACCGTCGACATATACCCTAAAAATAAAGATTAATATTACGAAAAATTTTAAATTAATATATTTATAAGAAATTTATTCAAAATTAATTTTAACTAATAAAAAATTACAAATTAATACACTCGTGACAAATTTATTTCATGCTCATTTTTGTTTAATTAGATTAATCTATTAAAAATCATAAATCGATACATTTGTGATAAACGGATGATAAATTCATCAATTATCACATATCATCTAACTTAAAAATTTAAAGATAAAATTTAATGAGAATTAAGATAAGGTAATTTTTATTATAAATGTATCGATTTGAAATTTTTTTATGATTTTTACTTAAAAAGAATATCCTGGATTTTTACTTAAAAAGAATATCCTGAGAGTCGTGATCATTGAATTCACAGATGTCTTAGAATTACATGTTTAAGTCTTGATTACAATCACTGGACAAACCGAAATTTCATTCATTTTACAATCGATGTGTTTGCGCAAATTTTGTATGGAGCGCTAACAATTACGTGACTAAGGTGGCTTTATTACGACGTGGCCATCACACCAGTATATTGTTATGGAATTGACCGAATTCCCATTAAACTAACCACAAAAGATAAGAAAATTAACATCTATCTGAATGATGGAACTATAATTTTGATGCGACAAATTGAGCTGGTTTAGTAAATACGCTTTTCATCTGCCATTTAAGTGGACCCTAAGGATCATTAAGCTTTTTTTTTAGACCAGAGCCTTGGTATAGAGAATAATAGTACTTGGAACCACTGGACTGTCTTATTTAATGGTCGAAACGAAGGGCCTGAACCAGAAAGGACGAGACCTTGAACTGGACCATCGTGCCGCACAACTAAATGGTCCGGTTGATCCGTTACGCCGTCGACCACAGACCCATTTCCCTAGGAAATACAATTCATGCACTTCATATTAAATTTCTCGATCAGACGCGTCAGATCCAGGGCATTCTAATTTGCCAAATTACCGAACACGAGACTGGAAAGAGTTCCCATTGGCCACTTCCCTATATCAAAGCATGCTGCATTGTGTAGGATGATAATGTGAAAGAGCAACCACAACACATGCATTCAATCAATGGTGTCCCTTCATCCGCTTGAGTTCAACTGGCAGATCAAAGCTTCATGCCTGAAATGAACACAGATTGTGAAAACCATAACACAGGAAACAAAACAACCGAGGTGATTTTAATGAAAGTACCGGCACCAGTATCGCCACTGCAGGACTCTGTCATTAGTTTACACCGCCCTCCTCGCAGGTGTCTGAATAACCAAATGAACAGAGCTACAAACCCCACATTTGCCTCTATTCCCGGTTTTCCATTTTCAGGAGGAAGGCAAAAATTGATCACCATTCTCAATTTACATAACAAAGCAAGAGGATGCATCAAGTTATATGCTTGTGGTAAAGTTAAAAGGTCAATAGAAAATTTTTTTCATCTTTCCAAGTTGAGCCCAAATACATCTTCCGCCTCCAAAAGTAACAATTACAAATGAAAAGGCAAAGAAAAGGTTAATGACTTTCTAGAAATGGTCTCAAATTCAGAGGTGATCCCTGTAATAAACGCTGAAAAAGAAAAGGGGCAAACGAATGAATAAACTTTTACCCAGTTAAGCAGAGGAGTCCATAATGAAGACTAGGCAGGGGCACTGAACAGCAACATAATCAGGAACAGCACCCCATTCTTTAATCGTATCAGTGAATGATGTTTGAGTTGCCTAATGTGCAACTTAACAATGATGATCTCAAATGAATTTGCTTTCAGGGCCAAAAGAATGGGTGTTCTACTTGAGGGAACACCGAGAATCCAGCCATGAAACAATATCATTGAGGGCCATAAATATCTTTTCATCAGATTCGCCTTCAAGAATGCAGTGATACCCTCCTTCATAAAGCTTTAAGGTTTTATCCTTGCTAGGGGCCTTTTCGTAGAGAAACTTACTCACTGAAGGATCTGTCACCTTATCACCTGCTCCATGAAGAATCAGCAATGGAGATGAAACCTGAAATACATATTGATTGACCTTAAGTTTCTTCTGCTTACAAACACATGCGAATAGGCAAGCAATTGTGAAGCCAGAACTGGAAAACACCAACCTTCTCTACTTGTGACTCAATATCATCAGTTGCCCTAAGAAGTTCTGAGGCAGTCTGCAGTCGCATTTGGTCATTATAGCAAATCACATTGTAGACAGCCTAAAACAAGACAAGGCAAATAGAATTTTTGAACTTATGCACAAATCTCATGAAGATCGAAATACCAATGTCTTAATTAGCTCATTGGGATTTTCCAGAAATGCAATGCCCAATCACAACCAATATAACAGGAAAATTGGAAAAATCACGATGCAAAGATCAAGTTCCATACTTTCTAGAGCCCTTTTTCAGGTAACAGTTAAGGCAAAAAGGACAATTGGCCTTAGAGGAATCCCTAAATTAACCCCTGGACCATCATGATTGCAGCCTTTTTGATACTCTTAACATCCTTGATCACCAAATGACCACACAAGAATGCAACCTCTTTATATTCATCTGCAAGATGTACTAATTACCCTATATTTAGGATATAAGCATAGTAAACAACTAGACAATAAGATGACCAAAACCTCATTTTAATTTTCTGAATAGCAGTTGATCCCTATTACACCAGGTAACCATCTCAAAGTGGGAAAATATGCAGTTAGATTGAACAAAATTAACTGAAAGGACATTGGTTCACACATTATGCAGCAAAGTGAAAGAGTAAAGCTTAAATCACAGAAAGAAGTTGGAACTAACATATCATAAAATCTCTCGACTCCAGCAAAATTAAAGTGGGTCTGCTCTTTTGCGAATATAAGAAATGATTCAACACTGTTACGGGCATTGGCAAAATGTAGACATGTTCATTTCAGATTACAATATGGGCACTCTATGAAGAAGCAAAATGTCTACCGGTGTAGTTTGAGCTAGAAAGGTGACACGACTGGAATACCGTGACGTACTACACAAGCACAGACACAGAATGCCATTAAGAAATTGATCTGTTTCAACAAATCTAACCAAATTGCATCAGATGCTTCTTTTACCAGCTCATGGAAGTCAATTATAACTCTACAGTGAACCCCAATTAATTAGTCTGTGATGCTGACTGATTAGCTTTTGTACGACAAGGACGAGACAGCCTGAACTTTCAACTGCTC
Source organism: Eucalyptus erythrocorys (assembly GCA_014182555.1). Classification (NCBI taxonomy): domain Eukaryota; kingdom Viridiplantae; phylum Streptophyta; class Magnoliopsida; order Myrtales; family Myrtaceae; genus Eucalyptus; species Eucalyptus erythrocorys. The sequence goes on along the minus strand of CM024603.1, from coordinate 32,868,722 downwards.
ACATAAACTCTAGCATAGGAGACCATAGTGAAGAAAACTAACGATTTTCCTTTTCTTCAATTCTCTGAAAGCCAGCTCAGCAAGATCCTTCTGCGGGAAGAGCTTTGCTTTTGGCAGAATGCTAGACATGAATGTCAAGGCTTTTACAACTGCTTCGGGTGGTCTAACAGCATCTGAAATCTTGAAAGCAATTAGAGTCAGCAATTTATCTTGCTAAGCACAGACATCAGTTCCCATTAGAACTTGGAAATGCAGTTTCTATTAGTACAGGTGAAGATCAATGTACAAAAAGCTTCATAACACTTTATATGTGTCGAGATACATGTGCATAAGTATAGAGCATCAGAACTTGAAGGTGCAGTTTCGCTCAGTATCAAAACCTCATGATCAGACAGAACAGGGCACAAGCATTAGTTTTTCTTGCTATACAATATGCACACAGGTATTCTTAGCACATGCATGTGCGCGCGAGAGAGAGAGAGAGACTGATGGTAAAAATGACTCACAAAATGGTGGCACAATAGCAGTCAATTTGGCATTCTTGCGCATAGAATTCTTAAATGAGGATTTTGCCAGAGTAGATTTTATATGAGAAAAATACGGAATACCAACTTAACAGGCAAATCTTTCATAAAGTACAGGGAATTTTCTGTTGAAAAATATGAAATTTACTATACAATATTTATAGTCGTTATCATCCAGCATCTTGTTAAAAATTCAACAACCAACATAATAAACAAGAAACTTATTTCTCTGAAGTGTGGTCATAAACCTAAGTGATTTGCATTCATATATTCTGTCCACAAAATCATGCATCATTTGCACAGTCAATGGTCATTTTCCCATCAGGAAGTCTTCATTCACAGTCTATACAGATGAGGTACTGCTTGTGACTTAGTTCCTTAACTAACTGGAACTACTTTGGAAACAAGAGCACAACCTAATAATTTTAAAATCTCCGCATCAATTTGCTTTATGGTATATCTATAATTAACAATTTGTTTGGTTGATGGAAAGGATAAGAAGGTTCCACGCAAAAGAACAGTACAAAAATGGTGACAGTTTTGATCGAGGACATACTTTACACATCGGGGCAACAAGGACGACTCCATCCCATGCATCAGGCTGTTTTAGATGAACCTTGAGAGTAACAGCTCCACCCATGGACTGTCCCAATATAAAGCGAGGCAATCCTCTCACTTCAGGTCTCTCTGCAGTTTGTGAAATAAACTCATCAAAGATATAGACAACCCATCGATGGTAGATCAATTCTAAGAAATGGAATTTTTGTCCATTGTATGTGCGCGTGCACACTTGGGCACTCGTTCAGTTTCTTTTTTCCAGAGAGAAAAGGAGGTATGGAGGACTACAGCAATTGAAATGATCTTGATTGTTTTCTAATGCAAATCTTGCAGTACACACCTTTGATTTTCGTGTACTGTTCAATGACGTTGTCGGCTAATTCATCGAAGTTTGAGATGTAACCATGCAATCCATCTGAAAGGCCGAAACCTGGGTGGTCCAAAGCATAAACAGCATATCCTTTTGAAGCAAAGTGCCTGGCGATACCTGAAATCCCAATGTTCCAACAGCACTGCGAATCCTTAATTTCCATTTGGGTAATTGGTGATGGCATAAGTGCACTATTTCGGTGTTGCAATGAAATTAACTTCTCTAGAAAAAGGAGGAGTAATTGAGCAGACCTTCAAAGAAGAAAGTGCAAGTATCACCATAGCCGTGGCAAAAAAACACTGCGCCTTTAATTCGTACACCCACTTTAGGTAACCAGCTCTTACAGAAAATTTGCAGACCGTTTGAATTCGTCTCATACCACTACAAGAATAAAAATTTGGTAATTTCGATGACATTGTGCCCCACTAGTTGAAAGAAAAACAGAAACACACGCATTGCATTTCCAGATCTCTCAAAAGTCAACAAACACAGAAACTAATCAAATCCCAGCAAGAATGAATTAATAACAAAAAGGCACTTGTTTACCTCCTCTGTTCTGATCCCAGCAGGAGCCAGCTACACGCCAAGCCCCGCATAAATCCAAAAACCATTAATAGATCAGTGAAGAAAGAAACCCAATTAGTAAATTATGCAACACTGCGAAAAGAAATCGCAGCTCATCGCCAAAACGACCATCACCAAGCTAAAACGACGGACCTTGAACAAGCAATGATCGAGCTGTCGCTGGACCTCGGCGAACGCAGCTCGGACCCTCCTCCGAGCAGGCGCGAAGTCCAGCCTCTGCGACGCGATCGCGTTCATCTCGTCGCTGAGCCCATCGATCGGCGGCTTTTTCTTGGCCGCGACGGTCAAGCGAGTCCTGGGCGACGGCGACGGCGGCGGCGGCGGCGGCGATGCGGAGCTCGGGCTCAGTCTCGCCCGCACCGCCCGTCGGGAAAGAGCTCTCCGCGGGTCGCCGAGAGGAGGAGGAGGAGGAGGGTCGCTTCTCAGGCGGAACAGGGGCAGCTCCGGCGACCGGAATCCGAGGATCAACGCCGGGTCCATGGGATTCTGCTGGAGTTGTGGGAATGCAACTTCCAAGAACGACTGAACAGATGTCGGAACCCGAAAGGCGGAATCTAAATCGAGATTATCTTGCATGCGTTCCACATGGGCTGACCTGACCGTGCATCACGTGCAGGTCCGCATCGTCCGCCCGACTGCGATCTCTGAGATTTCTCGAAAGCAATGATGCGAATAAAATTTCGAAAAAATGGCGCAAATAATATCTAAACTTTGACTTAAATGTATAATGCAATTCTGCTCTTTAACTTAACGCACAATTTATAATATGACTTATGAATTTCTAATTTGTTCAATATAATCTTTGAATCTTAATCTAGTATTTAATGTGGTCCCTGTGTTGAGAAAAATTCCCTTTTTAGTTTTGATGATTAATAATTTTTTTAAATAGTTATTTGAATATGATGATAAGATTTTTTAGGTGAAAACTCTGATAAGTATTATTAGACATTACTCATCAGACTCAAAGTCATGACGAAGTTCATGACCTTGATATTCAATACTCAAGGATATTGGTTAGGAAAGTAATCCTCGTTAGGGGTGTAAATGGTTTGATTTGGTTCGTTTTTTTGGAAAATCGAACCAATAAGGATATTTGCTTAATCGAACCAAAATCCAACCTGAACTGATTCGATTTGGTTCGGTTTTTCGGTCTTTACTTTTGTTTTTGTTTTTGTTGTTTTTGTTTTTGTTTTTTTGCTTTTATATATTATAAGATTAGTTTTCCAATCAAATTGTCTTTTGCTTAGCAAGATAAAAACTTCATTGGTTTTCTTAAGAATTTCATTTTTTAATTAGGTGAAAAAATAAATTCAATATACCATTATTACTTTTCCAAATGAAAATAATTTTGCAAATGCTACCACATGGAAATAAATAAAATGCAATATCAACGATTAAAATTTTGTTTACGCATTGATTATCTCACTGAAATAAATTGACACACGAATTGTCCAACATAATTTGGATTTGAATATAAGAATATGGAAAGGGTTAATAATTACCTCAGCCATGGACAAAATGTTTGCTTCTATTAGATGGGAAAAACCAGGTATTAGCTCAGAATTTCTCCTAAGCAATTTTCCATTTACATTGCTCGGAATTAAGTAAAGACTAACAAAAGACAAAACCGATCCAACATATCTCTTTCTTCAACAAAACTCCAACTAAACTAAATTGTATAGTGCAAGTATCTTAGCAATACATCATTGTACTCTCTAAAAACCCATTTAGACAAATTCGACCATCTCCGTGACAATGTTGTGCTTGGATGATTGTAGAACTGCTCAGCATGCATCATAAAGAGGTAGACTAGCATGAATATGACAAGGAAAGGAGAAAGCAGGAGCATCACAGGCCCAACTAGTATCAGCCTCCTCTTTAGTGTCTTAAGGGTAGATACAGAGGGTGCATTTGGGAAAATATTTGGGAAAAGTTTTTAAGAAAATGCAAAGGTTTTTGGTTTAAAGGGTTTTGATGAAATGCAAAAATTATTTGGTAAACTATAATTGAAAAGCACATTGAGAAGTAACTTTAGGGAAATACCGTTTGGCAAACACATATTTGAGAAGTCCTTTAGTGCGACCAATTTAAGTTTTTAAATTTTAATTTTTTAATATTGAAAACAAAAATAATGACTTATATATATTTTTTTCAACGAGATGTAATATAAAAGAGATATATTAACAAATTCATAAGTGAAAAAATACATCAAAGTGGACCTTTTCTCAATTAAAAAGAAAGAGTAATTTTATTATAATAAACATGATTACATATGCATCGATGAAAGAAATAAATTTTCATTGAAAATTACAAATATACTTAAGTATTTACTAAAATCATTGCTATTTGATCACGTAAATGCGTCATGTCGAATATAAATTGTCATTAGAAGTACAATCCCCCTTATTTGTATTATCAAGGTCAACTGAATATCCATAATTGGGATCCAAATCTACTCTTCGAAAATGTCTATCATTGGTAGCGTTTTGTTATATATAATTATGTAAAGTCATTACTGTTTTCAAATGGAAAACTTGGCATATGCTTTAGAATCTTCCACTTTTTCTTTAACACACCAAAAGCTCGCTCCATTTTCAATCGCAGTGAGGAATAAGCATGATTGAATACCTCTTGATAGCTTGTAGGTGTAGGACTTTGTTGAAATTTTGGCAAATGATATCTAACTTCTTTGTATGGTCTCAAATAACTCGTCGGATTTGGATATCCAACATCTACTAAATAATATTTATCTGCATAAATATAATATAAATTTGATCAACATATATCATATTTATATATATTAATGTACAAAAACCATTAATTACATATCACGTCTCCCTAAAACTTCATAGAAAATACAAGTATCATTGGCTTGTCCCACCCAACCAGCCCAGACATAAATAAATTCCATGTTAAAATTACACACCGTTAAGATATTTCGAGTCGGTGTACCTTTTCAACCAATAAAATGAATATGATCTTTTGTAGGTATCACCGTTGGGATATGAGTGCCATCAATAGCTTAAATACAATCCTAAAACAAAAACGCTAATATTATTATATAATCAAAATTTGCATTTAGTTCTTTCATTTTATTGTACAGTCAAAACATACCTTAAAATATGGATAAAATCTTCGATTATTTTTTTATCTTCTCCAGAACATTCCTAAATTGCCAATTAACTGGTTGGATTAAATCTTTTCAATTTTACATACTTTGTCTAATACTAAGCTAAGATACCTACTTATAGTTTCCTCAGAGTATTGAAAACGCTCTTGTGTTAACCTGTTACCTATGCCATGTCCTAAAATATGAAAAAAATATTCCAAGCATGTCTCTAACGTCAATATTCTCAATTCCTTCAAGACCATAGCATGTTACTAAATCATGCATTAAATTATTAAATACAATCTTATCTATTCTAAATATTTGATAACATCTTATCGGATTAACATCTTCGCCCACAACTCTTCTAACCATGCATATCCTATATATAATGATGTCCTATAAGGTTTTTCGTGACTATATATTGCCTGAGAAGCGATAGTGGTTTGAGTAATTTCCATAAGTTGCCAATATTCCTCATCTTCTTTTTCATGAATTTCTCTTTCAGGATAATCGTCCATATTTGTTTAAAGTAACAAAACAGTAAGAAAAAGTGATGAATAATCATCCATCAATGGAACAATTATTATCCATAATATATATATATATATATATATATATATATATATATATATATGCAAATTCCACCAAATTGAAATAACACAAACTAAAAATACATGTGAATATTAGAACATAATTAGAATAAGAGTTCACAAGTAGTGTAAATTAGCAACCGAAAATAAGTCTCACATTACAACATAGATTAATATGAAAGAGCTTAAAGAATTAACTAGCATTCTAGTGGCGACTATTATGCTCTTCCAACTTATACTTCAGCCACTCAATTTTTTCTTCATTTTCATCCAAGTTCACAAATATCTGTTGTTGTCTTTCTTTTCAACAAAATGACAGAGTGCAAAGATGAATAACTTTTTGTCATTCTTAATCTTAGGTATGGCTTTCAATATTTGCACAATTTCTTTGTAAGGATCAAACTCCCTTACAACATATGTTGCATTACTCCTACTTTTAACAGCTGAACAAAGTCTGTCGATTTGTGATGTTAACTTATTAGGTCAGTCAATTTGTTTTCCTTTCTTTCCTCGAACTTGCTTCGTTGAACTTTCTATCGTTCTTTTATGGCTCTTACTTTGACTTGATTGGGCATTTATTTCACCTACATCACACTCTAAAGTATCATTATAGATCCTGCACAATCACCAATATCAGCTTGTGTGATCTCAACATTCTCATTATTATATAAACCTTGTGCAGGATTCCAGATAATACTTCCAATAGCAACTGTACCTTGGAACATTTGATCTAACAAAATTTCAACATTTGGATGTATGCCTTTTGTTCGAAAGACTCTAAGCTTAGAATTAGTCTGTTATAATAAAATATTTTTAAGAGTTATATTATGAAAGATGAACTTACAAAAAAAAAAAAAAGTAACAAAAATTAGATAAACACCTAAATTTTTTCTCTCCCGCCATTCGTCACTCATGTCAATGGTTTTCTTCCTTGGATCCCCTCATAGTCCTATTTCCTTTTGTACCAAATCGCTTCCTTTTTTTCCATTCTTCCTTTAAATTATCCCACTTACTCTTCATTTGATTTTTATCATATTTTTTCCCCTTAGCTCCTCAAACTTGTTAATTATATCTATCCATCCATTCCTTTTATTGCTCGCACGACAATTGTCTTTTTCAATTTGTTCAATGCATAATCGACAAAAAGTTTCTATATCTTTAGACCTCCAATATGTCTTTTCCTTTGATGAACTTGCCGTCTTCCAGTAAAATGAATACAAACATATTTGAAAAATGAAAAGAAATGATGTTAACTATGAACACAAAGCAAGGGACACTACAAATAAGTTAAAATGCAATTCATATGAACCCATGAAAGACTACACCAAGTTAGATATGTAAATGGGGAAAAAAAACATAAATATAAGAAATAGAAGTGAAAGAACCTGAGTTCGAAGTGGGACAATCGACACCTTTTGAGCGAAGAGAGAGGCGAGCATTTCAGTTGTGAGCGAAGAGAGAGTTGGGCACTTGGATTTTGAGCCAAAAGAGAAGTGAAGAAGAAAGAATATGAACAAGTCACAAGAGTCAAAATTAGCAAAGCTCTTGATGGAAGTCAATACATTTTGTTGTCTGAGTCATAGTAGCAATTCTGTTGTTGCATTCAATATAGTTATCTGAGTTTTCACAAGTTCTTGGTGGAAGTCAATACATTTTCTAACAAACGGTGCCCAGACATAATATAATTAATAGTTGCATGAAGAAAAAGTTCAGTTGACATCAGCAAAGCTCATTAACTCTTCGCCGCATCAAATAAAATTCTAATGTTAAGTCCATAATATCAGTTTGCTTGCTTTAATTGTGCATCACCAGAGAAGATTTACAGTCAATACCTTGCAAGTTTAAAATCAATGAAAATGATCAATTAACAATCGCATAGCAAAAGTATTTATAGAATAGACAACTGCAAACATTAAGAAAACCCATGGTAAGACATCCTTACATTGCATCCCCCAATTCTCCAAAACAATATGGTTAAGCTATTAAAAAACTTGACTATGATCCCTATTAGTGACCACCCAACTTGACTACTAATGAAGGTACTACTTTTCCAAGCATTATCTTCACAACTATTTATTTTGATCCATACAAAGATAAGTAGGAATTTAAAGTTACTAAAGTCACAAGAGTCAACATGAAGCCTAAATATCATATGAATAACCTCCCACTACACTTAAAACCAAAAAGAAAAAGAACCTTCCACTACCCAACCTTAAATCATATAGTAAATAAAAATAAGAATAAAAAAACCACATAGTAACGACTTCTAAGAAATAACTCATAATTTGGTACTACTACCAATACCTTCTATTGCAACAGGCAAAAATTCTTAACACTAACAAGGCACTAGACGATATCTGACTCTCACAGTTTTGGACTCCAATAACTATATCTTTCCCTGCAGATTCAAATAATAAAAGCAATTTGTTGTGTATATTACTAATCGATGCAAAAAGTACCCAAAGGAAGAGTTGCAACAAGGGAAGCGCACACTTATGATTCAATGTTATCTTCTTTGACTTACACCATTTTCAAATTCCATGTTTCAAAACTTAAGAATCAAGAATGGCTTCGAAAGCGTTGAGATCTTCTCTTCATCATGTCATAGTGCACAAATTAATCAATATATTGTTTCTGGTGAAATTTCTAAGCTGAAAAATGATTTAATTTAGAATAGGCAGGGGCCTTGCGAGCGCGGGCGAGGGTGATCAGTTCGATTCCGGCCTCGCCCTCACGCTTCTTGGGCGGGCTAGGTAGCACGGATACGGCGACACGGACATGCGACACGACACGACACGCGACACGTCATTTCTAAAAAAGTAGAGAATTTCGACACGTTCCGACACGTTAAATATTAAATAAATATTTTTATTTTTAATTAATTTCATTCTAATTCATAAATAAATAAAAAGTTTACAATGAATTTATACTAATAATATTAATAAATCTTACACTTTTTTTATTTTATTATCTCAAATTTACATTTATTTTTCGAAATCCCCCTCCCCAAATTTACTTTTATATTTTGAAACTCCCCCGCCGCCCCCCCTCCCCAAAAAAACTTGAAACTTCCGTCAATCTCTTTCTCCCCCAAATTTTTTACTTTTTTCTTTTCCCCTCCCCACCTGTGACGACAACCCAATGGGTTGATTCCCCCACCCCCAAATTAATTTTTTATCCTTTCCCTCCCACCATCCATTTCCCCCACCTGTCCGTCACTTTCCCTCCCCCAAATACGTAGAGACCCTAGCTTTTTCTCCTCTCACCTCGCGACCTTTCCTCTTCTCCTCCTCCCTCCTAGCCGCATCGCATGACCCCCTTCCTTGCCCCTCGCTGCTCCTCGCCGCATGCACGACCCCCTTCCTTGCCGCTTGCTGTTGCTCGCCCGACCCCCTTCCTCGCCGCTCGCCGCTCCTCGCCCGACTCGCTGCCTCGCCGCTCCTCGCCCGACCCGCTGCCTCGCCGCTCGCCGCACGCCGCTCGCCGCACGCCGCACGCCGCACGACCGCCTTCCTCTCCTCTTCCTCTGGCCGTCGCTCGCTGTCGCTCGCCATCGCTCGCGGCGGTCTGCTCCCTCCCGGACACGCGTGTCGAAAAGTGTCGGGCAAGGGTTGACCGCGTGTCCGACCGTGTTCGAGCGTGTCGACGTGTTCGACATGCTCCGACACGTGTCGGACACGACACGGAAGCACGGACAGCGTGTCCGTGCTACCTAGTGGGCGGGGGCGGGGGCTGGGACGTAACTGCTGGAGTCACGGCACATGACCTAAACCCTTTTCCCAAAATTGGATTTTGGAAAGGAATAAGCCATTTACAATGAAAACCTACAATAACTTTTAGATGATGAATTGGGAAACATTCTTCAGATTTCTTCATCAAAAAATGGTCGTCTTGCAAGAGAAAACACGATCCACTCATCTCAAAAAATCACAACATGAAAAAGAAAGAATCAACAATGCCGCACATTCCAACTTCAGATCTCAGTTTTACCAAATGCAAGAGACACAAAGAAAGAGTAGGGGGCGCTCACCGTCGCTACCGGGCACGGGAGTCGAGTTGTAGGACTAGGCCTAGGCGATGGCAAGCAATGTAATAGCGATGATGAGGGCTTGGGCGGAGACAGTATTCGCTAAAGCTTCGGCAACCAAATAGGTGAGCTTTGGTGACCGATTGGAGAGGCAAGTTTCGACGATTGGAGAGGCGAGCTTCGACAGACGACTAGAGATGTGAGCTTTGATGACTGGAGGGGTAAGCTTTGAAGTGGCAAGAGCAAGATCTCAAGAAGATTCAAAAAGAGCAAAGGGGAAGGGAAGGGAAGTGGCATGCGTGGCGTGGCGTATTTGCTTGGAAAAGAAGAGTAAAAGGTTATGATTTTTATTTTTAAAGGGTCAAACTTGGAATTTTAGTAAAATTTTAAGGGTAAGAAAGGAATAAGGAATTTTTTTTTTTTTAAAAGGTGCATTGTAGCTTACCGAGAATGCTAGAAAGCCAAAGCAAGCTTTTAGCCTTCAAAAGGCTGGCATTTGTGCAATGAACATTCAAAAACCTTTGCCAAACACTAAATATCTGGCCCAAAGGCCTTTAGCCTCCCAAAGATTCTTGGGAAAGCAGTTCCCAAATGCAGCCAAAGTCTCTTTTAACACAAAAGTTTCTGCATAAAAAAGACATTCATCTTAGAAAATCACAAGTCTGGCAATAGGCAGCTTGCTTTTAAAGTACTAATAGCAACTATTACCAAAAGGAATCATAAAACTTGTTGGCAATAACAAGTGGAAGACACAATAATCTTGCAACAATAAAAGAAAACTGTGCATTGTCCAAGATGGTGAGATGGAGAAAATAAGATAATCAGATAACAGCTTTGACCATTTAAAAATAGCTAAATGGTTGATTCCAAGCAAGAGCCAATACAGATGAATAAAAAAATGGAGCATTATAAGCGAGCACGCATATTTTATACACATCTTTTACCTGACTCTAAGTTCGTCAATCATTAAGAGAAATCGCTATTGAGTTCAAGTTCATCGACGTAGTTGATAACTCTATATTGAATTCACAATAAAAATGAGGATTAAAATATCAATTGTAATATTGAAAAAAATAAATATTTCTTGATTATTTTTTTCTCACTTAACTCGAAATTTTCAAGTTCTTCTAAGTCCTCCTTGATAGACTATGAAAGTGGTGCAGATTGTAGCCAATCTTGAGTACATATAAGAGCCTCCACTATGATTAGGGTTAAGGAGTTACGGAGTACGTCGAGTACACGACCTCCTATGCTAAATGCAGACTCTGATGCTACAGTGAAGACGGGCATGGCCAAAATATCTCAAGTAATGGAAGACACAATAGAATATCTAGAAGAATTAACTTTTCACCAATTTAAGATATCAAAGGTGGAGTTATACCGTTTACATCATTCTTCCGAATACTTATGTAATTTAGATTTTTCTTCCACATATTTTTGTCTCGTTTGGCTAAAATACATTGTAGTCATAATGTTCGCACCAACCACATGAGACATTGACACGTTTACTATCCTTGTCTCCTTTAATCTCACGTTACTTTGGAGGCATGTCCCGGTGCGATATTACTCGAACAACAATGTTAAAGATTTTGTCACTCTATATTGCCAAATTTCCGCTCAGTCATCCATTTCACATACTCAATCTTATGTCGAGGGTCAAGTATATATGCAATGAACCATGTTAGATTTATGTTGTTCACATTGTCAAAGTATTTATTGAACTTGATCTTCATTCTCTTGGTTATTTCCTTGTAAACTCCTGTCCTCATCCCTATAATATCTATCAATCATCATATAAATTCCGTAGATATCTTTCGCCATATCATTACAAGTAATGTAAGAAGAGCTTGATACTTTTAAAGTTGCATCATAGAACAACTTCAAGAAAGGAAAAAATCAGTAGGTATAATCTCAATCATCATTAATAGGCAATCTTCTTACCTTGGAAAGCTCTTTGGTAAATCTTCTATCTTGAATATCTAATGAGATAAAAGCATTTTGAAACTTCAAGACCACCTCCAACATCATGTATGTTGAGTTCCACCAAGTCTCTATATCTAAGCATACAAGATTATTAGACTCAATATTTTCCAACAAAATGCATTCCTTAAACCATTGCAACCTTGAAGGAGAAAATCTTACATAACGCACAATTGAGCGTATTCTAACGATGGAATCATCTATATCTTTCAAACTCTTTCACAATCAAATTGAAAATATGAGCACAACATTTCACATGGAGTAACTCATCTAATAATACCAGAGCATTCCAGGAGTTAAGTCTTTTCTTCAAGTATTGAAATCTCGAGTCATTGGAGTTAGCATTATCAACAGTGATAGAAAAAATGCCTTTAATCTCCCAACTAGTTAAACATTTCTCAACTCATTTCCCTATAATCTTAGCAGAATGTCCAAGGATTTGACAAAAATTCAAAATATTCTTTTGCAACTTCCAATTGGCATCTACAAAGTGAGCAGTAAGACACATGTAACTTAGATTTTGACACGTAGTCCGCATGTCAATTGTTAGACAAACCCTTAGAGAAGTATCGGAAAAATATTTTTTCAATTTGCTTCTTTCATCCAAGTAGAACTTATAATAATTCTCCCTTAATGTGTTTCTTGAGGGGATTAAAAACTTTGGCTGGATTCTACTCATGAATTTCCAAGATACCTTAAGTTTCGCAAACTTGAAGGGTAGCTCACCAATAATAAATTGTGTTAGGTTTTTTCGACTAGTATCTTGATCAAATTTCCAAGGACCAGTTGAAATAGAATTATCGATTCCAACATATTCATTCGAGGCACTTTTTTTCCTTTTCTCCATGTCAGATATGGATATTTCTTACATCTATCTAAATGATTATGCATTCTACTAGTCCCTTGAGTAATATAACAACCAATAATAGCCCCACAATATAGACATTCGACTTTGTTTTGGCTATTTTCTATACTTTTCAAGTGCTTCCATGCAACAAATCTCAATCTCTTTCTATTTGTATCACTAGATTCACTCATTAAAAATTGACTCATTGTATATTTTGCTTTGCAAATAATATTACTACCTTGATATGGAGATTTACAAATGGACGTTGTAACAATATTTCAGCAAATTTATCATATCAACAGGACTAGCATTCTGAATATGTGGCAACCTGACAATTTTTTTTTTTTTTAAAAAAGGATTTCATTGAAGTCCACTAATCAACCAAAATCCTTACAAGAATGATAGTTCCCAATTGAAGTATGAATATTGGAAATACACATTGGGGGTAAACCTCTTTGATAGGGGTTTCAGGTTTTAAAGACGCACCCAGCCTCGTGCCTTTGACTTGATTTTCTTCACAAGTTCTAGCCAGTTTATAGCAACTAGCAGATATTGTCAAATAAATAAGGGACATTTAAAAGGAAAAAAAGGTCCAGGCGGTTAGCACGAAAAAGAGCATAAGGGCACTGCTTCTTGACACCTTAACATAAAATGTAAAACCTAAAGCGAACATCTTGTTTAGGGAAATCTTTTAGCAAGCACCATTCTTCTCAACTAATTACAATTACTTGGCTGTTTATAATATTTACCAAAGCAAACCACAATGGAGACCATAAGGAGATGATTCATACGTTAATAACCCAAAGAGAGTTCAAGTCCCTTATTCAATATTGAAAGCGTGAAAAAGACAATAGAAATTGTGGTTCATCTCAAGATATTAACAGTCTTGGCTTGCCTTGCCTTGGTCTAAAGTTAGTTGACAAAGTTCGACAGCACGAGGGATGCGGCTATAACTCATCAGTGCAGTCCCCAGTTCACAACTTTTAGAAGGTATTTGTAAAGGAAAATTAACACACGCCATGTTAGCTAAAGTATATCATTGCATACTAAAATGACACAATAATTCTAACGAATACCTATCTTATGACATCGATCCTTTTATACACATCCAATTATGAGATCAGTGAACAACGATTATGGAAACCCAATATAGCATAAGGTAATGAAGGGTACTCCACGACACTCCCTTATTGCTGCCGGTAGTGGCGCTAGAAAGATCATTGAAAATGTTCCAAAAGAAAATCCATAGAAACCCATTAAAATAGACTTGAATACGAATTTTTCACTACGTAGATGATACATAAAAAAACTAGGGCATCCCATCACTAGAACAATAGTAAAGCATAGAACTGTTACGTGCTTTGAGAATTTTATCAAATAGCTAGCAAGCAACGTAGTGGCAACATGCGAGTGTGAGAGGGAGGGTCACAACATGTAATCCGAACAACCAATCTAGTCTCGAAAGTTTGAGCCCAGACCCTTCGAAACGATTCACACAAAGATCGCGAGACTTCACATTATTTATTGACGAGATCTCAAAGGTCATATCCTTTTTTGCTATACCCATGAAAGGAGACACGATGAAAAGCCAAGTTATCAAGAGTTTGACCGAAAGTAAAGTTGGAGTTTCAAGAATGATTTGGACAAACCTGGAGCTTGAGGTTCTTGTGGGATTTGTGCTTGCCCTTGAGGAGGTCAATGCCGACAGTCTTGAACTTAATGCCCTTCTTGATTAGGCACACCGGCATCGTGAAGAAATCCCTCATCGTCCTCGTCAACTGGAGGCAACCACTTTTCGAGTAATCCCTCGCGATGGAGTCAAATTTGGCATTGTAGAGAGGGCACCTCCACCTCAGCTTGTTCATTGGAATGAAAGGGGAAGGAAATAGGTGAACGAGAAATCAAAACCCTAGAAAAAGGAGGATGGAGAAGGTAGAGGAGGATGAGCTAAAAGTTTAAGCACAACATATTATTAGCCCATTTGCCATCATTGCCGTAGTCCGTAAGCGTTGCACCTCTATTCCGAGTTTGGAGAGTAAAAGACTAGAGGAGAGAGATGGTTCGATTCATGGAGAAAGGTTATTTAGAATTCATCGGTTTGGTTTGGTTAACCAAATTGATAAAAACCAAACTAATTAAAAAGTTTCGATTTTTAATGAGAACCGAATTGAAAAAACCGAACTTTTTGGTTCGGTTTTGAGTTCGGTTTTGACACCCTTAATCCTCGTGCAATGGCTAGAAATTTGGTAGACTCCTTGCTAAAATTATAAGATTTATCTATGTCAAATTAAATCTTTCAAATATAGTAAGACTTGGGTAAATCGATTTACAAGAGGCAAAATATTCTTTCCTAGTGAAACACTCTCTTATGGAAACTCTATCCACTCTATGGATAGCATAATCATTTAGAGACTTCAATCTCGGCAACCTTGAAGCAATTAGATCTTTTGATAACGTTCTGGTCCATCGGGTAGATTGGATGAACGATTCTCTAGAGTTATGTCCAACGATCGGCTTAGACAATGGGTATTATAAAAAAAGGTTGGGATGCTGAAAGAAAATAAGAAATTGAAATTCTGAAGCCTATAATTCCTAAGTCTTGAGTAATCTTCAATGATATACATTCATTTTTGTGAGCTCTACTGTGTAGTTTTATAGATGTTGAGAGTGTGTGAGGGATTATTCACATAAATTTAAGTATTTATTACTCAGATCTTGTAACATTTGTCAAATTCATTCTAGTGAAATTTAGCTAATCGGCTATTAGCACAAGAGAGTAGATTTAAGCTTGCCTAAGCGGACTGCTATAATTTTATTGTATGTAATTTTCTCTATCCCTAAACTTCTATTTATATTTTGTGATAGTATTTTGCACACTAGTAAGATCTAATCATAACACGGTTTGTCATTAGACGTTGATTTGTTGCAATAACATTTTAACTTTATTTTATTCCGTACTATCATCTATTCACCCCCTTTAGGTGTCTATCTAACCCTAACAATTAGTATTAGAGCCTGGTTACTCTTTATTGAAGTGCTTTTATTACTTCTAAGTTAATAATCTTTCGATGGCTAATATTATTGCAACAGAACTTATAAAAGGACAAAGTGACACAAGGTCTCCATACTTCAACGGAAAGTACTACAATATTTGGAAGAATAATATGAAAGCATTTATTAGATCTAAGGATCTCTTGGAGTGTGTTATAGTTCAGAAAGGTGCTAGGCCCGAAGTCTCTTCCTTAAAAGAACATGGATAACAAAAAGCCGGAAATCGAAGCCATTTATGAGACAAAATTGTCCAAGAGAAAAGTTTGAGATACTATACTATGCTTTATCTCCTACTAAATATAACTGCATATCCTCATGTGAATTTGCTAAAAAAATTTGGGATAGGTTACATGTGACGTACGAAGGAATCGATCGAGTAAAAGAAACTAGATAAACATTTTGCTTAGCCAGTATGAATCTTTCAAGATGAAGATGGATGAATCAGTAACTGATTTGTTCAGTAGATTCATTGACATTATTAATGGCCTAGCAAAATTGATATAGGCTAATGAATCCACCTAGACAGGGGTGAATAGATGCTTAAAATAAACCTTGGCAAATATATGCGGAATAAAATAAACTTTAAGCAAAATAAAGGAGTTAAGGGAAATGAATAAGAACACAAGAGGTTTATAGTGGTTCGGCTTAATCCAAGCCTACGTCCACTCTCCCACGCTAACAGCCTTCTACTGGATTCCACTATGCAATTAATAAGAGATTACAACTTTGAGTGCAAATACTTCGTAGTAGATCACACTATCTCACTAAGTTACTCTTTTGGTATTTCTCTTAAGATCACAAATGTTTAAGCTCACGAGAGACAAGTGAATGATCGAAGTTGGCTCAGACTTTGGAATTATAAATTCTACACTCCGTCTCTTACTTGCTCATCGGTCCTTCATCTCCTTAAATACCCCTCTACTTCCAAACTAGCCGTTGGATAGTATCTTGATGATCGTCTTCCAATCAACGCATTGGACAGATCTGTATCTAGAAGATTTGGTAGCCGTTGAGTGACAAAAGTAGAATCCCAAATTGATTCCGATCGCCCATACAAACAGAATCTTGGTTTCCATAAGTAGAGCTTCTTCATATAGAAAGATCTTGTCTTCATGATCCAATCGTCAATCAATTAGATTGAGTCAATCAAATTATCTTGATGTAAAATCCAAATCAGATCACTAGCCGTTAGTCATCCTAGAATAAACCAAGGCTTTGAAGAATTGAAGATAAACTTGAATCTGTCTTCGTCTTCGTTCTTCATCGCGTTCAATCTGGAATTCGTCAACGTGGGCAGACTCTGAAACTAGAGTCTGGCGGTCTTCAGACTTTGATTGGGTCTGGAGATCTTCAGACCGTAACTGGGTCTGACTGTCTTCAAACGGAAAAACTTCAGATCGAAACTTTGGGTCTTGAAATCTTTAGACCGAACTTCTGGGTCTGAACATTTTCTGCTTCTGAACAGATTTAGCTTTAAGGTCTGAACACGGTCTGAATAAGTTCGGCTTCAGTATAGAGTCTGTCTTCTGATTCTTTCAAGCATAGACTTTGATAATATCCTTTACATGTTCCATCATCTGCATAGTCTATTACCCAATAATCGAACACGTTAGTAGCCTTTGATTTATTTTGTCATCTTCAAAACATCATAAGGGATTTCCCTAACAATCTCCCCCTTTTTGATGATGACAAAACAATCTCTGAATATGCAGATGTGTAATCACACTTTCTTAAATATTGATAAATCAAAGTAGTCTCATTTCAGAAGATAGCAAATAGATTGAGCATAACAATATATAGAAAAGTAATCGCAACTCAATATTATAATATTAACCAATCAACACATATGCATATTTATATTCTCTCCCCCTTTTTGTCATAATCAAAAAGCGATAACAAAAGATATAGTATCACGTGGAGAATATAAAACGATAACAAATGTGTATTGCATAATTTTCAAAAATCAGCTTTTATAAAGTAAACCGAATATTAAAGATATACAATATAGCTCACTTCGATCATATATTTCAATAAAGATCCAATAAAAATCACGGATGCATTATACAATTCACTTACCCTTTTTTTTGTCATAATAAAATGATAATATCAATAAAGATTTGTTAATGACAAAAGGTAATAAAAGATGCACTAACCGGATTTTGTAGAACTTGGTAAGTTCTAAAACATTTACCTTTTCCTTCATTCCATAATAATCAAGATCACGATCGAATCAAAAAGATTTTTCCATAAAAGATCAATTCTCCCCCTCAATTTGATGCCTTTTTGAGGTGATCACGATTCTTTTCCTTTTCTTTTGGATTCGCTTTCTCCCCGTCATCATGACAATATTTCCAAATAGAAACAATTGTTGCTTGTGCACGTTGAGCATAATATTTTTCATTATTCCTTTTGTAGCAACAATATGCACAACGATTATTTGCATTTTGAAATTCGAGGCAAAAGTTTATTTTCTTCAATCAAGCTCGTCTCGAATTCAACCTGCATAAACTTAACAAACTTTTTGCACAAATAAGCTGTAATAATATCCACATAATACATAATGCCCTTTCTTCAAATAAATTGAATAGTATATATAAAATTATCAATCATTAAAATTCAGAACTACTCAACCTTTCATACGACACATAAGGGATTTCCTCAAAAATTTGCAAAAGCTTTGCACAAGGAATATCATTTTTTAATAGTATAGAATCTCCACAATTTTCAAATCGAGCTTTCCAAAATTCATATGGAAGATTCTTTTGCCATCTGCAAATTCTTGTATAATAGATAATAATTTTTGCAAAAATGTCACGTAATACCTTTCTTTGATTTGCGGATCAAACTTGCTAGATATGAGATATCTTCTAAGAATATAGCAAGAATACCCATAAATATGCAGTAATATCTTTTGAGATCAAAGAGAGTTCCTTGAACATAAAATTTCAGATATGCATTTTGCAAAAGGAAAATAGATATTTCTGTTACGTGCCAAAGTTGTAATACCTTATATTTATGACAAAAGATATTCGCAATATAATAAACAATTATCCAAAATCATGATAAATGCACGTAGAAATTTGCAAGGCAGGATGATAAAAAAAAAAAATCTCTTACCCATGGTATATGTTTGAAATATACCATAAAAAGAATTTCATTACCAATCTTCATAGGAGATATTTTTCTGATTGCATCAAAATTTGCGTAGATTCGCAATCATTCTTGCCCTAATGAATTTCCTGCAATCAACTCTTTTCCCTTTTTAGTATCCATCAATTTGGATCCTTCCATTTCGTAAGAGAAAAATATAAAATCCCCATAATCAAATATTCTTTCTTAATTCATCATAACAAGTATTCAAAGAAAGAATATTATGCATAATGATATTTTTAAAAATAAATTCTCACTTAGTCATAGTATGATAAAAACGTAGAGAATAAAATCCTTGAGCATCTAAGAATATTTTGCATAACTAACATCACGTAGAATCAGATTTTTACTTTGCAAAATATGATAAAATCTGATAGTATAAAATCAATCCAAATAAATTCATTTATTTCTAAGTAGGATATCAAAAATAATCACACGTATCAAATCAAATTTCGAACACAAAACCAAATCACATGATTCTTTCTTCAATAAAACAAATCATTGAATATGGTCATAACAAAATCTAAATCAATCAAGGATATATCAAATATTTAAGCATAATGAGAATTATGTGCCAAAAAAAAAATACGTTCCTTACCAAATTCTCTTTCTTCTTCCTTTATATCCTGCAAAAGCAACTCATATTTTCTTTGGTACCCATTTTTTCTTGGGTCCATAAGGGTTAGTAGAGCATGCTGTTTTTATCCAATCTTTCTTGATAGGTTTCCGGACTTTAAGACATTCTTTCTCAAAATGTTTCGAGTCTCCACAAATTGAACACTTGAGGGCATTTCGACCAATAGGTTTTGTAAAGATTCTTTGAAAATGCTTCTTATATGCAAGTCGAGGAGGTCTTTGTCTAAGTCTCTCATTGACTTTAGGAAAATCAATTAGAGAATCACTTTCCTTTTTGAAACCAAGTCCCGACTTATTATAGTAAGGAACTTGTATGGAAAGAATATGCTCTAATGTTTTTGAACCATTAGAAAATTTTGTTGAGATATTTGAAAATTCCTTTTTTAAAGAATCATTTTCCTTGACAAGTAAATCTTGACTTTCTTTTGTTTGTTGAAAATCTTTTTGCAAAGTTTCAAACTTTTCTTTTGAGAAAGATCATGTTGCCTAAACCGAGAATTCTTCTTTTTAAGTTCGGAGATCCTTTTAAGAGAAGATTTGAGATTTAAGCGAGCTCATTTATATATTTAAGAACTTTAGTAGGAATTCTTGAATGGCGTACCTCGATTTTCCCATCGGATTCTGAGTCTGTGTCTGAGTCAGACTCTAATTCTGAATGCGCTATCAAGCATATATTTCCTTCCTCATCATCTTCTTTCATTGTTCTTTTCTGCCCATTCTGCTTGTATTTTCTTCTTCCACTGAGTTTCCTTCTTTTGCTACTCAGATTTTTGAATTTCTTGATCATAAAAGCAAGTTCTTCGTCGTCCATGTCATTTTTTGAGTTTGTATCATCAGAATCAGCATTAGATATAAAAGCAATGGATTTTTTACCTTCAGGATCTTCATCATGGATTTGTTCCACTTCATAGGATTGAACAGTGCCAATCAATTCATCAACGGAGAGTGGCATAATCCTTTGAGTCTCCCGGATTGAGGTCTTGACATGGTTCCAATCTTTTGAGAGACCTCGCAAGAGTTTGTTGACCTTCATTTGAGAAGAAATTGGATGACTGTCGCGACTAAATTTTCGGGATGTGAACCACCTAGGGTTTGGCTAATGGATTGTTAAGCCTAGACTTAACTCGGGCTCTCCCAAGCCCATACTAATTCGCGACTTAGGTTTGAATTCTTAACATGCAAATAATTTTCAATTGGGAGTCGCCACTAATCTATTTTTGGTGGGTCGATTAGAAACCCAAGTAAAGTAATGGGAGATTTACTTTACTCCTACGAACCAGAAATTCTAGATACGGGGACTTGGTTACGCTAGATTCCTCTAACGCCCTTTCGGTACCATTCTTTTATTTTGAAAAATGTTTGGCAAGCAGCTTGAATTGATTTTAATTTATCTCCCTAATATATGAAGTGATCATGCGGGTGCGCAATCCACCAATTTAACATCCAATAAAACAATGAATAAGGTTAAGGGACTTACCTTGAAGCAACGAAAGCATCTGCATCGTTAGATCAGAATTCACATCATCAATCCTAGATATGATTTCTAATTAACATGCAATTTCTCTTTTTTGTCCTCACTTTATTTAATGGAATTTAATCTAAATGCAATGCATGCTAATAGCCTAATGTGACATGGCAAAATGATCTAAGTTATATGACATGAAATGCAATAATTGCAACTTAAATGACCTAATATGCATATTTAAATTAAATGATCATAGAATGCAAATTGATTAACATGCACTTAATTTTTTTGGATTTTTTTATCTGGAATTTCGAATTAACAAAAGTCCTAGTTGAATTACCCTAAAACGAATAATTTTCTAATTCATGTTTAGGATTAATTTAAATTAACCCTATTCGACTTAGAAAATCATTTCTTTATTTTTTATTTTTTTGTAAAAATGCCAAGTTTTCTAAGAATGAAATTATCTAAATCTAATCCTGACCTATTTTTTTAAAAAAATATTTCTAAAAATATAATCCTAAAAATGTGATTCTAAAAAAACTAATTTTCTAGCCTAAATGTCTTATTTACTAAATCTACATATCTAATTCTACATGCTCATGCAAGATTTTGATTTTTCTTTTTGATTTTATGATTTTTTATTTTTCTAAAAAATGTAATTTACCCTAAAAAAGTAGAGGTAATTTATTCTAAGATATTTGAATGAAATTCCTAACTAAATTAAAATTCTATCCTATTTAAACTAGGAATTAGGTCATCCTAATTTAAATTAAGACATTATTTTAATTTAGCAATTTCTAGCCTAAGATGCAATCTATCTAAAAAAAATTGATCTAAGCTTAAAATTAAACATGCAATTCTATTCTAAAAAATAATGATTTTTGTTTGCTTTTTGCTTTTTTAATTAAAATTTAACATGCAATTGAACTATCATCTTAAGTGAATTTTGTTTTTTTGTTTTTATGATCTAAATAAAATCCCTAATCTAAATATGCAAGACAATAAAAACTAACCCTAATCTAAGATTTTTTGAGGTTTTTTTTTTCACTTTTTTTGTGTTTTGAAATTAACAATTCCTAAACATGCAACCTAAACCAGTTAATTTGTTTTTTTATTTTTTTATTTTTTTTGTTTTTTATTATTTAAAAAAATGAAATTTCTATCCTAATCATGCAAACCCTAAAACTACATTTTTTGATTTTTGATTTTTTTAAAGAAAATTAATTAAACAACCCTAGCAAATCAAGCAAAATTGATTCTCTAAATTGACGAACCGTATCTCGCGCATGAGATCGGGTTGGCCAATTTCACGAAAAATCACAAATTGGATCTCGGGCGGGAGATCGGATTGGCAATTTTTTTAAGTAACTATGAGTCGGATTTCGGGCGTGAAAATCGGACTGGCAATTACTAATTTCAAGCAATTTCATATCATGGAATTTCAATTTAACATTAAAGGGAACAATTACACCTAATTTAACAAATAACATGCAATGTTAGTAATAAAAATAAAACAGAAAAATAAATAACCTAAAAGAGTGGAAATACAAATAAAATAAAATGAAATTTACCTAATTTTCTTTTCTTTTTTTTTTTTTTTTTTTTTTTTTTTTTTTTCTGCTTGCTTTTCTTTTTTTTTTCAGAATAGAAAAAAAAAAAGGACCGGCCGACGAGGGAGACGAGATCGCCGGCGAAGGGTTTCGGCGGGGCGCGTATGCGCGACGGATCGGGGATTGCGGCGCGGCGGCTCGGCGACGGGGCGTGGACGTCGGGGCGGCGGCGCGGCGTCGGCTTCGGATCTGGAGGAGGAGGGGCGCCGGCTTCGGGTTGTAGGGCTGCAGACGAGCGGCAGCGTCGGGGGTGCCGCAGCGGGGCCAATTTGAGACGCTGAGGGTGGAACGGAGGCGTCGGGGCAGCAGATCTGATGAGAAGGGGAGGTGGAGGGCCTCGGGCGCTCCGTCGAGGGCTCCGGCGTCTGGGCGGGTTGCGACGACAGGGGCGTCGCGAGGCTGCAGAGAGCGTTGGGGCTCGACGACGGTGAGGGGGCGGCACGAGCGGAGCGGAAGTGGCGCGCGGATAGGGGCCTCGGATCTGGAGCGGGGGCGTCGCAGGGGCTTCGAGGGCGGCGGCGCAAGCTATGGCGCAGCGGCGATGGCGCCAATCGGCGACGGCGGCCGGCGAGGACTCCCCCCCCCTCGGGGAAGACGAATGCAGGACACGGGGGGCTTCGACGCCGCTTTTTCCTTTTGTTTTTATTGTTTTTATTTTTCTACCTCTCCCTCAGCTTACCCTCGGACAGCTCTCTCTCTCTCTCTCTCTCTCTCTCTCTCTTCACCTTTTCACCTTTTTTTCGGCTTTCCTTTCTCTTTCTTCTGCACTTTTTCGACGGAAGAGCCCCCTCTCGTACATTATTTCATGACCCCTTTTATAGGGTGAAAAATTGAATCTTTATCACACATTTCGTTTCCAATTTTGTTCGCATAAAATTCCATTGAATATATTATTTCACCCCGCGCAATATTTGATCAAAAAATTTCCCCTTTTTGCGCAAAAAACACATCCGAGTGCATATTACCTAAATCTATAAAAATCTTAATAAAATAAAACAAAATATAATAAAATGGAAAAAATCAAATCTACCTATGCCATGCATTTTTTTTTTTTATTTTTTAGCAAAAATCAACCCCAAAAATTTAGGTGTCAACAATGACCATGATATGCCAAACCGTTTACAATTTCTGTAAAACGATCGATCATATCTCCAATCAACTCTCCTTGCTTCATCTTGAATGATTCATATTTGCCGAGCAGGAAGTTTACTTTTGTCTCTTTTACACGATCGGTTCTTTCATATGTAACATGAAGTCTATCTCAAACTTCCTTAGCTGTTTTACATGAAGAAATTCTGTTATATTCAACAGGAGACGATGCGGAATATAAAGAATAAATGGCTTTTGCATCAAGCGCTTCTCTTTTGGTCATCTCCGTTCGAGACATAGGAGCGGGGGGTTTGGTTTCTTCGTCTTTGCCATTCTTATTTGATGTAGACCCAGCAGTGGGAATGATTCCTTTTTCTACAACATCCCATTGTAAGAGATTTTTGGATATTAAGAATGCCTTCATTTTATTTTTCCAAATGTTGTAATCCTTTCCATCAAAATATGGTGGTCTGGTGTTGCTTTGCCCTTCCATAAGTCCTGATGCCAAGATACTAGCCATAAAAGATCTTTAACTCAAAAGTAAAAACACTTTAATAAAACGAGCACTTGGCTTTGATACTAATTGATATAGGCTAGTGAATCCACCTAGAGGGGGTGAATAGGTGCTTAAAATAAACCTTGGCAAATATATGCGGAATAAAATAAACTTTAAGCAAAATAAAGGAGTTAAGGGAAAGGAATAAGAACACAAGAGGTTTATAGTGGTTCGGCTTAATCCAAGCCTACGTCCACTCTCCCACGCTAACAGCCTTTCGCTGGATTCCACTATGCAATCAATAAGAGATTACAACTTTGAGTGCAAACACTTAGTAGTAGATCACACTATCTCACTAAGTCACTCTTTTGGTATTTCTCTCAAGATCACAAATGTTTAAGCTCACGAGAGACAAGTGAATGATCGAAGTTGGCTTAGACTTTGGAATTATAAATTCTACGCTCCATCTCTTACTTGCTCATTGGTCCTTCATCTCCTTAAATACTCCTCTACTTCCAAACTAGCCGTTGGACAGTATCTTGAGGATCGTCTTCCAATTAACCCATTGGACAGATCTGTATCTAGAAGATTTGGTAGCCGTTGAGTGACAAATGTAGAATCCCAAATTGATTCCGATCGCCCATATAAACAGAATCTTGGTTTCCATAAGTAGAGCTTCTTCATATAGAAAGATCTTGTCTTCATGATCTAATTGTCAATCAATTAGATTGAGTCAATCAAATCATCTTGATGTAAAATCCAAATCAGATCACTAGCCGTTATTCATCCTAGAATAAACCAAGGCTTTGAAGAATTGAAGATAAACTTGAATCTGTCTTCGTCTTCGTTCTTCATCACGTTCAGTCTGGAATTCGTCAACGTGGGCAGATTCTGAAACTAGAGTCTGGCGGTCTTCAGACTTTGATTGGGTCTGGAGATCTTCAGACCGTAACTGGGTCTGACTGTCTTCAGACGGAAAAACTTCAGATCGAAACTTTGAGTCTTGAAATCTTCAGACCGAACTTCTGGGTCTGAACATTTTTTGCTTCTGAACAGATTTAGCTTTAAGGTCTGAACACGGTCTGAATAAGTTCAGCTTTAGTATAGAGTCTGTCTTCTGATTCTTTCAAGCATAGACTTTGATAATATCCTTTACATGTTCCATCATCTGCATAGTCTATTACCCAATAATCGAACACGTTAGTAGCCTTTGATTTATTTTGTCATCTTCAAAACATCATAAGGGATTTCCCTAACAAAAATAAGGACAACCAATATGAGATTCCATGAAAGTCAACAAAATTCTTCACGGGTTATTTGAGGAATGGAAAAATATCAAAATGTCTATTTGGAAAACTCAGAGGATCTCACCACTTTTCATAGACGTACTCGTGGGAACACTTTAATCATATGAAGTGGAGCGTTTGAATGAGGAAGGAGAATATAGATGTAAGAAAATGATTGTGTTGAAATCTAACTATGATTCTAATGATACAATGAGGATGATGAAGAAGATGACGAGGAAATGGCTCTTACGGTGAAGAAATTTTGTAAGATGGCTAGAAAAGAAAGAAAATTCAAAGGGGAAAGACTTTTCAAAATTTCTGAACAAAAGAACTTTAGTCAAATAGAATATAACAAGAATGTGATCTACTTTGAATGCAAAATAAAGATGACAGATCAAGTCGAATTGCCCTCTATTAAAGAAGAAGAAAAACAAGTTTGAAAAAGGCAAGAAAGCACTGAAGGTTGAAATTTAAAGTGATACAGAGTGCGAAGGAAACGATGAAGAATATGCCAACATCTATTTGATGGCAAATTCATACTTTGAAGATGAAATTGAGGTAAGCAATTTTGATATACCTGAAGAAGCCTCAAATTATATAGATAAGTTATGTTCTGATTACAAAGCTACACTTAGCAAAATTTCTTAATTGAAAAAAGAAAATTTGAAATTAAAGCAATAGGATCTTTTTCAAAAGAAAATGATTGAAACTCTTGAGAAAAATCTTTCCAAATCTCAAGAAAATAAATACCTTTTTTGAAGGAAAATAAGCATTTGAAAAAGGAAGTTTCTGATTTTACAAAAATATATTTCATCGGATCAAAAATCTCAGAACATATATATATATATATATATATATATATATTTTTTTTTTTTTAAATTCAAATACCATATTACGACAAGTTTGGTCTTGGTTGCAAAATCACAAATAATCTTCAAAATTATTTTCCAAAATTGAAAGAAAATGTAAGACAAAGACCTTTGAAAGTTGTTTACAAAAATCATTTTCAAAAACAATTTGTAAAACGTGTTGGTCGGAATTTCCTTAAGTACTCAATTTGCAGGAATTCAAATCATTTTGAAAATAGTTGCCCAAAGATTGAAAACAAATAAATGGTACTTAGATAGCGGATGCTCAAGACACATGATAGAAGATCTATCCAAGTTTGTTGAAATCTCAAAATATAACGGTGGAATTACATCTTTTGATGGGGACAACAAAGGAAATATAATCAATATGGACATAGTCAAAATCAAAAATATTACGATAAAAGACATTTTCCTAGTCAAGGGACTGAATTACAACATACTCAGCATTAGTCAACTAGGTGACGTCGACTTCAAAATTGGTAATCAATGAGATAAGTGCTTCGGAACAAGTTAGGATAACAAGCAATCCTTTACAGGAAGAATGCATGGAAATATATATCTATTAGACATAAAGTCTGATGATATATAATGCCTATAATCCATCAAGGATGAGTCAGATCTTAGGCATAAGAAATTTGGGCACATCCACATCAAACAAATCTAAATGTTATCAACAAAGAAACTCATACGAGGGCTACTGGACGTTAGATTTGAAAGATCTAAGCTTTACTCAATTTGTGCTCTTAGAAAACAGGTGAGAAGTTCTTTTAAATCCATTAATTATGTTACTATTAACTGTGTATTGCAGTTTCTTCATATTGACATCTTCGGACCGATAATAACTCAAAGCCTTAAAGGAAAAAGATATTGTTTAGTCATTGTCGATGACTACATCAGGTACACTTGGGTTCTCGTACATAAGTATGAAGCTTTTTGACATTTCTCAAAATTTGCAAAAAGAGTTCAAAATAAAAAGGGTTACATAATTTTTAAATCAAAATAGTTCATGGGAGTGAATTTGAAAATCAATTTTTTTTTATTTTTATTTTTGTAACGAAAATGGTTTTGAGCATCAATTTCGACTCTTTACACATTCGAGCAAAACGGTGTTGTAGAGAGGAAAAACCGTTCTTTGCAAGAAATTGCAAGAACTCTTTTAATTAAAAGCAAAATTGCATCATTTTTTTTTTGGTGGAACTATTTCTACTGCTTGTTACGTTATAAGTCGTGTTTTTCTTGGACCCTATTTATATAAAAACTCCTATGAGTTTTTCAGAGGCCAAAAACCAAGCATTTCATATTTTCAAATATTTGGCTATAAGTGTTTTATTCTTAAGAATGCTAACAATTGGGTTGGAAGTTTGATTGAAAAATCATGTGAAGAATTTTATTAAGATATTCGTCCACCCAGCAGAGCCTTCAAAGTTTACAACAAAAACTCTCGCATGACCAAAGAATCAGTCAATGTGAAATTTGATAAGAATAATCAAGATTCTCTATAAGATTCTGAAACTCTTCAACAACAAGAGTCTATTTAGCAGTTGCAAGAGCTTCAGAATATACTAAAATCAAAAGTTCTAGTTCAAACATTTGATGAGTCCAACAAGCAATCTAACACAGAAGAAATTCCAAGATCTAATGACAGATACAACAAAAAAATGGAAGCAAATCCGATCATTTGAAGGATCTCATCATTGGGAACACCGAGGATAAGATAAGAACCAGATTAAATAAGAAAGATGTTATTGGTACTTTAGCACTCATTTCATAAGTTAAGCCAAAAGGCATTGAGGAAGCTCTCTTAGATGATAGCTGGATAGGAGCTAAGCTGGAAGAGCTACATCAGTTTGAATTGAATGAAGTTTGGGAGTTAATATGGACAAACTGAGTGTTTAGAAATAAGTTGGATGACAAACGGAAAGTCATGAGAAATAAAGCAAGACTTGTGGCTAAAGGCTATTTTCAAGAGGAAAGAATAGACTAATTTGAGACATACGCTCTAGCGGCAAGGTTAGAGGCCTTCAGACTTCTATTTGCATATGCTTGTTTTCATCATTTCAAATTTTTTCTGATGGACGTAAAGAGTACTTTCTTAAACGATTTCATCAAAGAGAAGGTGTTCATAAAACAATCTCCTAGATTTGAAGAACCTAGAAAGTCTGATCATGTCTTCAAGTTGAAGAAAGTTTTATATGGTCTGAAATAAGCTCCTAAAACTTCGTACAAAAGGCTTAGCAACTCCATCATCCGAAATGGTTTTGACAAAGGTAATGTGGACACTACACTCTTCATAAGAAGAGAAGGTAAGGATATTTTGTTAGTTCAAATATATGTTGATGATATCATGTTTGGATCTTTTAATGAAAATTCTTATAAGAAATTCTCAAGCCTAATGCAAGACAAGTTCGAGATGAGTATGATGAGAGAGCTAACATTCTTCCTTGGACTTCAAATAAGACAAGAGAAAAATGGTTCTTTCATCTTTCAAGAAAAGTGTGCCATAGAACTCATGAAGAAGTTCAAGATGGAAAATTCAAAGAAGATAGACATGTTAATGTTTCACTCATCAAAGCTTGACAAAGATGAGAAGGGTAACAAGGTCGATATAGAGTTGTATAGAAGTATGATAGGATCTTTATTATATCTTATAGTTTCTAGGCCTAATAATCTTTTCAGCACTTGTATGTGTGTCAGATTTCAATTAAATTATTAAATATGTTAACACTTACCTCTCTTTTGGACTTTGGTATCCAAAGAGGTCAAACTTTATTTTCTCTGGATTTTGTGATGCAGAATATGCAAGGTGCAAAATAGATAGGAAAGTACGTCTAGAACTCATTAGATGTTAGGCAATATGTTGGTATTCTAGCACTCTAAGAAGTAGAGGACAATAGCTCTATCAACAGTTGAAGTTGAGTATGTAGCACTTGGAAGTTGCTATGCTTAGATCTTTTGGATAAAACAACAATTGAAAGATTTTGGTGATGAAGACTCAAATATGACAATCAAGTTTGACAATACCAGTGAAATTAATCTTACAAAGAACCCTAGCTTGCACTCTAAAGCCAAGCATATCAAGATCAAGCATCATATGAGATCACGTTCAAAACGGTAATGTTAATATTCAATTCATTCATTCTAAAAATCAATTAGCAAATATATTTATTAAATCTTTATAAATGAAAGCTTTTGATTTTATTTGCAATGAACAAGGTATTATTAACCCGTTTGAACAAAGTGCTTAAGATATGAATCTTCGAATAATATCTCCAAACAATGTCATTTGGATATCTACACAAGATTCAACTTTTTGGCAGGTAAGTTCTATGTGTGGCAAGAAATAAGGTACGAATTATTCTCTTCATATTTATTCATTGAATAATTTATTTACAGTTATCCCTTAAAAATTGGATTTCTATTCAATTTTTTTTTTTTGGGAAACTGTTTCTTGGAGAATTGTGTCCTTTTGATTTACCTTATTCAATTTTCAAAAATTGTTATTTATTCTTTTACATCTTTTCCAAGAATCACTCCTCATTCTCTTAAAACATTTTTTTCTTCTCAAAAACCCTCATTCTAGAATTTCTTTCCTTCATCCTCTTAAAGATTGAAACTTTTTCTCACCAAAACACCCATGGTTCCGAAATCTGCCAAAGGAATGAAATCCATACCCTCTACTTCTAGAAGATCTAAATAAATAGCAACAATGGCATCGCAAGCAAAAGGACGCATTGAGCACTTTAAACTATTAGACTCTTCTGATGGTATCAACGGTACTACAAGCAAGGCTCCTGTAGCCTCTGAGAGTGATTCGTTGGCCAAGTGGTGGAAGTTGAAAAAGGCCATTGCGTCACTCCAAAGTCTGGGAAATAACAAAGAGGTAATCTCTACCCTTTTGGCGGCTTTGAAAGTGAGGAGACTCTATAATTAATATTCGCAAATCCCATTCGTGCGATATCATCTATGGTAGTAAATTTTTTTAGTGGAATAAGCTTCACTGCTAAGAAATGAAAGAAAAAATGGTAGAAACCCCTATGTCTAGACAAAAGGGGAAATCGTCTAAGGCTTGGGTAGTGGATTTGGATGATGGTGGGAAAGGCGATAATGATGAGAAGTTGTTCATGAACTTTGAAAGAAAACTTGTTGGATATATTGCTATTGGAAGTAAGGTTGGAAAACCGATCAGATCTATCGGACACGTGGAGTATTTGCAAAGTTTAATGAAAAGGGAAGTCATAAATCACAAGGTTGTTGAATTTGGATTTTTGGAGTCGTTTGGGGATTAAGATTAAGTGCATATTTGACAAACTTCTCATGACTAATCTATGTGCTGAAAATTTTCCAAAATATCTTGTTTTAATAACGTAATTTTTCTCAAGTTTGTCGTTTTACACACTGACACTAGTGAGTTCACTATTTTTGACAAATTTGTTCTTATCCATGCTACTGATTTAATAATAATTCTTGATGTCAATCATTTAGACTTTATTCCAATTGATATTGATCCCGATGTGGCTTATTAATTGATCTTAGGTATATTTGACTTTTCTAGAGATAATATGTCCCATGTTTCATGTCACAATTTTTCTTTGAAGCAAATTGTCTTGCACAAAATCACCATTAACTATCTTCGACCGAAGGGCTCTTCCAAAATAGATGTTTTTGGTATGAAGCTAGGATCATCTAGGCTCTTTTAAACAATCATCCTTTTTTCACTTGCACACATGGTAATCCTTCAAATGTACCAAATATTTTAAAGTCCAAATGGTAGGATCTTTGATTACCAAAATCTTTATGCACTATGATATCGAGATCCTAGATAGTCTCGGGAAAAATAAAACAACTTCCTTTGATGTTGGTAGATGAAAAGATGATGAAAAAGATGGATTCTAGGTTTGCTCATGGAAGATGGTAAGATAGACATGGAAAAGCAATTCGAATAGATATTTAACACCACTGGCAAACTTAGCTTTACCACCCATGAAGAGGAGGAAAACTCATATCGATAGGAGTGGATCTCAATCACTCTTGCAAAAATTGACTGAGGAATCTTTTAAGGATTTTGATCTAATAGAAGATCAAAAGGATGATCTTGACAAATTGATCAATAGAATCGGCGATAGCATCCTAGATGAGGATTTTGATCTAGACGAAGATTTGGAGGAAGATAAAAGTGCAAATGAAGTTGAACTGGACAAGCCAGATGGTGTCGAAAATCCCAAACATCAACAAGAGATTGACCCTTTAGCAATTGTGCAGGAGAAAGAGAAAGAAGTAGGTAATACCTTGACATCGATAAAGGATGTGTTGTAAGAGGCTGTGGCCAGTGTCAGTAAAGAAAAACCTACTAAAATGGACAATGCCACTTTATCAAATCATCCAGAAATCAAAGAAGCTCATGATTAGATGCAGGATGAACATGTGCTAGCAAAGGTACCCAAGGATCTTGAAATTAAGACGTCCTGATGAGGTTACGGGAGCAGCCATAGAGCAAGGTTGTTGCCTTAGTTGTAGACGAAGGTGTAGTGGTGTTTGAGAAACAATCAGATATAGAGAAAGAAGCATAAGTTAACAAGGATAATCTAATGGAGGGGGAGCAAGTGTAGACTAAAGGGGCGGATTAGATCGAGCAAGGCGAAAACGAAAAGGAATATCCTTCAAGCACTGAGATATTAAGGATGAGATCGAGGAACTGTAGTATCAAATCAAGAGGCTCACATAGGATAAAGACCGATGACTAAAGAAGCTTGAGAACACAATCGCTCACACGAGTCACTATGTTATTGTTTTTGTGCTTCTAGATGATCTCCCTCCTTCAAGCCCTCCAACTTAAGACCCAAATCAACCCTTCGCCTCAAAATAATCTTTTCAATTTTTCAGTACTCTAAGATAATTTCGTTTATGTTGGCTTGTTTTTTGCTTGAACTATCGACTTGCTCTGATTTGCGATTTGGGTTTGCTTTGTTAGTTTGCTACTAAGTGTTGAACTTATGGTTTGCTATTATCTTTTGTGCTGTTGACAAAAGCAGGGAGAAATGTGAAGACGTAGAACTTAGACGCAGAATTTCATGGATTTTGATGTGAGGACTTTGATGCGGTGCGATCCATACTCTAAGGATTTATTTTTTTTGCGAGATTGGTAAAAACTTTCCTATCTCTTATCTTGCAGTACTTAGAATATCTATAAAAATCATAATCTTTTTATCTATCATCCTTATAGATTAAGATTGCGCTTTAAATTCAGATCTTGCTATTTTTAGAGCCTTATCAAAATCACTTCTTTTAAATTGTTATGCTGTGGAAGTTTTGTCATCATAAAAAAGGGCGAGCTTGTTGAGGAAAATTCCCTTATTGGTTTTGATAATAAACAAAACTTTCTTTAATAATTCTTTGAATCTAATGGTAAGATTTTTCAGATGAAAATTTTGATGAGCACTATTAGACATTACTCATCGGACTCAAAGTCATAAAGAAGTTCATATTCTTCATATTCGATACGTGGGGATATTGATCAGGAAAGGAATCCTCATGCAACGGCCATAAATTTGATGGATTTCTTGCTAAAATTATAAGATCCATCCAAGAAGGAAAGTATATCAAATCAAATCTTTCAAGATAGAATATAGCAAGACTTAGATAACTCAATCTAGAAGAGGCGAAATATTCTTTCAACGCGAAGCACTCTCCTATGAAAACTCCATCTGCTGTATAAGCAGTAGAATCATTGAGAGATTTCAATCTCGATAACCTTGAAGCAATAAGATTTTTTGATAACTTTCAAGTCTAATAGGTAGATTGGATAAGCGATCCTTTAAAGTTATGTCCAACGGTCAAATTGGACAATGAGAATTATAAAAGAAGGTCGGGATGCTGAAAGGAAATGAGAAGCTGATATTCTAAAGTCTATAATTCCTAAGTCTTGAGTAATCTTCAATCATATACATTCATTTCTATGAGCAATACCTTGTAATCCTTTAGAAGTTGAAAGTATGTGAGGAATTGTTCACATGAGCTTGAGTATTCACTACTCAGATCTTGTAACCTCTAACATATTCATTCAAGTAGAATATAGTTAATCGATTGTTAGCACCAGAGAGTGGACATAGGCTTGCCCAATCCGAATTGTTATAACTCTGTTGTGTGCAATTTTCTTTATCTTTGAACTTCTATTTATATTTTGTGATAGTTTTTTGCATATTAGTAAGATTTGATGATAGCACGGTTTATCGTCAGATGTTGATTTGTTGCACTAACATTTTAAATTTATTTTATTCCGCACTATTACTTATTCACCTCCTCTAAGTGATCCAACTAGCCCTAACAACCTAATTCAATATGGTCCATGGATTTTTAATACTTGTTTAGCGTAGTTCTTGAATTACATGAAAATGTTCAATATAATCATTTCATTGACTAAAATTCGGGTATTACATTGGACAAATTATAAGTTCATGAATCACATTATACATATGATTAAAGGTTATGACCATTTGTGTCGTTATCCTATAAAATTAAAAAATTTTAGAATCTAGTATTGGGTTGGTATAGAAATAAGGCATGAGCATAACTCACTCTTGCTCAAACTATTGAATCGAAAGCCGAACAAATTGTTTATTAACAATTTCTTTCATGTCGTTCCTTCCTACTATAATTAAATATCAATTCCATCGCTTGACAATTACATTGCGCACTCTTCCACGTTGGCATTTACATGTTGGTGTTGTTAGCCTCGATCAACAATGGTTTTCGTCGACATTGATGATGTTTTGTCATGACTTTAATAACAAGCTATCAATGCCCTTCGAGATGTCGACTATTCCGCTCATCGGCGACTCTTGTTTTCATCTCTGCTCTTATCCATCAAGTTGGTCGCTTGTCAAAAGTAACCAAAAGTTTGGTCTCTTTCTAAGAGTTGTGTCCAGCCCATTTTGCTTTTCGCACTATAGAACTCAGCCCAGAAAACTTAGTTTGGGCCGATTGATGCTGTTCAAAGTTCATCGTATAAGCCTGACATCATGGGCCGATGCACCTTAGGGGGTTTTGCCGACATCATGGTCTTCCTCTTCTCTTCTCCAGCCGAAGGGCTACAAAAGGCCGGAACGTGTCAGCATTGAATTTCTTTCTCTAATTTATTCAAAACTTCTTCCTAAGTACGGTGGTTAGTCGAAGTTTAGCGGGGATAATTGGGTTAATGTTATTCCCAATCGAGAGATATCGATTAAGTTTATTTCATTCCAAATTTAGAGAAGTTGATTGAAGATTTCCCATTCATCTCGTGCTCTCTTTCTTCAAAATTCATAGTATATGACATAATGATGCAGGCATGATGCAGTTTAATTCGTTTAACATGCACAGGATATCTTTGCTATTTTTAATTAAAATTCGAACAAATAAATACCCTAATTTAAACCCTCGACTATATCTAATAAAGGAATTTTACTTATTCAAAGACGATATTTTTGGTATTTTTATTAAATTCGAAATTAAAAATTACCCAAAATTAAGTAACATTACTAGGATAATGTTTAATTCGGACTAGGAAATAGTCTAAGTTAAATTCTAATTTAAATTGAAAAACAATCCTAATATTCTAGAATTCACCTAAATATGCAATCCATCTAGATATGCTTTCGACCAAAATATATCTATATATATATATAGATATGCAAAGTTTTCTATTAATCTAGCCTAATCTATCATTATATATTTTTTTATTTTCTTTTATAGAAACAATCAAATAAATTAAGCATCCATCACCAAGTAATATCCATGCAATCCACAAAAGATAATGGAAAGATAATTCAACCGTTCGAATTTGGAAACAAAATAGACCATGATTGTACCCAAAAAGTTGGGGATAGGAATAGGATGATCGATTTCCATGCTAACGGGAATCGTTTCTTGAGTCGAGATCGGGTTGTTGCCCATCTACACTTTATGGATTAAGAAATTTTCCTAATTCACCTTATCCTTAAAATCTTATCATATATGTATTAGATAACTATCGTTCGAATTAGGAAATTAATCTAAAAATTCAAATAATAGAATATCTCACCTGATAATTTCGATTATTTCAATCCTATAAAAAAATTAACCATTTTTTTTAATCTTAAAAGTTCGTATAGATTCTCGGTAAGAAAAAGGCATTCAAATTTCAACCTTTCTTATAAGTAACATGGAAGTGCCGATAACATGAATTGGACTGAAAAACCAAAAAGAATGATAATATATGCAGCCTCATGGACAAATTAATCAACTTCGAGAATATAATGTTGCAACTACTATATATATATAAAAAAAAAATAGCAATTATCCTCCTTTCTACCAAGCGAAAAATTAGAAACATTGCACTGCGCAATGGGGTGAGCGTGGTTCGAGTTGAGCCGATCCACCCTCTAACCCTAGGACCAACCCGCACAGTGTTGGTCATCAATTTTTGGGATCAAGAACCGACCCTATTAAGCTTGGGACCGAGGACTGGACCGACCCAATGGGTTCGGTCCACCCGGGATCAACCGATAATTTTTTATTTCATTTTTTGTACTTCTTAAAAAAGTAATTAAAGATTGGATTGACTTAATGGGTTTGGTTCGGTTTCAAAGTCAACCTAAGACTAACCAATAATTTTTTATTTCATTTTTTGTACTCATTGAAGGAGTAACCGAGGACCGTACTGACCCAATAAGTTCGATAATGAGCAAGGTCAGTTAAGAAAGGCAAGTGGTGAGGGTCAAGTGGGGTGAGCGTCAAACAGAATGAGCATCGAATGTTGAGCGGCGAGCAACAAGCCAAGCGAGCATCGAGCGGCGACGACACAAGTGACCTAAAGTGAGCGAGATGAGTGTCAAGTGGTGAGTGGAAAAGTTGTTTCTTTTGATTTTGACAAATTGAAGACTAAGAGGACAAATAAAATAGAAGAGAACGAATACTAAAGAAGATACCATAAGGAGTTGTTTATATCTTTTTGGACGCCATAAGGATTCCTCATAAAAATATTTTCTTTGTGACATCCCGAATTTTCTTGAATTTATTTTCAGTCAATTGAACCGGGCGATTCATCTGTGCGTGTAGTCGTCCTTCTGAGTTGGCCACTCGCGTAAGGACTGGTCTATTGGGTGAAGCAATTAAGGGATTTTGATGTGTCGGGCTCGGGGGTGATCACCCTCGAGTCGGATGCAAGAAAATTTCCCGAAAGCTACTCGGTGGATCGGGCGTCTTTGAAAATCGCACCGGATTGAATTTAACCGTGAAAATTGAAATTGAAATTTAAAAATTTGAGGCCGGTTATGTCACAAGTTTTAATAGGATCTTGGATTAATTTTATGGATTTTAATTGGACTCAATTAGAAGAGAATTGATTGAGAAATTGAGGAAATTAGAATGTGCAAAAATTGGATCCCGGCGGAAAAGTGAAATGCAACCATTGAATGAAGTTGTGGGAAGGAGATAGTGGAAGATGACATCACCCACATGTCATGGTGATGTGACTAGGGTGAAGGAGGTGGTGACAAGTGGAGGGAGGAGATTTCTTCTTCAACCTTGGGACTAGGAGAGAGAAAAGGAAGAGGGAAGAGAAAAAGAGAAAAAGAAAATCGGCAGCCCCCCCAGCCTCCGTCCGTCGACCCCCTCCCCTTGCCCGCGCCGCTCGCCGTCACGCCGTCGCCGCCGCCGCCGCACCGAGCCCTTTGCCGTCGTGCCGTCGCCCGTGCCGCTCGCCGCGTCGTCGAGCTCGCCACCGCCTCGCCCGAAGCTCCCCCGCCCCTCTCGACCAGCTCGCATCCCCGTCCGCCTTCGCCGTTCGCTGTTCGCCGCCGTCCAAGCCGCCACTAGCCCAAGCCGCCCTCTCCTCCGCCTCCTTCTCCGTCGAACCGCCGCCGTGAAGCCTCACCGTCGCGCCTCCCCCTTCGGCCGAACAGCAATAGAATTTAGTGGGTTTCCACCACTTCTCGGGCCGTTCAACCCATTCCCGCCCCGGACGCGAGATCGGCTTTGGGGAAGTCGATCCCGGCGTCGCCCTCTTCGAGTTGAGCTAAGCGGCGCCCTAATCTAGTGAGTTACCTCACTAATCCTTGATTAGACGGTTAATTATGCCCTAAGTATGTTTAGTTTTAATTAAGTATGTTTAGGTGGTTAGATTAGATTATTTTATTATAAGTTGGATTAAGGAATTGGATTAAGTTAATTTGGGTTTAATTAAGGTTAAGAGTAATTTGTTTAATGTTAAGTGTGATGTGACATATTAGAATTTAATTTAGATTTATTTAATTGGTTCGAAATTCGGATAAATAAAATAATATTAAAATATTCCGAAATTAATTAAATATTATTAAAAAAAACGGAAAAATTTATTTTTATCCCCGGTTGCTCAGAATTTCGTGCTGATCGCTGCTGTGATGTTAGAATTTAAATTTGATGCTTGATTGGTGGCGAATTGAGTGTGATTGCATTATTTAGGGGTTTTGTGTAGAAATTTCATGTGTAGGAATTGTGGGGATTTTGGCTATAATTGACCGCCTATTAGAGGTCGTGCCGAGTGGGGCCGTGATGCCACTAGTTGTTGACCGCTTATGAGAGGCCGTGTCGAGTGGGGCCGTGATGCCACTAGTTGTTGAACCGCCTATTAGAGGCCGTGCCGAGTGGGGCCGTGATGCCACTAGTTGTTCAACCACCTTATTAAAGGTCGTGCCACGTGGGGCCATGATTACCACCGTTGGTCGAGTCTACCCTTAGGGTTGTGGTTGGGATCATTGATTGATTTGCTAAAATGACATGTAATCGACCGAGCCGATTGATCGCTGAGACGATCCAAGTGGTTGATGATGTGATTGTGCCGTGTTTTATTTATTTATCACATTTGCACGTGATTGAATAATATGAATTGTACTAACTTGCAGGCGCGGACTATTGCGAGGTAAGTCTTCTTGATGTGTGGCTAGGTCATGCTGGGGTGTATTTTCTTTCTAATAGGGGCTTAGGAGGGGTGAACTTGCTGAGACAATGTCTCACCTCGTTGTGGGAAAAATATTTCAGGGCCGTAGGTGATGGTGCCAGTGGAGAATGGTGGACTGTCGATGCAGATGGTCAAGGAGTGTCAGAGCTTGAAGATGGGGGATTGATGATCGAGTCCGGCTAGTAGCCTTAGGACTTTTCCTTCTTTTTGATGGATCGACCCCTAGTGTCCAGTCTACTCCTTTTTGATGCACATTGACTCTGACTCATTTTGATTGTGTGTAAACTCTGGTTAATTTTATGATAGTATGTTGGGTTGTATTAAATTGATTTTGTTCTTGTTGTTCTATCCCGCTTTTATTTTTGTCAGGGGTTCTTAATATGTTCCGCATGCGCTTATTAAATTAATTTGGGTCAGCGACACTACCTGGGAATGTCACGATTGCACGACCATGGCGGGTTGTTCACGTGTCTCGGAGTTCGGGGCGTGACATTCTTCATTTATAAATTATGACTATTGACGCCGTAAAAGATATTAAAAATCTAAGTTATTAAAGAATAATATAAAATTACTTAAATTCCTCACTAAAAAGCTATTTAATGTTATTGACGCCGTTTATTTTAAGGTTTATTCTATATAAAAAATTATAAATAATATATTAGATATATATATATATATATATATATATATATATTCAGGGTTAGTCCGGATTGAACTGACCCAGAACTCTCAGGATTAAGGACCGACCCGCACAGTGCCGGTCCAGAAATTCTAAGACCAAGGACCGACACAAGCTCAGGACCAGCAGGGTTGGGCCGGTCCAGGATCGGTCCAGGGTTGACCCTGGACCGACGCAAACCCCTACCGCGCATGACAATGTCTCTTTCCCTAGCGAACTTCTTCTTGATGATGGGTCGAAATTTACTTGGGGCTTGTTTCCGCAACAACGCCGCTGCCGCGGTTCCACAACTTGGCCGGTGAAAGCAAACTCAAGGTGATTCTGCCTACATTCCACAACTTGGCCGGCGAAAGTAAACTCAAGGTGATGCTGCCTAGAGTTGTGGTTCGCCTCTGGTTGGCTCTCCGCGCATACTTCAGCTCGTCGGTCCCAGGATCATAAAATGTCAAGGAGCTTTTCGAGAGTTCACGCGCGATATTTCAGCCAAGAGCTCGTCCGACGGTGGAGTGCGATCTTTCGACCACCACAGCCCAGAACATCAAGTTGGTAGCCACACCCCACCGGCGACGGCAGACGGACGCTATACTCCTTCATCCACTGCCCGCTCTCCTACATCACCCACCCGTCCATGCTCTCCTCGTGCGAGAAGTCGACGAGCCCCAGAACTCCTTGGAAGTCCACCAATTCCTCCTTTTCTTGAAGCTCCGGGCACGGAGTCCACACGAACTCCTCCTTTGCGATTTTGAAGGAACAGATCCTGATGACGCCGCCTCTGCCCTCGGCTTTCCAGTGGATTGATCCGGGGGCGAACACAGGGTCTCTGAGAAGAAGGCTGGAAGGGGCGGTCCTGATCAAGGACCTCTGCCATAGGTGTGCCTTTTTTGTAAGTACAGACCAGCCTCGGTTGAATGCACTAATTATGTCGACGGGACGGTTCAAAGAGTAGATCAAGCGCACGATCTTGTACCGGCTAGTCAGGCGGTCCACCCCGATTCGATACTGTGCAGGCGCTGAACCACCCCCGTTCCGACTGCTTGCAGGCGCGACGGTTCGGCGCTCGTCAGCAAGGCGATTTCTCAGGTCAGAGGGTTGAAAAGATAGGTCACGCCGAGGTCCTCGAAGCAGAGCAACCCGTGACCGAAGCTCGGGCTTTGTAGAGCCCAACATCTTGGCAAATTCAAGGATCAAAGTCAAGACAAACTTGTCGTCCACCGCAAATAGGCGATCCGGGCAAGACATCGGCTCTGGGAGCAACAGAATCCGGATCATGGTGGCAATGTGCGGATCATCGATGATGTTGCGCCATTCTCTATAGATGGACCTGAGCTTGACGAGCGATTGTTGGATAAAGTTTAGAATACATAATATTAATAATAACTGTAAATACACTGCGAAGGATTAGAAAAAAAAAAAAAAAACAAATGTCTGAGGTGTGCAAGTACTGTCCTTAAGGATAATTCCGTCTCTCGGAGTACGAGACTTGGTGCGTAAGCCTTCAGAGGGCTATCCTCACAAGATACAACAGACCTCTATACTCTGCACTGAATATTAGAAGGAAGTAGAACAACTTTTGTGTATAACCTAGCAAAAAAAAAAAAAAAAAAAGAAAGATACGAGAACATATTGTATCTTCTTTGATTGTCTTATGAGATTTTATTTTTATATTCAGACAAAACAGAGCCGTTAAAAGAGCCGTTGTAAAATAATGAAGGACTTATTTGAGAAATAAATTAAATGTTACAAAACGATTAAAAAACCGTTATATGACCGTTAAGAAACCGTTATGTGACTATTAAAAATAATAATGGTCTTCAA
The DNA here is from genome assembly GCA_014182555.1 of Eucalyptus erythrocorys. Lineage (NCBI taxonomy): Eukaryota > Viridiplantae > Streptophyta > Magnoliopsida > Myrtales > Myrtaceae > Eucalyptus > Eucalyptus erythrocorys. The sequence continues at coordinate 32,828,033 of CM024603.1, read as the reverse complement.
TGCGGTCATAACTTTTATCGAAGCTATTATTATAAATATTTCAAAATATTATTGAAATATCCAACAACGATATAGTGGGTAGGCGAGAGAGGATGTTGCGGACAAGTTCGCGAGGGAGTGAGCTCATCCTCGGTGCAGGAGGAGGAGGAGGATAAGAGCTATAGGTCGACAATGGCGGGTGCATTGAAGAAGAAGCATTCTGCTCTTTTTATATAATCGCGAATCTTTCGCTTCCTCGACTCGGAGATATATATGTTCTCAGTTGTAGCAAGTATGCGCCATATTTGTATTTCAATTTCAATCTATAGAGAGAAATAGGAAAAGGATGTAAATCCTTTTGACAATTCACGTTATCAGCGCTTCCATGTAGCTTATCAGATAAGTTTTGAAAATTTAATTCCTTTTTCTTACTAAGAATCTATTGCAAGTTTAAAATAAAAAAAAATATTATTAATCTTTTGCAAGATTAAAAGAATCTGAAATATTTGCAATCTTTAATTTTCTAATTTAAAGAGTAGATTCAATACTTTTTGCCAATTAACGATAGCTTTATCAATTCTATATTTCTCAAACAAAGTGAATGTATCTGCTTATTGTAACTCTTTTAATGTACTAAATTAAACTAGCTGAATGAAATAAGTTATGCTTGAACTATGGAGCCGAGTGTCTTACGATATTTTTCATATGAAAAATCTGAAAAACACGAGACGACCATTGAATGATTCGGAGCCACGCAGATGTGGTGGGCGGGTTTACCCAATATTTGCTTCGCTTGCATATATATTATCATCCTTCTTTTGACCATTTATATGTTTTGACTTTTAGATTCTGCTTGCTATCGTGACAAGTTCAAAATCTGTCGGAAGTCGCGGACCTTCCACAACGTTACCCTTGTAACAAAATGCATTATCCTATATGAACCCAATGGAGGATCATGACTCTCATGGACGGCGAGGTTGCTTGCGGAATCGTGTCCTGATCTGGCTACATAATGCGCACCTTGGTTGCATCATCTTTCGAAAGTGTGAGAGAGATTGAGCAGCCGATAAACTCATCCGGTAGAGTCTTTGAAAATCTTAGGATTTGCATGGTAATACTCTAGTTTTTTTTTTTTTTTTTTTTTTTTTTTTTTTTTTTCTCGAAATAAAAAATAATAAAAATCCATTTGGTAATATCAGTTAATTTTTCTATTATTTGGAATAGAAAAGTGGCCAAGGAATATATTTGTATTTAAAATAAGAAATAAAAAAAGTAATTTCTTGTTCCCGAGAATAATTTCTAGATATATATCATTTTCATTTTCATTTTTTTTTTTTTCCTTTGCTTCTTCTTCATCTTCTAATCAGTTAGTGGAGACTAGCCGGCCGTTGTCGGTCATTGCCACCGATGGCTAGAGGAGGAGAAAGAAGAGAGGAAAAAAAGAAAAATATAAAAAAATTTTAAAATTTTAAAATAAATTTTATGGCCAAAAAAAAAATTATAGGTCATACTAAATGCATTCTGTATTGTCATTTTTCTATTTTGAGAATAGAAATTTTATATAATTACCAAACATGTTGTTTTACTTGGAAATTGTTCTAGGGAATAGAAATAACAAAAAACTATTTCTGAAAAGAAATTGTTTCCCATAATAGAATTGTTACTGAACGGTGAACGTACCCCTTGGATTTCAAAGAGAATAGACCAGAGCCAAGCCATCTCTATGTACGGGAAAGGGAAGCCTTATGTGCGCATATCACGGACCAACGATTGCCATGTAATCAATCCAAAGAGCGCTCATCCAAAATCACTGAACCGTAAGGGAACTTGATCTTTATCCTTAGATTTGTTTGACAAGGATCGAAGCTCTTGATCGTTGGATGGAATCAATATCCACCGTTGGATTAATGTGATGCGGATCAAGATCTTGCGCCATTAGATCAAGTAGATCTCTACCGTCAAATCGATTAATGAGAATTGACATCCTCTACCATTAGACCGCGTAGTAGAGATTAGAGAGATTTTTGTATAAATAGGGGATCCCTCTCCTCGCATGTGTATTATTCACTTTATTTGAGTAATATAAGTATGATAGAGCTTCTCTCTCTACTTTCTCTTTTTAGAATTTCCCTTCCTTGAGTGTAAGAGTCTTCGTAGTATTTGCATTTTACTAAACCCCTTTAGACTAAAGGCATTTATATTTCCTCATGGACATTCTTCCAATGTCAAACCAAATGAGGTCTTATGCTGAGTCAAGTGATCCAAGATCTCTTCCTAAGACTTGTGCCCAGCCCAATTTGCTTTTCTCACTAGAGAACTCGGTCCAGAATACTTAGTATGGGCCGACCGATGCTGTTCAAAGTTCCTCGTATGAGCCCGACATCATGGGCCGATGCGTCTAAGGGTTTTGCTGACATCATCATGGGCTTCCTCTCCTCTTCTCCAGCCGAAAGGACCGGATCATGTCGCGCTGCATTTCGTTCTCTAAATTACCCCAAACTTCTTCCTAGGTACAGTGGTTGGGCGACGTTTAACGGGGATAAGGGGTTTACTTCGTTCTCAATCAAGAGAAATCGATTAAGTTTATTTTGTTCCAAGTTGAGAGAAGTTGACTGAAGATTTCCCGTTCATCTCGTGCTCTCTTTCTTTAAATTTCCGGTCGCTAAACACAATGCTCTGCTAATTTTTTTGTTTCTAATTATATAGTTATTAATATATTTCGTCCAACTAGCCGGACAATGTGCAGAGATAATTTTTATTTTTTCCTAACTTTCAAAAGTAGGATATGCGGTGGTTGAAGCTTTGTCTTTAGATTTAACGTCAAATAAGAACCAAAATTGTAGGCTTTCCTAAATACTCTAAACCCTTCGTGTTTTTACCAACGTGGTCAATCTCGTGCGGGGTCTAAGATTTCCACACACACGATTAGGAGTTCGTCTTCCTAATTTTGTACCTCAAAGTTCTTTAGACGAGAGATTTGGAAATATCGAAGGTAGCTCGCACTTTAGCTTGACTGTAAATGGGTGATATCTCTATATATATTGTATAACTTATCAATGAAAAAGGATGTTTCATCAACTCAATTTCCGAGTTTCTTCGTAGAGACCATATGGATTTTCCTTAACGAAAGGTCACTTGCGTATTTTATTGACCTTGTATTTATAAGATGAGCTAATTGAAAGATTAGACTGAATGGGCCTTCTCGCCCATCCTGATAATACGATGGATTCTGGCGAAATGGAGGGATAGCATGACTTAAACGATTGATCATGTACTCCAAGATCTTTCGCTGGGATTAAGAAGGAAGAATCATAACCAACTCAAGCTAATCCTTCTCTCTCCAGCGCCTGAAGTAGTCAATTTGCTTCGACCTACTTTCTGCTCAAGTCGCTGAACTTAGCATACAATAATCAAACCATCAACGCATACGAAGGGAAAAATAATCATTCGTTGAGCAGCACGCGCGTGTCGTGCGACGCATGTGCGCTGCCCAACTCGCCGCAGTATTTTATACAAAGAGACAGCATCATCCCTCGCTGTCGTAGCTCCCATCTATGTATTTTAAGATTAGATTAAACGGATAGATTCGTGCATTAATAACTATTTCTTAGGGTTTATCATTGTCGAGTACGAACAAAAGAGTGTTCCGACGAGCACTTTAGGATGGAACCCCACGTCAAGGAAAAGGACAGACGGTTTTCTTAAATCCAGATTTTGCTGCCTCAGAAAGACTGTCGTGGGTTTTCCTACTATTAAATGAAATGTCGTCGGGGTTTGGACGTATTATGTTCACCGCGATTAATATATTGGTTTCGGACCTTGGGGAAAAAAAAACCTAATCATCTCGACCCTGGTTACGGCTTCAGCATGATGATCACGCCGACCACTTCGACCCTTGATGCAACATCGAGTGGTACAGGCGCCAACTGGAGTGTAATCCAAGCGTCTTGCTAGGAAACCCCTCGGGTATATAGATCATTGCAAATTCAGCCCCTGGCTTTCTTTTTTTTTTTTTGGCTATTGTCGTCCTCGATGGCCGAGATTATTACCAGATGGTACAGACTTATACAAAAGATTGAAAGCTGTGAATTTTTTCGGCTATTATTTTGGGTTATTTATCGACGGGCTAGATCTAATCTGGAACTTATCCTAGATAATTTGTTAATGATACTCTAATCGTAAGTTAAATTTTGCCTAAAGTACTACGATTTTGAAAGATAGTTTCTCTGTTGCTTTACTCTTGCGTGTATACTTATGATTCATATTAGACCTTGTTGCCATTGACATAAGGGTTCTCAATATGTCCCTTTCACAGAGTGAAGTTGAACTAAAAACATCTCATTTGCATCAACGGTATATAGGTACATGACGTTACTACTCTCAAGCCCTGTTTGATAACACTTCCGGGAACAATTGATTCTTATCTTTTATTCTTCAGAACAAAAAAAAAAAAAAAAAAATCCATTTGGTAAATTTTTTGTTGCCGGGAATAAAAATCATTTTTTTTTTCAAGAATAGATTTGGAACAAAATCAAAATGTAAAAAGAAGTTACTTCTTGTTATCAAGAACAATTCTTAGAATCAAGCATAATTTTTCTTCTTTCTCTTCACTTTCCTCTTCTTCTGTTTCCTTTTCTTCTTCTTCCTTCTGGCCGATCGAAGGCCAACGGCCTCACCGAAACGTCGTCGGCCACTGGCAATGTCAAAATAGCCTTTTTCTTCTTGATAAGGAAAAGGGAGTCTATTGGTCCGACATTAAAGGTGAACTCGAGAATTGTTCCTTTGGAGCAAGAATTTCCAAGAACATTTGGAACATTTCGTTTCTAAGCAAAATAGCTGTTTTCAAGTAGTCTTCGATCGATTACATATTAATCAATATTCGATTGATTGGTCTGAGGTTATTGACAAAAAGATTTGTCTAAGTCATTTCGTTTCCTTTTGTTCAAATTACTTCTCTTTTTGTCCAAGTTTTTTTTTTTTTTTTTTTTTTTTTTTTTTTTTTTTTTTGTATAACTCACTTCCTTTTCTCTTTGTAAGTTTCAAGAATACCCCCGTTCATAGGTCTAAGATCCACGTCTATGATAGCATGATTTTATGGTAGGAGGCCTACTCTCCAGGAGATTAGAGAGTGGTGCTCCAAGGCATGAAGCGTCCAGATAACGACTATTGATTCCTAATTAACCCATAGATTCTTGTACCATTTCACCAAATCTTCTAGATTGTATTAAGATTCTCCGGTCTTGAGCTACTTTACTAATAAAATAAAGAGTCGACCTCACCCAGCCACGGTCAGACTCCGATGAGCTCACTAGACTTGAGGAAGAAGAAGAGAAAAGGAAAAAGAAAAAAGAAAAATATAATGAAAGTATTAAAAATTAAAAGAAAGAAAAAAATTTAAGTATTCTTCCAAGTGCATTTCTAACCCGAAAATAGAAATTTTAGATAGTTATCAAGTGCCTTCAAAAACCCATAAATTGTTCCCAGATATAGAATAAAAAAATCATTTCTAAGTAAAAATTATTATTAGGAACATAATAATTACTAAATGCGCCCTTAGTATAAAGGGATATGTGATAGAAAATTGTTGTGGGACAATTACTAAAAAAAAGGGAAAATTTCAAAAAATGGCTCCAAGTGCCCTTATCTTCTCAACTAAGAGCCCTAAATGGATCTTATTTCAAATAAAGGCATGAAGTATCTTCATTTTCTCAAATAAGGTCTAAAGTTAATCTTGTTTCAAATAAGGGCCTGACTTTCCTACGATTGAGGACATTCTCATCATTTTTTCTTTTATCTTTTATCTTTTTTTTTTTCTTTTCCTTTGTTCTGGTTCTTCTTCTTCCTTCTTCGCTAGTGGCTGGCTGACCACCACTGATGCTCACTGAGGGTTGAGTAAGGGTTGCTCTTGCCCAATTCGATGAGGGCCACCCTCATCGACCACAAGCAAGGGATGGCCTTGCCTAGGTGAGGCGACCCTCACCCTAGGGGAGGCCACCCCCCGTAGCCATCTCATTGACCTCATTGGCTACTAGTAAGGGGCGATGAGGGCCCGCAACTAGCGAGGGCTCAACAGCCCTTGTCGGCCGCAGGCAAGGCCACCCTCACTAGATTGGGCAAGGGTTGGCTTGCAAGCCCTTGCTTGCGGCCAGTAAGGGCTTGTAGGCCCTCGCTTGTTGTTGGCGAGTGCTTGAAGGCCTTTGCTAGCCCTTACTAGTGGCTAGTGAGGGCCGGCGAGAGCTAGCAATTGCTGGTTGATGTCGGAAAAGAAAAAGAAAAGAAGATTTGGAAGAAAACGCCCTTGACCGGTCAAAAAATTCAGTTGGTCAGTGGCCGACGAGGTAAAACCCTAATTTGAAACAACTATGATCACTTCAGGTTCTTATTTGAAATAAGATATACTTTGGGCCATTATTTGAGAAAATAAAATCACTTGGGTTCTTTTTGAGAATTTTTCCAAAAGAAAAAATGATAGCATAGGGTGTTGCAATTCAAGTATCTTATAGTTGAGAGGGTCCACTAAAGTTATGTAATATTCTACATATTTGCAATGTATCCGGCCCTTTTGTTCTGTTTATGAACTCAAAATAGAACTAATTTCTATTCGTGTGTCTCTTTCAGTGTTAGCTCGTGCTGATCGAAACCCTATGAGTTGCGTAACGGTTGAGTAGTTGGTGAGCATGTTAGTCAACGCATTTCACGACAAGCTAGGGTGACGGAGGAATGGACCCTAGTCTCTTGCTTCATGGCAGTCCTTGCTTGAAAAATATATTTTAGACTGCATATCCCGTTGAGATTTCAGATGGCACTATGAGCGTCTCATTTTCCTTCTTATGAGAAAAGTACCAAAAAATCATAAATTTATTATATAATATCAAATCAGATCTAAACTCTTCAATTATATCAATTTAGTCGTAAACATTTTTATATTTTGTCAATTAAATTCATTCGGCCAATTTAAGCTAAAAATTGATAACATGGACCCCGAATGTCTCACGTAGCTTCATTGGGGCTAATATGGACAATTTTCTTAATTTTCAATTTTTAAAATTTTTTTTCATTTCCTTCTTCTTCTTTTTTTTTCCTTCTTTTCTCTTTTTCCCACTATGACAGTAAAGGTTGCCGGCCCTCGCTTGGCATCACCTACATGAGGGCATGGTGCAAATGGTCACGGGTGAGGCAGCCATGAACAAAGTCGACCTTGATTGTGATTGGCAAGGCCATGGCTGCCTTTGCCCCTAATCAGTGAGGCCAACCTTCCCTATGGTTGCCTTGCTTGCAGCTACTTGGGCCTCATATAAACCACGGGTGAGACCAACCTCGCCGGCCATGAGCAAAGGCGGCCAAGGCCTCACCCGTGACTGCCTACACCTCACCCACATCTAGGCAAGGCCAAGCAAGGGCCACAACCCTCACTAGTTACAGTGATGGAAAAAAAAAAAAAAAAAAAAGAGGAAAAGAGAAATAAGGAAAAAGAAAAGAATAAATTAACAAAAAAAGTCAATGTTAACGCTAACAATCAATGTCTACATAAGCAATTTCTAGCCTAAATTGGCCTAATAGCCTTAATTGGCAAAACGTAAAAAACGTATAGTACTAAATTAGCCAAAGTAAAAGGTTTAGAACTGAATTGATACCAATATAATATGCTTACAACTTTTTTGTACTTTTCTGAAAAGGAAACATGTGCTATTGGTTGTCGGCTCAAAAGGACCTCTTTTAATCACATAATCTGTAATACTAATTTGGTACCACCATATTTGCACCATAGTGTCTATAACACTTGATTAAAGAGAGTCAAAGTGCAACTTCCACTATCAGCACGCCTGATATCGCGGGACTAAAGACCGAAGTGTTTCTTCCTTTGACTCATCCATCACCAATTTACTTATTTTAAGTATGGTCATCGTTCGTAAGGTGCTTATATCCCACATGACAATTCTTAGTGTAGATAGGTAGTTCCACTCGAGTTTGGTGCTTGCACAGTATTGCCTGTTCATATTGCCGCCCGTCTATGTTAGTACAGTATAAAACACGTCATGCCAATTTAAAGTTACATGAGACTTATTTATCAGGGCAACAACTCAAACTGGGTGATGTGAGATCAAAGGCATAGCAATCCCCGTCCAACATCTCCATCCTTATCTATTGGCATTTGACGATTTAGGAATCACTCGATTCTTAACTTTACCCAGTCCTTGTCCATGTTTCTTCTTTTTCTTCAAACCCTCGTCAAAATTTAGCTGGTGAACCTAATTTTCATCACGCTCTACAAGAATGGATTAGTCCATGAATGCGAACGGGTAAACGTTACCTTCCAATAATCGGCGGCCAAAGAGAAAGTGGGTTCACGTTTATATCTAGAAATAGTAGGTAAAAGCAAATTCTTTGTGAAGTCGTGGCTCGTGAGGTCAAAAAGGTCTCCGATCGGCAGGTTAACTTTCTGGTGTTCGCGTATGACTTGCGTCGATTCATCATCAGTCCACCTTACAATGTAAACGTATGACCAACTTTAAAGATTCACGACCAAGACGTAAACCCATAACGTTACAATTTCTTCATGTTTATCATGCTATTGGCACGGTCTAAAGAGCCACTATAGTCGGTAAAGTGATCATCATCTGTCTATTTTAAAATGTGCGGAACAATTTTTCCTCCTATATGATTTCGTTCCCATCACTATCCTAACTAGAGATAAGCATAATGCACTTTTTTAAGACACTAGGGGCGTTCACATTCTTAGTTTGAAAAGTCAGTTCTAATCTTTAACTCGACTTAATTTCACCAATCTAAACGGTCTGTTATTAGATTGATAGCCATTTACTATCTCCGTGTTCCATATTTCGCTTGAGTTGATTTGGTTTCAGATATCAATATGTATAGCATTATGTATATGTGTTTTGTCAATTAGCGCTAGTCACAAATATCGGAAGATATACTCTTGTGTTATAAAGAGAAACAGATTGGTTTCCATTCCGGTAGAATTTTGAAAGGGTAGGTATGTATTAAAAAATAGTTGTTATGAAAAAGTTATTGGTCGCTTGATGAGCCAACACTTTTCTTACTAACCTACTAAAAAAGTTTTCTTTTTAAAATTACCAACTTTTCTTACACTCGACAGAAAAAAACTTTTCTTATTGTTCTTATAAACACTCTATACTAATCATAGTATATGAAATCAGCTATCTTTATTGGCTAACTTACTTACTTTATTCCCAATCAAGTGACCTAATACAAAAGTTGGTGAATTGGCTATCAAATAAATGTTGGTAATCAACTCAAATAGGAGTTGGTACAGGAAAAAAAAAAAAAAAAAGAGAACGTGATAGATCACTTAATTTGTAGTTATCTAATTACTGTTTTGTAGGAATTTAATCTACCATGAAACATCTTTTCCGAAAGTCATTTTTGGCTTTTGATGAGAGGAGATGGGTTCTGTGGCGACTCTGGACAAGAAATATCCAGGTGGACAAGAAATAACGAAAACTTTTATTTCGAACTTCAAACCAAATTGTACATAAAAATCGTTCCGGAATTCAATCAACAAGGCTTAAAAATACAACCTTTTCCGCAGCAATATACATGCACGAACTATGACGAAATTCAATCGACGACAAAGCTCAAGAATGTACAAAGAGATAACGCTAGAATTTAATCGACGGGGTGACATTTACGATAGAGATGCACGACGAAATTGAATCGACAACAAAGTATCGGGATAAAGATATGCATCAGGATTTAATTGACAACACGAATCTGAAGACAATAACTAAGGAAAAATAAAGTGCAAGAAAGTAAAAGATAATAAAATATTACATTTTGATAGTCGAGAGGTCCCTTGGAATTGATGAGAACTTGGTATTCATAGACCTTCTATCATAACCATCAGGGAGTAGTTTTTTCGTGGTTGAATTGTAGTTGGACGTTTCCGAAAATAATGGTCTCATATTCCTACATTTTTAACTCCCTTCAAAATAGCAGTCTTATCTTCAATGAGTTATTTATTTTCCACATTGTCAATTCCCTCCAAAATAATAGCCTCATCTCCAAAGAGTTGTTAACTTCCTACATGGTCAATTCCCTCAAAATCGCAACCTCAATCTCCATTTTCACTTAACTATTCTCCACGATCTCCTTAATGGATTTACATGTGCCTGAGCCTTAGATGCAATTCTCTAAATTGATCATTTGCTCTTTAGTTAACACTGTATCGACAACTTTGGTAAAATAATTTGTCATAATTTGTCACTAGTTGACATGTGCTAACACTTTCATCCAAGTCATCAACTGCATATAATATCAGCCAATCTTCAATTCATTCAATTGGCTTCCTCCACGGATGACCGGACATGCCCGGATTATATATTCTCCACTCTTTTCCCTTTTATTTGCTAATTTTGACATTGCATATGGAGCTGTCGAGTTCACTGTTGTTTTCGAATGATAATTGCATATCGATAATAACTAAATATCGAACACTTTTGAGTGTCAACAATTACATAAGAATTAACAAAGTTAAGCCATACCTAAGAAAGGTTATGAAAGGTGGTTATTAAAATAAAACTAAATTTGTTAAGTAATTCAAATGAGAGTTGATAACCCAAACCTAGTTGATGACTTAATCATAACAAAGTTTGTAAATTATTTTAATTAAGGTTGGTAATTTCTAAATTTGGTAAATTCAATGCAATTTTAAGATAAAAATAAAAGTTTGTAAGCAGTAAGAAAAGTTGGCAATTTAATAAAAAAAGAAAATACAGTTGAGTAACTCAAACAAGAGTTAATAACCCAATATTTTGTGATAATTTAATATGAGGAACATTGGTGAATCACATTAATTTAAGTTGATAATCTCTAAAAAAAAATTAGTATATGCAAGGGATTGCTAACCAAGGTAAATAAAAAGAAAATTAAATGTTGTTAAGTAATCAAATGAAAATTGAAAACCCAAAGCTAGTTGATATTTTAATATGATAAAAACTGATAAATCAAATAATTTAGCTCGGTAGTTTCATATAAGAGTTAGTAAAATTTGGAAAGTTGGTAAATTATGCTATTAAAGTTGGTAAATTATTATATAGATTTGTAATTTGAAAATTATATATATTTTTTCTTTTCACACTGTTTTTTTGAAACAGACCAATACTTTAGTTGTACCAAGTATTAACAAAAAGAACCGTATTTTTGAGCTCGGAACCATAGAATTCTGCCGCAAATATAGCGCTCCTACTTCTGCTACTCCATCAATCCATCAATATTGCGTCGTTACTGCTCATAAACATGATTCATTGTCTCACGAGCATGTATTTCTCTTTTCTCATTTCGGGCAATGCACGTCACGAGTCGATCGTTTATTGTAATCCCACTTACCGTAAGCAACTCATTGTCAACTTTGTAATTTCGTAGCGATGAAGCGCAAGCTATATCAAAGACTGCAAAGTGCTGATGGTTGTACAAAGACGAGAGCTAAAGGCCAAGAACAAGTCCAATTACCTTCTGATGAATTGTTTAGAACTACTCCCTTTTTTCGGCTTGAAGTAAGCATTACAAACTCAGTAGTTCGCACATAGTTGTTGTTCCTCATACACCTCCAATTCATACCAACGATGCATGCATGGATATTATTCAACTATAGCAGGAAGCAGTTGATGGCCCTACATCTGCATAAGCTGCTTTGTAAAGTTGCCAAATGTTAGAGTGTGATATGATTATGACTAGATCGCATTTCGTGGGTAGCATTAAATATTGACTTGATATTAAAGAATAGGTTAGCATGTTTTCTAGCTTGGCGCTTCGCAATGCATCGAACGTAACCGGGTTTGAGGTGACGAGGAAAGGAAGGCGACATAGGGAAGCCAAGGCAAAGGACAATTTTTTGCTAATTAGATGCAGTCAACGAAGCTCGTTATGGTTGGACCGCATGCACAGCGGAAGTTTAATATCTTCGAAGCGATGAGTCATGAAAAGGAACCTAGAGTTTGAGTTTATCGACATGTTTTGTCGCTCACAAGTTCGCTGAAGAACTCGAATCGTACAACATGTATATATGCCTATATACATTTTGAATCTCTTCTCGGCAAGTTAGCCGCACATTTGTTGGTACAAGGTGGTTTCTAAGCACTTGATATTGCGCAACCCCCTTCTATTAAAAAATTCCAAAGCCTCTTGTTTCTGCAAAAATTGACATTTAAAAGATGCTTTTGTTTTTCATGACTGGGGAAACGAACCTTCATTGATGGTTCCTCTCCATTTAAAAAACAACATTATCCTCTTTAAGATAGAAATATCAAATGAGTTTCGCCTTTAGTAGTCGGAAGAGCCTAATTTATTTCAAGTAACTCATGAAACCCAATCGCAAGATCTTACTTCCACGATTAAATAAAAGCTTCGTCTGCACATGTCAACGTTCATAAGATAAACGAAATACATGTCAACCGACAGCGATCGACGCCCTTTTTTCATTTGCTATGATTCGTATCCCTTTGCTTTGTTTTCTTTCGGGGAAGTATATAAATCCGAGGGTTTATCGACCTTGTTTGGTCATGGTGATATTAATTTATTTACTCTTCGGGCGAGTTAGCAATGGAGATTGGGGACCGTCGCACGGGCTTTCCTACTTCTTTTAGGGCCTGAATCATTAACATTAACCGCTTGACTGAACTCCGTCAACATCATTAGAGTTAAACAAACTTCGTACAAACTAATCAGCAAATGCCCATCGATTTCTTTATACAGTCGCATTGTATAATGTTATCAATTTTTGCATGACGAGATGACAGCAACCCGTCGATCTCCATGAACCAGTCGCTTGGAACTCAAATGAGCCAACGGATCAAGTTCTGCCAGGGACGGATGATTGGCAGGTGGGGTTTTGCGTGACTAGCAATTGATAAATAAATCCTTTGAGTTCAACTTATAATACAACAAAATTAACCTAAAAACGGAGATTATATTATTCTCTTACTTGAAACCATGTTTTCATCCAGTGACACAGACGCACGGCTTATGTTTATTTGTTTAGCTAGCTCTCGTCCTGCGATGTTTATTTCATGTTCATGTTAAAATATATTCCTCCACAAGATTCATAGGGTATATCATTACGGAAGATTTGCTGAACATTCACATTCTGTTTTTCTTATATTTGGTGTATTTCTTATCATTAATCAAGATTTTCTTTTTCTTTTTAGTTAGCATAATATTTGGCATGTCCTTTATAATTAGTTAGAAGTATAGGGTAGATCTTTTCTTTTCCTTTTTTGTTAAGCAATATCTTATACAAATATTTGTATTGTGTGATGAACGATTCAAGCAAGCAATATAATTCGAGTTACCAGAAGGTATACTCTCTGTAGCTTTCCATGGAGGCGCAAAAAGCGAGCGGTCATTGGAGGATATGCTGTTTGGTTTTGGAAAGAAATTCTACGATTTTCTTCATAGAGGATTATTGAAATGTACAACATCTCAATATTTTCTTTGTAAGTAGGTGCAACGGAGTTCCTAAATTTTTTAGTAAAAGTGCAGTTGAGATCTAAAATTTGCCCATAAAGTGCAATTGAGTATTTTTGCTAGCTCTATCTATTTTGAATGACAAAATAACTGAAGTTGTCTTTCTAAATAATTTGGAGGAGACTTGGCTTGAATGTTGTGCTCAGTTGGTGCCAAATTAGCTGGACAGTATGGAAACTAAAGAGGAAAGCTAGAGACGCAGCCTCCACTCATGGGAAGACTAGCCATGAGCCGACGAGAGCAAGCGATCAAACTAGGGTTTTCGTTTTGCTAAGACATGGAACTTTGACGTTCACGTATCAACTTAAATTTGTTCAATTTGTCCAAATTGGCACTTTCCAAGGTCAGTAAATTTGTTCAATTTGTACCATTCATTCTTGGTGAGCTAACATAACATTCTTATAAAAGGAGAAAAATTGAAAAAAAAAAATATCTTTCTATCTCTTAGATTGAGAGACTAAATTATACTTATATTTTTTATATGTAGAAGGTGGGGAAGAGAATTGTATATTAATCGAGTGTTCATTCAAGATTGAGAGACCTATATAACCCAAAGTGTTGGGGAAATTTATTTAGTGAAGAAAATTGAGAAGTAGTGGTAGATCCTTGATACTTTGATGTGCGATGAATTTTACCGTCCTTAAGGTATTATTTGCCCCAACTACTATATATCAAAGCCGTAGAGGAAAAAGTTAAACAATTACTCTTTTTATTTTTTGGAACTTCCCCTTGAATGTATTAAAGTTGTGTGTATGAAAAGAGAAGAAGAGAGAGTTCTAATGATGAAGCATTTATGAACATTTGTGATTATTATCACATTGATATCTACTAATAGATAACCAATCAACACCTTTTTTGGAAATATGTAGTTTATCCCGAACCATCACCACTCTTTATGTCAAAAATAACTTCCTTTTAATAACTACTGATAATCATTTTTTTTTTTTTTATGATGAATAATCACATCTTTTCATAGCCAAGAGTCATGCCTTCTTTGATCAAGAGTCTCGTTTTCTCTTAACTAACATACACATCTTTTATGATAACAAACCATCTCAACAATCCCGTACTTAATTTGTTATCTACACTATACAAGAAGGCATCTATTGAGATTTGAACCTTCAATTAATGTAAAAAATTCCATTAACAAAATCAATGGTAGATAAAACTCTAAATCATGATTTCACTTATTAATCAAATTATCAAATGTATAAATTTATACACATTACGTTAAAAATTTCCTATGCTTTGGCACTTTTATGGCCTTGTGCTCCTTGTGAATTCATAAACATTTACAACAGTTCATCTAACTTTTGTTAGAAGCGGCACCAATTCTTATGTTCATATCGGAGAAGTTCCTATATTTGTTATCTTAGCATTTCCTCACTAAAACCTTAAACTTCATTAAGAGTATTGTCTTACACTCAACCTTCTAACTTTTCATGAGTACTAGCCTTGTGCCCTAATACTCAATCACTGTCAAGTTACAATTGCTTGTTGTTACTTATTTGACTTTAATAATTTCGTTGGAAATTATAAAGTTGGGTTTCCACTATGCTTAACTATTATTGATTGGTCTAAGACCCATTCCCTTGGTAACATTATTTATTAAACTTCTCGAGAGTCCCTTAGTGAATGGATCAGTCAAGTTATCATTTGTCTAAATATAAATTACTGAAATAACTCTATCAGTAATTAATTGTTGAGCATACTCATGTTGCAAATTAATATGTCTAGATTTTCCATTGTATATTTTATTGTATGCTCTAGACATAGTTGCCTTACAATCACAATGTAAAGATATGGCTATCATTGGTTGTAGCCACAACTCTATATTCAATAACAAATTTTGCAGCCATTCAGCCTCTTTACTAGCCACAAATTTAGATTCTATCGTTGAATGAGCTATACATGTTTGCTTCTTTGATGCGTAAGAGAGTGCACCCTTTGTAATCTTTAAAACCAATCCAAATATTGACTTATTACTCGTGCTAATTATACCCAACATTTGAATATCGTTCTAGTACTACTAGTAGTCTTTCATAAAATAGACCATAATACATTGTTTTCTTTAAGTAATCAAGAATTCTACTTACAACTTTTTAAAGCACAGTATTATGATCACTAATAAATTTGGACAATTTACACATAATAAAAGCTATGTCTAGTCTAGTGCAATGCATGACATACATCGGACTTTCAATTGCACTAGCATATTAAAGGTTGCCCATTATTTTCCATCAACTTAATTAATACATCACATGTTACATTTGACTCTTTAATTCCAAAATACCAATATTTTTTAATGATTTTCTCCTCATAGAGGCCTTGACTTAAAGTATAACCCTCATTATGTTTAATCACTATTATACCTAAAATGTATTCACTTCTCCCAAATCTTTCATTTTAAACTAAGAAGATGGATACCTTTTAGTTTCATTTATGCCAAGCATATTTGTACCAATAATTAGCATATCTTTTACATATAAGCAAATTATAAACTCCATACTCCGTTGTAAGTTTTGAGTAAATGCACTTATCAATATTATTATTATGTTACCACCCACTGTGGTGGTGCCATTGGCTTGAGCTTTGTGCCTCCCACGAAAGGTGCCAAGTTCGAATCCCAGCTGCGTTACTTGGTGATTAACCGCTGGCGTGAGTGTGATTGCTAGCTTGCGTCAGCCCCAGGTTCTTCCCACCGGCTGTCGGCTTTTGGGGTTACCAAAAAAAAAATTATTATTATTATGTTTAATCCATATGATAAGACCACTGAATCAAATCTCATGACATTGTTTCACTTTTTTTTTCTTTACTCATGTCGTCATTCTCAACAAAATGCTCCTTTTTTTACAACTTCTTTATCAATATTTTGCCTCATAATTAGAATAACCTTCCTCAATTCGAATGTGTTTTATCACATTTTCCATAACCAGGTTCTCAATCATGTGAAGAATTTTTTTCGATAATCATTCAAAGTTTAAGGCAATTTTGATGTAAGAAGATAGGAGAAGCAAGAAAGAGCAGGAAAGAAGGTTTAGAGAAATTCTTGTTTTTCTCTATGTATTGATGTATGTCGTTTGATGTACAATTATAATACAACTTGTATACTCAAAAAAGGAATTAAAAAATTACAGATCAATGTGTTCTCAATCTATTTTCCTAGATTGGTGTCATGAGATTAGGATCGAATAAATCAGATCCCAAATCGTCTCCTGCATATCTTCCAACACTCCCCCTCAAGCTGGTGGTTATAGATATCCAAGACACCCAGCTTGCTTAGGAGATATGCATGTTGCCTTTGACATAGAGCTTTGGTGAACACATCTCTAGGCTGTTCAGCTGTTCCAATTCCCATCGTTTCAATTACACCTTCCTGGATTTTTTCCCGAGTGAAATGACAATCCACTTCTATGTGCTTGGTTCTCTCGTGCATCACAGGATTTGCTGCAAGCTTTAGAGCCGATTCGTTGTCACAATACAGTTTCGTGGGTCCTCTCAATTGTACTCCCAGATCACTGAGTAGACCCCGTATCCAGACAATTTCACATGTAGTCTTTGCCATGGCCCTATATTCTACTTCAGCTGATGAAAGAGAGACTGTTGCTTGTTTCTTGGTTTTCCACGAGAGAAGTGAATCTCCAAGCTTTATGCAGAATCCGGTTATGGATCTTCGACTCATAGGACATGTCGCATAGTCTGCATCACAAAAGGCTGTCATTTCCATGTTGCATCTCCTGGATAAGAGTATTCCAAGTCCGGGGCACCCCTTTAAATACTTCACGACCTTCAGTGCTGCATTCATGTGAGATTCTTTTGGCTTGTGCATGAATTAACTCAAGTTCTGCACTGCATATGATATGTCAGGTCTGGTCATGGTCAGATATATAAGCTTTCCTATGAGCTTCTGGTAGCTTGTAGGGTCCCGCAAGACAGGATCATTTTGAGATGCTCCCCCGGCATGATCTGCTGTAGTCAGCCGTAGATTTTGTTCGATTGGAATGACAACTGGCTTGCATCCCGATAATCCATCTTTTGATATGATTTCCAAAACGAACTTCCTCTGACTGAGGGAAATTCCTTGATGGGATCGTACAATTTCAATTCCAAGAAAATATTTAGGTGCTCCTAGATCCTTTATGTGAAAAGTGGCATGCAGGTACTTTTTAAGACTCTCTATTGCAACTTCATCATTCCCCATGATAAGAATGTCATCTACATAAATCATCAAGTAAATAGATGACGTACCTTTAGCCCATGTAAACAAGGCATAGTCATACTTTGACTGTTTGAAGTTTGCATTGATGAGAGCATTGGCAAATTTCGCATACCATTGTCTGGAAGCCTACTTCAGACCATAGAGGGATTTGCGGAGACAACACACTTTGTCCTCCCCCTGTCTCCGTAAACCTTGAGGAATGTCCACATAAATCTCTTCATTCAAATCACCATGAAGGAATGCATTGTGGACATCCATTTGATGGAGCGACCAGTCATGAATTGCTGCTACAGAGAAGAATGATCTGACGGTGACATCTTTAGCTACCGGAGAAAAGGTCTCATTGTAATCAAAACCTTCTCGTTGTGTATATCCTTTTGCCACCAATCGAGCTTTATATCTCTCAACGGACCCATCCGCTCTATATTTAATTTTATATACCCATTTGCATCCTATACTTTTCCTACCTTTAGGAAGATTGACTATCTCCCAGGTGTGATTATCTTCCAGCGCTTGTAGCTCTGCTGCCATCGCCTGTTGCCAGCGTGGATCTTGGGATGCTTCCTTGTAGGTGGATGGTTCTTTTTCATCGGATATACGACTAATGCAACATTTATGGTCCGATGAAAGTCTATCAAAAGAAACATAGGAGGATGTTGGGTAGTTAATACCTGGTCCATTGAGTGAAGCACAAACATAATCTTTTGTCCATGTTGGTGGTCTTGTGACTCTTCTCGATCGACGAGGAGGATCGATTGGTGGTGAGGAAGGGGACATCTCCGGTGTAGTGGTCTCTTCCCGAGTAGCTGATGACTCCTCGAGATTGGATTGAGCAGGATGTGTGCTTTCGAATCTTTCTTCAGGCTGGTTAATGGTTGGAGGCATTATTTGCCCTAGAGATGCAGCAAGAAAATACTCGGGAGATTGATAGTCTTCAATTGTAAGTGGATTCGAGCTGGTAGAGACATTTGAATCCCCAGTGGATTCCTGAAATGGGAAGGTTGTCTCGTAAAATATGACGTCCCTGCTTACAAAAAATTCTTCGGTTGATGCATCCAAGACATAATACCCCTTCTGTAGGTTAGGATAGCCCATAAAGATGCATTTCCTTGCTCGTGGTCCCATCTTGTCTCGAGATCCCATGGTCGAGGCATAACATAGACAGCCAAAGACTCGCAGATGGTCTATGGCTGGTTTCTTCCCATAAAGTAGCTCAAAAGGTGACTTACCACCCAGCACTCGAGTGGGCATTCGATTGATGAGGTATGTTGCAGTGAGGACACAATCTCCCCAATAGGTCGCTGGTATAGAAGCCTAGAATTTAAGGGCCCGTGCAACCTCCAGCAGGTGACGATGCTTGCGCTCCACTACCCCATTTTGCTGTGGAGTATAAGTGCAGGAGCTCTCATGTAGAATCCCATGGGTTAGGAAGAGTGACCTGCATTCATGATTAAAAAACTCTTTCCCATTGTCAGTTCTTATTCGCTGAATTGGCTCCCCAAACTGATTCTTTGCTAGAACAATGAATGTCTTCAAGTGAGCTGGTACTTGTGCCTTTGACTGCATCAAGAATACCCATGTTGCTCTAGAATGATCATCAACAATCGTGAGAAAATAGCGGGAACCGTCACGATGTGCTGTATGATATGGACCCCAAACATCCACATGAATTAAGGATAAGACATTATTTGAACGTTTCGAATTGGAAGGGAATGCCAAACGAGACTGTTTTGCTAGGGGCAAATATGACATTTTGAGTAAGGAAAAAAAACACTATGTCCCATTCGTGAATGCAAAAGAGAGGCTTTATCATTGGCAATAGTATTACACAATGATGATTTATTGAAGGAAACATTTTATCTTGACTTGGAGTGCCGGCCCAAAAATATAGACCTCCAGAAACATTACCCAAGCCCATCACTTTCTCAGTCGAAAGGACCTGAAAAAAACACTTGTCAGCATCAAAGAGTATTTTGCAGGAATTTTCTTTGCTGACTCTGGACACAGAAATGAGGTTAAACTGGAATTGTGGGACATATACGACATTTTGCAAAAGAATTTCAGGAGTTAATTGAACTGTCCCTATTGATGTGACATGAGTTATATTTCCATTTGGAAGTTCCACAGAAATAGGCGTCTCCAATTTCCTATTTCTTTTTGAGAAAAAACTCATATCACATATGATGTGGTCACTTGCTCCTAAGTCTATTATCCATGCCCTTTTTGAAATGGAATTTATTAGACAGTGGGATATACCTGAAAAACTCCCCCTTTTTTCTCCAAAATTTGCCTTTTGTAGTGCCTGCATCAATTGCTGGTATTCTCCGTGGGTAATTGGCCGGTCGCTGTTTGCCCCAGTTGGCCCAGTCACCTGGTAAGCAGTAGAATATTTTTTTCCTTTCTCTACCGGCTTGCCATGTAATTTCCAGCAATTATCTATGGTATGATGCGGGCGCTTGCAATGTTCACAATATAATTTACCTTTCATTTTTGAATTTTGGCTAAAATTCCTTATGGAAAAAGTCTGGCCGTCGGATCCTTTGATCGAGGAGTATTCACCACCGTCCGATCCAGCTGAGAGATCGGCTCTTTGTGAGCCATTAGATCTTCGGAGGAAATCCTGGCCGTCGGATCTTCTGGATAAATCAAGGCCGTCAGATCGTCTCGGCAAATCCTGACCGTAAAGCCGGTCCTTTTTAAGGCTTCGATCCACAGTCTCGAACCCTAGTCCCTCGCCCCCAATCCTCTCTCGAGCTAGGGTTTTCGCCCCCGATTTTGCTCCACGGCGATCTCCACGGAGGGCGAGGGCTACGACGTCTCCTCGTGCTTGATCCGAGGCCGTGAGCCTCTGGCTTTCCTCTTGGACAGTCAGCTGGTAGATCCGGCCGAGGGGAGGCACAGGATCCATCGCCAGGATCTGGGACCTGAACGTCAGGTAACTCTCGTTCAATATTAGGAGAAATCGAGTCGATTTCTCTCTTTCCTTGATGGATCTGTATTGTTGGAGTGTTTCTGGGGATCCCTCGAGTTTTTCCTCTGCAGCCTCGAGCTCGTTCCAGAGCGATGAGAGTTTATTATATACAGCCGTGATCGACATATTTCCTTGCTTCAGATCTGTGAGTTCTTGTGTGAGGCAAAAAAATTTTGCCCGATCTAACTTCCCGTACATTTCTTTGATGTTGTCCCACATGGTCTTGGAATCCTCTGTCGGTGGGAGCCCTGCTGCAACGTCTGGAGAGATGTAGTTGCCGATCCAGGTGCGGATCAGGCGATTGCATCTCCTCCAGTGCCTGGCGAGCCTCTCGTCTGACGGGATTGGAATCGTTCCGTCCAGGAACCCGTCCTTGTCTTTGGTCGCGAGGGCTCTCCGGAAGTCCTGTGACCACTTGCTGTAATTTTCCGGCCCGGTCAGTTGAAGGCTGATAAGTCGAACCTCTAGACTGTCGGCGGTCGTTACATGCAAGGGATCTCCCGGTTCGGGTCGGCCGGTGATCGCCGCAATCGGATATGGGAGAAAACCGGGTTGAAAATTAGGGTTTGGGTAGGGATTTATCCATGTACCCGACCCATCAAACCCGGATCCATACCCCGCATTAAATGGATTCGGTTGAGAACTCGCTCCGGATCCTGTTTCTCCAGACCCGCTTCTCGATTCTCCCCCGGTGGCCAAATTTGCCCCGCTTGCGGTTGGTGGATTCCCATCGAGGTGGACACCGCTCTGGTAAGTCATTACCCTCGGCGATGATGGATTCGGATTTTGTCCGACGTACCATGGATACGGTACCCAATGGTAAGGCTGACCCAAAATGGGTTGCCCCATATTCGCCTGAGCCGGGAAAACTCCCCATGATATATGTGCTTGTTGTGCTTGCGTTGTGGGATTTGTAGGGTTTGCTTCGGTATTTTGTCCCTGCATCTCTGTGCTAGAGGGAACTTCTCCTGTGGATGGAGTCTCGATCCTAGCAGGAGGCTGGCCTTCTGGATTCATGGTAAGTGATCTCTGCTCGCTTCTTCTCTTTATGAAAAATTTGATTCTTTCGTTACAGTCTGCAGTTTTGTTTTTGCAGATTGAAACCAAAAGCAATCTGGTGTGGAAATCTGGAAATTAGAGCCTGGGCTCTGATACCATGTAAGAAGATAGGAGAAGCAAGAAAGAGCAGGAAAGAAGGTTTAGAGAAATTCTTGTTTTTCTCTATGTATTGATGTATGTCGTCTGATGTACAATTATAATACAACTTGTATACTCAAAAAATGAATTAAAAAATTACAGATCAATTTGTTCTCAATCTATTTTCCTAGATTGGTGTCGTGAGATTAGGATCGAATCAATTAGATCCCAAATCATCTCCTGCATATCTTCCAACATTTGAAATAATTACAACAACTTGAAGAGGCCCATAAACTTCAATCATAAGGTTTTTGTGTTTGACAATATATATTTAAAGTTCATCCACTTGCTTTGAGACAGATTTTCCATTAATCATGGCAAATTCAAAATATTTCAAAGCAGTAATTCTATCCATGCCTTGTTTGTTAGTATTGTAATTTGGTCTCTAAGGAATTTCAAATGTCACTGGTATTTGTATGAGATCGAAACATTTAATATAGATAATCTGATATAGTATTGGGAATCATTCATTGGCACTTCCTTTCATTATCATTTTCTTGTCAATATTATCACACCACTTTCATTCATATAGCCAACATGAGATAATCTAGTTTGCCATAAAGAAAATGACTTAAGCATATATATATAGAAACAAAACTTTCATTGATACTTATCTGTCAAGATTGCAAGCACTTGATACATATAATAATACTTTAAGATTGTTGGGGAAATTTGTTTAGTGAAGAAGATAGAGAAGTAGTAGTAGATCATTGATGATGATGCGTCTTTAAGGTATTATTTGCCCCACAATGGTTATTGTCAGATTTAGAACAAATACACCTCTAGGCTATATACTAAAGCCATATAGAAACGAGTTCAATAATTACGTAATTTTCTCTCTTGGAACTTCCCTTGAATATGTTAAATTGCGTTTATGAAAAGAAACTAAAAGAGAGTTTTGACGATTAAGTATTTATGAACAGTTGTGATTATTATAAATAATATATAAATTGGTATCTATTTACAAATAACAAATCGACACATCTTTTGGAAATAGGTATCTTATCTCCAACCATCACATCTTTTCATATAAAAAAATAACTTCATCTCATAATAACTGATAATCTCTTTTTAAGATGAAGAATGACCTATTTTCATACTTTAGAATTATGTATTCTCTTAATCAATAGATGCTTTTTTTTTTTTTTTTTTTTTTATGATAATGAACTATTTCAACATAAAATATTTCAGCAAAATCCAATATACCATGGAAAAATTGAGGAACGAGAAAATGGGATTGTAATGGCATCAGTCCAAATTTACTCAAAGCTGGAAAGCTGGAAGGAAAAGCTACTATCAAAAGCAGGTAAAGAGATTCTCATAAAGGCAGTAATTCAAGCAATTCCCCAATATGCAATGTCAATCTTTAAAATACCTGTTTCTATCTGCAAAGCTATTGAGAAAAAAGTAGCGTCCTTCTGGTGGAAGAACAATGACAGATCGGCCGGTATCCATTGGAGGAGGTGGGACTGTTTAAAACTAAGAAAAAGCGAAGGAGGCCTGGGCTTCAAAGACCTGCAGCATTTTAACCTTGCCATGTTAGCAAAGCAAGTATGGAGAATTGCTAAAAACCCGACCTCATTGCTATATAAAACACTCAAGGCACTGTATTTCTTAAACTCTGACCTCTGGAAGGCAGGTAGAGGGTCTCGCCCATCCTGGGGGTGGCAGAGCCTCATCAAAGCTAGAGATGCCATCGCTCCTCAAATCATGCACAGAATTGGAAATGGGGAAAGCACACATATTAGAGATGATTGTTGGCTACGAAGTGGCAAGATATTGGGTCATGCTACACCTACTGAACCCAAAAAAGTTGCTGAGCTGATCAACAGAGATACAGGTACATGGAATGTGCCACTGATTCAATCTTTGTTTAATAGGACTATCGCTAATGAAATCTTAGCAACCACTACTGGAGCATTGGATGAACAAGACAGCCTGGTATGGAAGAATACTACCTCGGGGAATACTCAAGTAAAAAGTGGATATTTTTCAATCAAGTCGGCGTCGGCAAAAACATTTTCAGAGCAAGCATCATCATCTCATATAAGCAATCCTCAATTATGGAGAGTCATATGGCAAGCAAAAACCCCTCCCAAGATCAAGTTTTTCTTATGGAACGCATGTAATAATGCGTTGGCTACCTCAGAGAATTTGCACAAAAGAAAAATTCTACCTGATCCAGTATGCCCAATATGCCGGCAGGAAGATGAAACCCTCGAGCATCTGTTACTCCTCTGCCCCTGGACTCGAAAAGTCTGGACAGCAGCTCCTCTCCATCTACAAATCTCGCGGCTCGACCTCACTCACCTCGATGACTGGCTCTACAAAATCCATCAAGATCTAGCCACTCAACTTAAATTTGAAGAGATAGGTGTGATGCTATGGAGTATTTGGAAGGAGCGAAACCGATTTATTTTCCAAAACCGAAACCCCGAGTCCGAAATTTACCAAAAACAGAGCCTTTACCCTTGTCGAGCGATGCCGTATTGCACAATTGCAAAACCCATACCGAAACCAACGGAAGACCAACCCGAGAAATGGAATCGCCCTCCCCCAAATGTGCTGCGGCTTGATATTGATGCCGCCTTCCATCCAAATGCGGAGAAATACGCCTCCTCACCGAGAGCTGTCACAGATCCAGGATCGGCGAGAGAGGCAGTCGCGGCCATTGCATGTGTCGTAGAGATCACCGCGGAATCCTCGTGGACGGTTTTGCGAAGCAAGTTGCTGCGTCTTCGGCCCTTCAAGCGGAGGCTTTTGCACTTGAAGAAACCCTAGATTTTGTGCACGCTCGACGGTTTCTCTCTCTCCAACTCAGTCCGATCTCTCTCTCTTCGAACTCTTTGAACTCTCCACCGAACCGCACGAGTGACTCGATATACCGTGGGAGTTACAAGCCACAATGGGCCGGGTCAAAGAGAAGCTGTCCAGCCTTACGGGCCTGGAATTGGCCCAAAAGAAGCGCTAATCGGCTTGCTGACTGGATAGCAAAGGCATGTCGATCTAATTCTCTTCCTACTGATTGGGTATCACACCCCCCTCTGGAGATTACCCAATTATTATGTACTGATCTTCTTGGTGCAAACTCTATTGCTAAGTAATCGAATATGGAAGTGTCGTTTTCGTTCAAAAAAAAAAAAAAAAAAAAACCCGAGGGCTATGCCGGAGAGGAAAACGTGCACGTGTTTTTCTTTTATTTTTTCGCAGAGAAGCATGCGTTTGCTGATACGGCGTGCCTGAATTGACGTATTGATAAGGGCTTTTTCAGACTGTAAGCCCCACATACGATCAAATCTAGAGACCCCCGCTCTCGCATGGATTTTTGTCAAAATGGCATTCGGAATATTATCACAGCGGCAATCATTTGAGGGGTCCGAGAATTCGGCAGATTCAACGTTAAAGTTGCCAAAATGGTCATAGACCCTGTCACGATCTTTTCAGATCTATTCGCCGGGTGGTGACTGTCAACGTCATTGAAAAATTCCCTGCTCTTTATCCCCGGCTGACGAGGCTTCTTCTCCCATCGGCAGTTCCATTCGCGAGAGTTTCTCCCAATTATTTTGCCTAGTCAAGGGACGATTGCCCTTTCTCCTTCCTTTCTTCTCTCCTCTTTTCTTTAATTAAAATACATGCGTGGAACGACAATGTTGGCCGGATAAGATAAGGGGATAGGAGGTGAGAATTGTGATTCATAAAGCAAACGCGTTAACGCTTGATATAGTAAATTTTAGAGAAAATTTTATGTAAATGGGTGTGTATCCTTCACGTCTCTTTAAGGGGCAAAAACTAAAAAAAAGAGTTATGTTTTGTAATAAGTAGATAAACAAGTCCTTCCTAAAAATAATTTCCGTCTATCATGTCCCGACTTTAGTGAGGGAAATAGCATTCACTTCGAGAAAGAGTGCAGAAATAGCATCTAAAAAGAAAGAACGTCTTAGCTCCAAAGGGGACCAAAATAATTAACTATTTCCTTGATCTTCTTGAGAGATAACTCTGATGATTAGATACTACAACATTAAGATCGCATAATATGTTAACTTCAAGAGTACGTGCAACTATGCTAATAGCTTAATTAACTTGCAATAAATAATATTTTAGAGGTCAGTAGCGAGGCGGTTTCTGGAATCAAACATTATACTATACACAAAATTAATTACAATGAAAGAGATATCTATTTGTCGGCATAACCTTTGTTCTTTCAGATCTATTTGGCTGATTTGGCTTGGAATACCGAACTGGGGCGATGTCAATCTCCAAACTTTTCCTTGACATTTCTCCCAACTTTCCCCATTTTTCAAACCCTAATTCTTTCAGCGCGGACGACGTTAGCAAAAACCCAAGTTAGAAAAATTCAGCACTTCTCTCCACTTCCCCGTATAACTACATGCTCCTCCAATCTCTCCGATTCATGTGGGCATGCGAGCGCGCGTGTGAATGCATGAACCGATCGATCGCTGCTGGTTCACTACGGAGATGCGTCCAAGTGTTACCCAACATCCCGAAAGCTGCTGCCATCATTAACGATTCGATTGATAAAATTTATGTACCGACGGTTGGGGAGCTCAACAGGATGATAGCGGCGGGAGGCCACATCAGTTGAAATTCAAGATTCCTGGAGAATAATTAATTAAGTGATGATTGAAGGTCGGTGAGCAGCCATGTCACTCGAGAAATCGGCCCCTTGATTGACCGATATCCAGTCACTAGTCACGCATGTCATTCTTATGTCAATGTCGCTCAAAGTACCTCTTTCTTCCTAAAGGGTGAGTTCAGATAATGGAGTTTGTGTACGATTTATAGAAAAATAATGCAAGTAGCAATGATGTGCAAGATCTGCTTTGGACTAACGAGGATATCTTAGAAGCCCTTCATTCAAAAGTCTTAATAATGATCCGTGGTCGGCACATCCAGCTGCGAGTTGATGAATTTTTGATTTGTGAATTGAAAAGTCATCCGTTCAATAGCTACAACTTTATATAAAGGCTGCCTGCACAAACTAAAATTCTTAGATTTAAATGATCTATTGGGCAGATGCTATTGGATTTCCACGCTCGTGCCTCCAGATATTATAAGAAAAGCTTTAATTTGAACATACTTTTGTAAATCTCCAGATTTATATCTCAATAATCTCTCTCTCTCTCTCTCTCTCTCTCTCTCTCTCTCTCTCTCTCTCTCAATTAAGGGATCAAGCGGTATCCAATTCAAACCACATCTTTCCGAGAGTAAGGATTTTGGATGATTTATATGTCTGTATGCCTTTCGGTTGAATTCAGCAATTAGTCTTCAATAATGCTTTTCCTATGGGAACTATATTTTAATGAACAAAGTGATTTATAAATACCAAATCTATTTGCAGGCGAATGAGACATCATCAAGCATTTATTTATAAGTAATCGTATCACTTATTTGTCAACAAATTTCAAAAAACAATCTTATTTGCCCGGCATTTTTTTCAATGCATCATATGGTAGCTGAACAGAAAAGTGTTTTATGAGTCAATCACATAGCTATCATAATGTGACTAGCTAATCACAGTGCCGGCTAGCAACACATCACATCCTACTTGGTGTTTAAAATTCTTGGGAAAAAATTATTTTTTATTATCAAGTCAAACTAATATGTCACTGTTACATGATGTAACTGTTACGTGAAAACATCTATTTAGCTGAACATATCAAATACGTCTGCAAAGCCCTTATCCCATTCCTTTAAAAAACTATCATTTTTCCTAATTATAGTTTTGCCCGTCATATTTATTAGCAAAACTAGACAAATCAATCTAATAATGTGAAGAAAATGAAGGGAATTACTGCATAATAGCAAGTCAATTATATTTTCCTATTAATATACACGGTCGACATTTCAAAGATAATGTTTCACTAAAAATATTGAGCTAACGTATATGAGATTCTATCCCATCTCTTAATCAAATTGAAATATTCAAACGAGTAAACCCAAAAAATGTTTGACGATTATGGATTTATGATATGAACAGATTCCTTAATGAGTTCATTTCTTAGGCCTCCTTCATCATATCTGAAAACCCTTTTAACGTGGTTTTCATTTGAATTCTCAAATTAATAGAATGAAAATCGTCATCGATCGTCATAAATTCTACAAGGAGAAACATATATTAAATGGATAAAAATGACGTGATAAAATAGCAACATAAACGAAAGAACAATTACTGTGTATGATACTCTCAAATACCCAAACGAAAAAGAAAGGGGATTCAATTTGGTTCCGAGCTTTCACATCATCTCGCAAAACATAATCGACACTTTGGATTATGCCCCATTCCCTTGGAGCATTTTCTTGTAGTCACCTAAATCAGTCGTAGCGATTCCCATTTCTTTTTACTTTTCTTTTCTTCTCAATAAATTCAGACCAATCGATCGACAATGCGAAAAACAAAAATCATATTATGTGGATGAGTCCAACAAAACACCTGCGATGTTGGCGACAATCCATCGGCCATTGGAAGGTTGGTCGGGTCTTATAGAGAGCAGTCAAAGCACAAAGCTACGTGGAAACACTGGTTTCTCTTCAGGCTAACATGGTCACGTCCCGGTGCCTTGCCCTGGCTTCGCAAATTCACGGGCACATCCATTCCCCCGATTTGTAGCTTTTGCAGATGTGAACCTTCTTGTTGTTTAGTTGGTTCTCATTCCCACTTGCATCATTGGATGGTTCTTTGGCTATACCCTCTTCGAGAAAATCTTTATTTTTCTTGGGGAGATCTAGATTCAAATTATTTTATCCCGATTGGCTATATGCGCAAAGGACGTGGATCTTCTTGATACCTCAATAAATCTCACCCATTAAGTTGTGTATGGCGCTCACTTTGGTGTCAAAAGTTTCTATCGGATCACTTCTTACTTTGGTGCCAACTCCAATCCAGTTGGCCGGAAATCTGACGTAGCAGTTTTTTTATTAATTTTTTATGCTGATGTGGCTTGCCGGAGAATACAGTCAGCATGTAAACCACCAAACGACATCGTTTGGCGTCTTAACCCCCAAGTCGAAACCCTAAATCCCCAAATCGAGAGAGAGAGAGAGAGAGAAGCCATGGCGACGTCATCTTCTTCCCCAAAGAACAACACTAGCACCAGCCACTCTTTGAGCAAATCCCAATCCACCATCTCCATCTGCGCCCTCCTTGTTTCTCTCGCACTCCTTGTTTTCTCTCTCTCTGCACCTTCGACCCTCCTTCTTCCTCCTCCTCCTCCGCCCTCACCTCCTATTTTCCCATCACTTCTTGGCCGAGCGACGGTGGCCGAGCGCGGTGGCCGAGCGACGGTGGCCGAGCGACGATGGCCAAGCAAGCTAGGTCGGCGAGAATGAACAAAAAAAAAAAAAAAAAAAAAAACCCTAATTTCAATCCCAAATGAGCTGTACGGCGTCATTTTTCCTAAGCCATCCACATATGACGGCAAAACGGTGTTGTTTTCTTAAGTAAGACGGAAAACGACGTCGTTTAAAGGGTTTATCGATTTTTTTTTTTTAACTATAAAAGCCACGTAATCATTTTGGCCGGAATTTCTCGCCAGTGGCGCCAAAATGATCGTTTTTCCTCTCATTTGTCACTTAAGTGATTCGATAGAAACTTTTGGCACCAAAGTGAGCGCCGTATACAACTTATGGCACTGATAGTGTACTTCTCCCCAATAAATAGCACCCATTAATTTTTTGAGTTCTGTTTTTATTAGCCGTTGAGATTTGTCGAGACATCAGAAAGGGTATCCATACATGCTAGGGACCTTCACCTATGTGCAGGTACATAATATCCTTGCTAGTTCTAACTTCTAAATTTTAATTAGGCTAAATGAATCCAATTGGATTTTTCACGTCGGATCCGGATGCCTATCTCACCTTTAGGTTTGGGCTTAGGTCGTCTTAGGCTCAGGCTTGAGGAGTTCAAAAGGTTTAGATGTGCCTAAAAATGTATTCAATGAATACATTAA
Source organism: Eucalyptus erythrocorys (assembly GCA_014182555.1). Taxonomy (NCBI): domain Eukaryota; kingdom Viridiplantae; phylum Streptophyta; class Magnoliopsida; order Myrtales; family Myrtaceae; genus Eucalyptus; species Eucalyptus erythrocorys. Next base: position 32,798,197 of record CM024603.1, on the reverse strand, counting down.
AAAAAAAAAAAAAAAAAACCTAAACATTAGAAATATAAGTCATTTATACCTTAAATATAATGAAGCCGTAAATTTAGCAATTTAACATGAAAAATGGGTTATGGGCATGTGTGGCTGGGGAGTCGAATTTGAAAAATTGGGTCGAAACAATGCGAAAAAGAGTGAGATTTTTTAGAATTTAAACAGACTTTCTGCCTCGCCCCCCCCCCCGCCCCCCAAAAAAAAAAAAAAAAAAAAAAAAAAGAGGCTTTCTGCCTCTTCAACTTGGAACCACCATGTTGGACTGTGAATGAACATTTCGGAGTATACCTATGAGCTTCATAACTCTTCACAAATCAAAAGTTACAACCTGTTGAAATCAGGGTGCTCGACCTTCATTTCTTTGAATGAAATTGATAGAGTATTAAAAATTATGACGTAAATTGATTGAAAATCACATTTTTGAGTGTTGATATTGGACATAATGATATATTATCATAAACTTAGGCTCTGTTTATTTCATGAAAAATAGATAATTTGGAAAATATTTTCTTAAAAATGATCAATTGTATCCCTTAAAATGATTAGTCAATGAAATATGTTTTCATTTTCTATAATTAATATATGTTTAAATATTTTCATGAACGATGAAGATATTTTTCTTTCATCTATTTTTTTAAGTGATACACGCAATCAATTTTTCATAAAATAAATTTTAAACCATTCATTTTCTGCAAAACCAACGGATCAAAAAGAAATCAAAATTGATGAAATCGATGGAGTAAGATTTTTCTCTTCTTCTCTATAGGCATTTACAAACTGGTTACGTGTTGGGTTGTGGAAGCTGGAGAGCGAAACCAAGTGATGATTAGTTAAAAAGCATCCTAACTTCTTCGGTCTACAGGTTTTACAACCGCCCCATATCCCAAACTCCATCCCTTCCGAACCTTCGCCATTAGGCCGCATAGCTTAGTCGGTAGCCACTGATAATCGTTTTTCCTGATAATGGGAACGTATAGGATCAACACTATCTTTCGAAAGCTGATTTAGAACGGGAACTAATGGGCTTTTTGGCCAGATTCATCGTAGGAATTGATGGCTCCTAATGGTCAAAGAGACTTTGCTTGTATGCTACGCTACTAGCTCCCTTGATCAAAACTCCGAATCCAGTGATCAGTGGTGTTATTCGACTCGAATGCCGGGCACAAGGATCGCTTCCATTTTACTCTTGCTCGCATTAGGTATCGAGGTGACGATGGGCTCGCTTCGAAAGTAAACGATAGCTGTAGCTCAAATTGAGTATCTCCCACGATGGCTTCGGAGCTCCTATACCGACGATTTGATGTGAAAACGCTCATTCCGCCCTTTTCCTAAAGAGAAAAAGGGAATCGGCATGATGAGAAGTGGGGGTCGAACGAGGACGTTCTCGTCTCTAGAACACCATTTTTCAAAGCACTAAAAGCAGGTAAACCTGGTGGTGGGCTCTTATTCTTATATTACTCAGTCGTCGCGCCTTTCGTCGAACTAGGACCGCATACTTTTGACGCTTTGACATTCCCTTTGCACCACCTCCACAGCAACCCCCTCGTGTAAAATATATGGAAAGATAAATTCTGGCGAATTGTCATTAATTAGTCGAACAAGAGAAGTAGAAAGAGCAAGTTACACATACTTTTCATATTGGCACGTGTTTCATTTATCGTTGTTGATTCATATACTTGTCAATTTTTCGAACTATAATCACCTTATTGATCACGACGAAATGGGTCGTGTAAATGACCACGCGAAATCTTGTTAAATTTAGGCAAAAAGCATAAAGTCTCTTCTAAATAACAACACCCCCGTGCGCCTCAATGCACTGAACGCACACAAAGTACAGAGGGACAATACATCGCATCCACTCATGTCTTTTCCCCCCAATAAAAGAAGATGCAAAGATCGCTTAATCTTCTAATTAAATTAGGGCTTAATTAAAAAGGCATAATCATCCCCCATTAAGATAGAACGAAGTCGCTAGATGTGACTACTTATAAATGTCCAATCTGTGGAGGATGGCCTGAGGAAGAGTACAGCAACTTGCACATTTTCAGCAAGGTGGCGCAACCGTGATTCTCTCTTTAATACCTTCTTCATCACTTAAATTAAGGTGCATATAAAATAAAGGCAGGAACGGCGGGCTCGACGCACCTTCCGCCAACTAATTTTGCGATTAATGACCAGATTAAAGTTAACAAGCGGACAATCTCAAATGTTCTTTTCCTGCGTATGATTAAGCTGTCTAATCAAGCGATAAAGTGACCCGAGTGGCCACGAATTCCGAGCTTAATCTTTGTTCGGAGACGTACCGCAATATAATTAGGAATTGATTAAGAGGGGGAACATAGGAGCTATAATAGAATCTTAACTCTTGTATCGTGTACGATATTTGACTAAGAGTATTTTGGTGAGAGACTATACGTAAAGCTATTTCTTTTGTTTTATTTCAAAAGCTAAAGCAAAATATTCTGGACGGCGCTCTACTTTCGGTAGCATTTCCCAAGATATTCAGTGGAAAATCAAGTTGAAAAGTGAAATTCCCGTTGAAAATGGGAGATGAATTTGAGGTGATTTTCGATTTTTTGCTATGATATATATAAGCTGACATGCTAAATGAATACGAATTTGCTCATTCCTGAATATAATTATTATGTTTGCCATCTCTTTTTCCACCTCGCGTTTAGTGGCGCATTCAGAAGACATAACCATGGAGGAATGAGTACCAAATCAATGAAAGTGGCGAACGAAAATATGAAGTACAAGAAAAAATATGTGATGCAAATACTTCCCAATTAAAAAGTGATAACATTGATATTAAATGGATGATTCAACTATTGGAAAAATATAAGATAATATGGAAAATAAGAATTATTAGAAATTTGTTGAGAAAGATGAGAAAAATAATTATTATTATCTTATGCGTACGACACTATCCTTAAGGATAATTCCATCTCGTGGAGTACGAAACTCGATGTGTAAGACTCTAGCAATTATCCTTCTAAGATACAATAGGCATTCTTTTATACTACACATTGAATGCTAAAAGAAACAAAAACAACGTTTTGTATATAACTCAGTAAAAAAAGAAAATAAAGATATGCAACAAGAAATAAGAATACTTTTGTTTTAATATATCAATATCACTTTTCAAATATGTTAAGAGTAACAATTAAGAATTAAAAGAAAGAAAAAGAAGGATATGCGACGAGAAACAAGAATAATTTTGTTTCAATATATCAATATCACTTTCCAAGTACGTTCGGAGTGACAATTTACAGGTAAAAGGAGAGAGAAAGATATAAACGAGAAACAATAATATTTTCATTTTAGTAAATCGATATCACTTTTTAAATATGTTTGGAGTAACAATTTGTAGGTAAAAGAAAGAGAGCCATTTCCATAATCAATTGGTAATTAAAATGGGCTCACACTATTTCTATCGCTTTTCAACTCTTGAGATCATTTTTCAGTTGAATTGACTATATTAACCTTGCAAGTCCCACTCTTGACTCAAAGATTATTTTTTGCCTTTTTTCTTCTTCTTTTTCTTTTGTTTCGATTTCACTAAAAGAGAAAACTACTCACATCCCTTTAAAACAACTTTTTTTTATCACCCTAATTGCTTCTTCCACACCCGTTACGTTTAACATTTCCTTCATGTTTGTCTTTCTTCTGAACTTCCATGGTTGTAATATGAGCAAGCATTGATCATATACCAGATTAAAAAATTGTTAGTTCCATCTGCAAATTGTTTATTTTATTTCCCTACATTATCCTCATGATCGTAAATTTTTCAACTTCAATATCATGGTTGGTGTTTGCATTATACACAATTTACTCATTTTTCATAATATTATTTTTTTTCTAGTGTAGCTATTAAGGGGGACAACATTATTTTTGGCTTAAATGTATTTGTTGATGATGAAACTATGAACAGAGAATAATAATTAATCATGTCAACAAGTCCATTTGAAACTTTACTACCTAATTTTGTAACACGAGAGGATTCTTTGAGCAGTGTGTAGACACATCTTCTTACTTAAGATTATATTGTCTTTATAAAAAGGTCAAAGAGAGACAAATATGTTCTTTTGGTTGCGATTGGGGAGGTAATTATCGTGATTGACACAATATTTCTATTGAACGTCAAAGAAGAAACACTAACTACCCTTTTGAAGTATATTGCTATAAATGGAAGAACGGATCAAGATCACTCACACTATTTAATGCATCACATAATAAATAATTAAAATTTTGACTATTAGCTTCACTAAATAAAATGAAAATTGGGTAGTTAAAATTAACAGTTTACAACATAATGGCATCTACTAAAACTATAATTAAATGAAATGCATACTAAATCCTAGTAAAAAAAGAAAAAAGAAATATACAACTCAGTAACACAATAATTAGCCTTTTTTGTTTGAAAAATTAGTTAGCTATCTACCATATTTTATTTTATTTTTGAAAAGAGGTACACAAATTTTGTTTCAAATGGAGAAAGAAAAGAAAAGAAAAAACCAAAAAAGAAGAAAAGAAAGAAAGCAATAATGTTAAATCAAGAGTAGGTCCCATAACTAACCTTAATAAATGTTGTTTGAGAGGAGTATGGGTTGTTTCGATTCTAGTAAAATCAAACAAAAGAAAAAGAAAGAAGAAAAAAAGATGAGAAATAATTTTAAGCTAAACAATGAGACATGCGATGTATAATATAGTCATTCAATGTAAAGGATGTGTTAGAAACCAATAAGAGGGTGGAAATAGCGAGAACCTTGAAATGATGATTGCTATAAAATAATGGAAGGTTTGTGAAGAAATAAAATACACTTTATGAAGCCGTTACATGGCCATCACAAAGCAATTATATAATGTTACAAAACCGTTATAAAATTAATGGCAAACAAAAACCATTACAAATTAATGATGGCAAAAAATGCTAAGAATTGTACGCCAATTCTAGAAAAATACCGCAAGCAAACAATCCATTAGGTAGAATATAATAATAAAAGAGCAGAATTAGAAAAGCATGCTAGAAAATTTGTTATAAAAGTTCACCAAAACCTAGGCTATGTTTTCTCGTAGAGACACTTTGCGGATCCACTAGACTTTGAAAAAAGAAGAAGAAATAAAGCAATAATGTTAAATCAAGAGTAGGTCCCATATTTAGCCTTAATAAATGTTGTTTGAGAGGAGTATGGGTTGTTTTAATTCTAGTAAATTCAAACCAAAAAAAAAAAGGAAAGAAAAAAGACAAAATAATTTTAAGCTAAAAGTGAGATATGCAAGGGATAATATAGTCAATTCAATATAAAGGAGGTGTCAAAAGCTAATAAGGGGTTGGAAATAGCAAGAGCCTTAAAATCATGACTATTATAAAGTAATGGAGGGTTTGTCAAGAAATAAATCACACGTTACAAAATCGTTACATGGCCATCACAAAGCAATTATAAAATGTTACAAAACTGTTATAGATTAATGGCAAACAAAAACCATTACAAATTAATGATGGTAAAAAATGTTAGGAATCGCGCGCTGATTCCCAAAAAATATTGCAAGCAAGCAATTTACCAAACAAAATATAATAATAAAATAATAGAATCATATGAGCACGCCGGAAAACTTGTTATTGAAGTTCACTCAAACCTAGGCTAGGTCTTTGCGCAGAGGTACTATGTGATTCTACTAGACTTCAAAGAAAGTTGGAATATAGCTACAATCTTCTTTCAAGATTATGGCATGAAGAGATTGAGAATTCTCACCAAAAAAAAAAAAAAAAAAAAAACTCACATTTTTTCCCTCTTTTTCTATCCTCTCTATTTTCTTATTTAGCATATTAACTACTAGCGTCTAATTATTGATGACATAAAGGTGTAGCTTTTATCCTAAAAACAAAATTAATAGGAAAGAAAAAAAAAATGCTTAATAGTAATTTGGCTTCACTCGCCAACCAAAAGCTTTTAGATATGAATAATTAACATTTTTACCCGCCTATTGCTTTTGCGGAATTTCTCCATCTAACGCACTAGATGGACTCCTCTTAATCAGATAAACGGCTGCATCAACTATAGCAGCCCATAAGTGTAATGGGAGACCCGCGTATAGCCTCATGCATCTCGCAAATTTTTTAATAGTCCTATGTATCGCTTAGCTACATCATTTTCTTGAGGAGTTCTAGGAACTGTCTTCAACTTGTGTATGACTTCACTGCTCAATTCCTTACTCGTATATTCATCACCATCATTGGACCTTAGAAATTTAGTCTGATAAACTGTTTTTTTTTTTTTTTTACATTATCTTTCACATTTGAAAATCTCGAATACATCTGATTTTTCTATAAGAGCATAGGCCCAAGTCTTCCTTATTGCATCATCAATGAATATGACAAAATATCTCCTATTACCATAAGAAAGTTCCTAAGTAGGTCCCCACACAGTGGCGTGAACTAACGCAAACTTTTGGCATTTATTTTATTGCATGTTCAATTGAAAACTATTTGCTTTTTGTTTTTTTGTTAATGTAACTCTCACAAAAAATCTAACCCAACTTTTTGCAATCGTAGAAGTAATTTCTTCAAGTATAACTACTTTACACCCTTTTCACCAAAATGTCTCATATGATAATGCCATAGAGTAGAAAAATTACCTATAACCATTGTAGCCCTCGTAGTTGCAACGATATCACTAATATTGTCTCCTTAGAAAATGTAAAGTGTACCTGTATGATTTCCTTTTGCTACCACTTTTTCCCCTGAGGTTATCTTTCACTCTCTGCATCCAAAGGTTGTCAAACCTAATTGGTCAAATTTACTATTTGAGATCAAATTTTTCTTTAATTTGTAATATGCTTGGTTTCTTGCAAGACTAGACCTTCTCCACTTGAGAAGTTTACGTTTACGGTTCTTTTTCCAATGATTTGACACATATGGGCATTTCCTACAAGCACTTGCCTCAAATCTCCACTAGCATAATCAATAAATATACCTTTTTGCAAGGTGCGATGGAAAGAAGTATCAAAATCAATAGACCATTTGTTTACTGTCAAGTCAAACCCTGTAAATAAACACAAGTTCTCTAGCAAAGATTTATTGCTAACGATATTAGTTCATTTATTCTCATCCTGCTGCTCTCTTTGTAGGCTTCACATTTAAACCTCTAGTGTCTAGTCTAGTAACAAAACTAACGGGAGAAGTACACTAATGGTGCCATAAGTTGTGTACAGCACTCATTTTGGTGCCAAAAGTTTCCGTCGGATCACTTAAGTGCTAAAAATTTTGAAAAATGATCATTTAAGTGAGAACGCCGATGAAATTGGCCAGAAATCCAACATGGCCTTTTTTAATTAAGTTTTTAAGCCGACGTGGCTCGTTAGAAAGTTGAGTCAGCATCCAAACACCAAAACGACGCCGTTTGACATTTTTCCCCCAACTTCGAAACCCTAATCCTCAAATTGAGAGAGAGGGAAGGCTTGTCTTCATCTTCTTCTTCCTCGAAGACCCACACTAGCAACGACAACAGCACGGCACCAACACCAGCACCGGCAGCGCACTAGCAACGACACCAGCAGCAACAGCGCACCAGCAGCACCTTCAACCCATCTTCTTATTCCTCCTCCTCCACCCTCGCCTTCGATTTTTCCTACAACTTATTGCTCGAGCAACAATCTCAGTCTCTCTTCGCTCACCTGGTCGAGCAACTACAATGGTGACTAAGCGATGGTGGCCGAGCGACGGTGGCCGAGCGACGACGGACGAACGACGGTGGCTGAGCGGCGGAAACCCTAATTTCAATCCCCATTGAGCTAAACGGCATCGTTTTCGTGAAGCCATCATGTAGGACGGCAAAACGATGTCGTTTTCTTAAGGAGGACCGAAAACGACGTCGTTTAGAGGCCCTATCAATTTTTTTTTTTTTTTTAAAAATCATGTAATCATTTTGGCCGGAATTTATTGTCGGTGGCACCAAAGTGATCGTTTTTCCTCCGATTTGGCACTTAAGTGATCCAGCGGAAACTTTTGGCACTAAAGTGAGCGCCGTACACAACTTATGGCACCATTAGTGTACTTCTCCCCAAAACTAACACTCATCTTTTACAACCTATCTCTTTCCTCATGATTGTGACTTGCCACACTTGCTGAATTTTCCTCTACTTTTATTCCTTCTATAGTTCTCCATTGCTAGTGTTGTCAAAGATGTAGATGCCAAAAAATTATCTCGACTTGATACTTTTCTTTGCATCTCTTTATCCATGATACTACTTACAACATCATCCAACGTCAAATCATCCTTCATGGTGCTTAAAATTCGTTGCACTGAGGTGTTGTAATTTTCTGGAAAGGAACATAAAGATAATAAACTTGAAGCTTCATATCCAAATTTATGCTCGCGGATTCCAATTAACTTGTGACCTGTGTAAAACTATTAACATGCTCTACCACAGAACCTCTGTCGAATTACTTAACTAATTTTTTCAAAAAAAATACCTGATTTGACATGAATGTCTTCTTATAAATATTCATTAGAAAATCCATTATTTCGTTTTTGCTTTCGTGATGTAGTACATGTCATTTTCGTCAACCCTAGATAAATCACACCTAATGCCTTTCGATCAAGAATTTTCTATCCGAATCATGCTACCAGGTCCACTTATACCATCTTGGGTTTCTAACCCTCAAGTGGTGCATAAAGATCTTCCGATAAAGATAGTCCTCAATTTGGAGTTTTTACCATATGAAATCATATCCATCGAATTTATTGATTCTAATTTTATCTTCTGCCATATTGTCCGTTTTCAATGGAATGTCACCAAAAAACCCTCAATGTTCTCCATTAGCCAATTGAGGATCCGATACCAATTGTTAGGGATCACACGTTCATTCTAGAAAAATACCACAAGTAAGCAATTTACAAGACAAAAAATAATAATAAAAGAACAAAATCAGAAGAACATGTCGAAAAATTTATTATTGAAGTTCATCCAAACCTAGGTTAAGTCTCCATGCAGAGGCACTTTGCAAATCCACTGGACTTCGAAGAAAGTTAGAATACAACGATAATCTTCTCCCAAAATCAGGATACAAAGATATTGATAACAATTAAAAATAAAAACTCATTTTTTCTTCTCTATTTTCTTTTTTAGCATATTGACGTCTAGTGTCTAACTATCGATGATATAAAAGTATAACTTTTAACCTAAAAGCAAAATTAATGGAAAAGACCAAAAAGAACTTAATAGTAATTTGGCTTCACTAGCAAAAAAAAAAAAAAAAAAAACGTTATAAAAATCTATAGCCTTCAATATTTCAAAATTGTCCAGATATCCAATATCGACTCCAGTAGACTTTCCCATGAAACCCTTTTTGTTTAATTGAATGAGGAAATTTAGTAAACACAAATTTAATTACATTCTAATTGACTGCATTGAAAATCAAAATAAAATAAATTAATAAAACTAAAGTCATTTCTAATTGAGCAACAAATCGAAGTCTTAAGTTTGAACTCGTGTAATTCCTCTTTCCCTTTTGCGAAAGATGCGCATGATTAAAAAAAACCATCTGTGAAATCCGCAAAAAAAGAAAACAGCGGATAATTTCATTACACAAATAGTATGAAAAATTAAGACACTTGTCCAGAAAAGCAGTTAGTTGACGTGAAAATAGGGTCGCGTCTTTATTCGAACAAACCCTTAAACAAGCTGAAAAGGAGTCTTCGATTTCCTTCTCTTCTCTTATTATTATTTATTTTTTATTTTATAGAACTTTTGCAATGTTTTATTGGCAATTTCTATAAAATAAAAAATAAATAATAATAATAAGAGAAGAGAAGGGAATAATGGTCGAGGAGGAGAGGTAGCCACCGTATATAAACACTCCCCTCTCTCTCTGTCTCCACATCCTCCTCGTCCCGCTCTCTCCCCCCACATGGTGCTGATCGAGCTGGCCCAGCAGGGAGTCACACCCAGGAACAGCAGCAGCAGCAGCAGCAGCAGCAGCAAGAGCTCCCGGGTCCAGCGCCGCGGATCTTCGCCGGAGCGGCGGCATGGCAGAGCTGAGAGTCCCCTGTTTCGCCCCGATTCTCGCATGAATTGATCGAGAGGTAGAGGGAGCTAGCGATAATACGTTAAAAAGACCTTGTCTTTCGTTTGCTGGGAGAGCGAGGATTCACTCTCTTTGGGCGCTCAGAGCGTTTCTGGCATTGTCATTCATTCCTGCAGTGTCCTCTGTACCCGCACGTCTCTCTCTCTCTCTCTCTCTCTCTCTCCCGCACACACAGTCACGCCTTCACCTTCTTCTGTGGAAGGAGTGTACAGCTCAGCCTTTTTTTTTCCTCCTTTTGTTGGTACAAAGCAAAGAATCGTCACGCTCTCTCTATGAAACTTCTCTTCCTAAACCCATCCCACTCTCTCTTCCCCAATCTTAAATCCCTCTCCTCCTTCCCTCCTCTCTTCACTCCCAACAATGGCAGCTCCGCCCACCCCAGGCCGCCCGCCCGGTGGTCCCCAGTGGCCTCCTCCTCCTCCTCCTCCGCGGCCGCCCGCCGCCGGGCCAAGGTGGTTGTCATCATGGGCGCCACCGGATGCGGCAAGTCCGGCCTCTCCATCGACCTCGCCTCCGTCTTCCCTTCCGAGGTCATCAACTCCGACAAAATGCAAGTCTACCGGGGCCTCGACATCACCACCAACAAGATCACCCCGGCCGAGCGCCGCGGCGTCCCCCACCACCTCCTCGGCTCCTTCGACCCGGACGACGGCGAGATGAGCCCGTCGATGTTCCGCTCCCTCGGCCACGCCGCCATCTCCGGCATCGCCTCCAGCGGGAACCTCCCCCTCCTCGCCGGCGGCTCCAACTCCTTCATCCACGCTCTCCTGGTGGAACGGTTCGACCCGGAGGTGGACGTATTCGGCGGGCTCGGCTCCCCGGCCAGCCCCGAGCTGAGGTACGACTGCTGCTTTCTGTGGGTCGACGTGTCGCTGCCAATCCTGGAGGAGTACCTCTCGAAGCGCGTGGACGATATGCTCGACATGGGCATGTTCGAGGAGCTCGCCCGGTACTACGACCCGGGCCGGACCGACCCGGGGGGTCGGACCGGGCTGAGGAAGGCCATAGGCGTGCCCGAGTTCGACCGTTACTTCAAGAAGCACCCGCCGCTGCGATGGGCGGGCCAGGTGCAGGGGGACGCGCGGCGGCCGGAGGAGGGGAGGGAGGGGGACGACGGTCGGGCCCGGAAGGGCGCATACGAGGATGCGGTGTGGGAGATCAAGGAGAACACGCGCCAGCTGGCGAAGCGGCAGATCGAGAAGATCGAGCGGCTGAGAGCGTGCGGGTGGGAGCTGAGGAGGCTGGACGCGACGGAGACGTTCCGGCTGGCGATGGCGCCCGACGAGGGCGGCGGCGGCGGCGACAGGCGGCGGGACGTTTGGGAGAGGCAGGTGGTGGGGCCGAGCGTGAAGATTGTGAAGCGGTTCTTGGAAGAGAAGTAGGTGTCGTTTCCTCGGTTCTCCATTTTTCTCTCTCTTGTTTGTTATGCATTTTGGGTGAGGTCAAAAAAACAAATGATCTCACCCTCTCTCTCTCTCTCTCCAGAGGGAACCGGGGCTGGGGACTCGACTCGGCGGGTCCGCTGATCGGCTCGAGCCACACGGGTCGGGTCAGCCATTTTTGGGTTGGGGGTGATTTGGTTTATGTCAATGGTACTTGGGTTGTGCAATTTGGAAGTGGGAAGGGGGGGGGGTGGGGGCCTTTCCTTTCCTTCCTTTTTTTGTCGGGGAATCATTGCCGAAAAGGTCGAAAATGGTATAAAAATTCACGGAGAGTTATTTCGCCTTCCTCTCGTCGTCCTCGGACTTCGGATCGCATGTAATGAATTTTGAAAATTTCCACGTAACGAGACCTGATTTCGCGGGTTCGTTTCGGACACTAACCACTTCTGGGTTTTTGCTCAAAAGCCCGTGTGGCTCGCAAAACTCTGAACTAAAAGACCCTCGTTAGTCTTGATTAGGACGCGGGTCTTTGGAACAGAGCAAAATCTCATTATTGTCTAAACGAACTTCACTTGAGGATCGCCGATAGCCGGGGCCTGTAATACACCTGCTTCGTACTCCAGTTTTCTCTGTCTCTCCGCTCGACGTCATCCTCTTTTTTGTCCCAGAGACCGTTGGACATTCTCGTATTTTTCTCCCTTTTTTTTTTTTTCTTATTCTTCTTTTAAACTACCGGACGAAAACAAGTGACGCGGGCAGAACCGCGAGGTGTCGTCGCACTGTCGTGTCCGAAAATATTAACAAGAACGAACCACCCTTCCTCCTCGGCGCCGAAGTTGAGAATTAAAAAAAAAATAACGATTCCTGTTTCTTTATTCATCATCATCATCAGCATCATCATCATCATCATCATCATCTTCTTCTTCTTTGCATAAGCGTATTAGCGTAGGCCACTCCACAAGCGACGCCGAAAGAGTTCGAAGCGACTCGCCTTGCTTTATACCCGCCGGATCTTTCCGCGTCGATGATGCGGAAGGAGCGTCCTTGCAGAGAGCACCTGAACCTTAAAGAGGGAATCGAGGGGCCAATAGCTAGCACCAAGTTCCATCGAAGGGTCTATTGGCACGACGGCAACAGGCGACGGTGGAGGCCCCACACCGGTCCCTTGGTTTTTAAATTTCCTGCTCTCGGTCAGCCGAAACATAAGAAAGCACAGAAAATTTTTACATATTTCCATTGGAGTCGAGGAACTCGAAGCACTTGTCCAGTATAGTTAATGAAAAAAATTATTTTGATTTTCCAGATATGAATTGTGTAGATCACAAGAATTATTGATGGTGTGTCGAGAATTGTAATATTTCCTCATTTAGTTATTTAACAAGTGCCTACTTTCAAATTTTAGATAAAGAATCAATGGCGTTCCCATCTCAAAGATCTAAATATGGGTGCAATAGAAAAATGAAAACCCATTGAAAATGAAAACTCAAAAGATTAAGTAAAATGACGTTGTTATGTTCCAAGTGGATCTCTATATTGGTATTTCCGGTTCAAAATTGATTTGAATGACTGGACTAAAAGGTTTAACACCAAACCAAAAAAATCCGAACTTTATACTACAGAACTGGAAGACCGAGTCGAAGCGGAACCCACGTACGACGCAGCGATCGGCGACCAAGAACGTGGTGCGAACGATGTGTTCTCTCTAAGACGGCGCAATCTCTCCTCTCTCGCCGGTTTTCTTGAGTCTTGACATCTCATCGCAGCATTTCATTTTCGTCTCTTGTGCTTCTCTGTCCTCTCTCTCTCTCTCTCTCTCTCTCTCTCTCTCTCTCTCTCTATATCTCTTTACGCGTATTCGTCCTTAACTGTTCCTCGTACGACCTTACCGAGGAAAAAGTCCGACCGGCCTTTAACTGTCCCTCGTACAATCATACTGAGGATAAGTCCGACCCAAAAAAGAAGAACGCCAAGAAATGGAGAAAAGAACGAAAATTGGAAAAGGAAGGCTTTGGCGGATTCAGCGTCATACGTAAAACGACCATCCTTCCTTCCCACTCCGTAGTATTTTGCGTTCGTCTTTTCTAGAACAGGAACGGACGGAAAATTCGTTTTCTCGAGATGGCGAATTGCATGAGCTTAGGCGGTCTTCGCTTGTGTCTTGTGCAACCCTCGGTCTTCGCTTGTGTCTTGTGCAACCCTCGTGACCCAAGCAGCAGTCACCTACATCCCACGCCACCTAGGTTGCGGGTCGCATGCCACCTAAGTCATGCAACCCTTGTCAGAGGTCGCTAGAGGTTAGGCTACCTCAACCAACGGCTACCGGAGCCAAATTTAGCTCATCTTGATTTCTTCTTTAATAAAAAAAAAAAAAAGACCAAAATCTATTGCAAAAGCTCTTTTTTGACCCAACACTACTTGAATCCAAAGTCTCAGTTTTTACCAAACAAAATTTTATTTCCTCAAAGGTTTTTGACTTTCGATATTTGCATTGTATCTAAAGTTCACTTGTAAAGTTGAACCAAACCCCTCTGTCTGTGACTTTTACTCTGTCTCTCTACAGAGACTCCCACCCCACATTTGGAATTAAGCACAGCCTAATGAGTTAGAGGCGCACTGATTAAGATTACGGAAAAAAAATAAGAATAACGCATATGGACACACTTTGAAAATCGAGCTCCGACCCCTTTTAAAAAGCCCGCCTTACTCCAAATAGAAATATGTATGTTATATAGTGAACCCTAAACAAGTGCTGCGTGCAAGGGCAACCCATAAATAAACTCCTCCACCTTCTGGCCATGGATGCACGAGGGGGATGGCAACACCAGCTTCTGCGGGCGGGAGAGAGAGAGAGAGGCATGGGGGCAACGGAACGCGACACAAAGGCTTTGGAAACATGGGCAGGAGTGCCCTTGCGACCAACCGCATTGGTACTCGGAATAAGTGCTAATAGGCTTTGCGTGTTACGGGATCGTGCGCGACGAGCCGCACGCGCGCTCTGGCTCGGTTCATTGCCTCTCCTCTCCCTAGACACACTGCTGCCTCGGCCTATGCTAAATTCCTTCCCCATCACCATCGTGTGCAAAAATTACCGATGTTGTCAGTTTTTTTATTCATTCGATTTTTCCCTAGGAAGTGCATGTTCGACCACTTTTCGATGCTTTTGTCTTTTCACTCGGATCTGTCGTATTAAATTATGCCATTCCCCCATCATTCATTCCCTTTTTTGGGTACTCGACATGATCACTCCGCCTAATCGCCAATTCTCTTGTAGATCGGCTTCGCTTCAGATGCGATAGAGTGAGGTTATCGAGCCCATTAACCGCAGAATGCATTCGATGATTTCGAACGTGTTAGAGGATGATTTATGCCATGTTTTCATTTAAAAAAAAAAAAAAAGTGGTGTTAGGCAATAGCATTGTAAAGACTGATTATCAAAAGGGCGACGCCAAATGATCTGAAAAATCAAATGAGTTATAACAATAATCGATAACAATGCTAGTAAACTTAAGCAAAGTTATGCTGGGTTTTTTCACTGTGAGTTTGGCTAATCTATCATTTTTCTTTGTGAAAGGGTCTTAGGAATGAGTTCTCTAAAAGGTCTTAGGAATGAGTTCTCTAAAAAATATCGACTAAGCTACAATTAGAAAACCAAAAAGTGAATTGAAAATATAAAAAGTACCTTTTCTAGTTTTTTTTTTTTTTTTTTAAAGAAGAAGAAGAAAATTGGACCCAAAAAAAAAGTTGAAAACATTGCTCTTTATTTCGTCAAGCACAATGCATTCTGACGTGTTTTTAGGTTGCCTTTGATCATATGAATTTTTTGACCGAATAAAGAAAGGTTAAAAATAACATATGATTTCTTAAATCTTGTTTATTACGTCGTAAAGAACAGAGCATATCGCATACACGAACCTGTGCGAATGTTTGATATGTATATGACTAGACTGGATTAAAGTAAGATGTAAGTGAAAAAGTTTGTCTTCCTAAATCAAGGAAGATGGTTGTTGGCTGCCAACTCAGGGCCGCGACCACCGCAAGTGGTCGCTGACACCTTCACTGGAGGACGGTCATCTCTGGCAGCCACCGCAAAGGTAATACGAGAGGGAGATCGAGTCGGCAGGTGGACAGCAACCACCACACGGTGGTCGGTCGGGTTCTATGACATCATGCATGGGGCCACCTGCGGCATTGCCGAGTAAAATGCTAATGGTGTTCCATTTTCTTTTCTTTTATTTAAACGATTTTGTTTTCCTTGTTCTAAGTTTTTTTTTTTTTTCCCCGATAGGAGAAACGATCCAAACTCATCACATGCGCAAGTGTGATAATTTTATACTATCTATATCCTGCTAGACGCGACCTCTCCAGTGCTGAATAGGACAATCATCCTGTTAAGACCATAAGTTCCGATTACCACACACATAGCCTAAGAGAAATCTTTAGGGTTTGTCTACTTAAAACGAGGAAAGGGTCAAAAAAATGTAACGCACTGGAAAGATCAAGCAAGTTGGTAGACTGAGACTCGCATGAAATGAAGTCATATTGGAAAAAAAGTAGCGGGTAGTAGCCGTGTTTACCGAAATCAGTAGCTTGATGGGGAAGTTTGCAGCAGCGAGTATCTAGAGAACTCAACAATACCGTGAATTAAATCTGGAAAGGCTTTGTCTTTAGCTTGCTTTTGGTTAAACCTATGTCCAAAAGGAAATATCGCTTTCTGCAGCGACAAAGTATCAGATAACCTATGGAGCTCATCCTCCATGCAATGTCATAAAAATGCATATGAGCCATGTTTTGACAGATTTATTACGAAATGACCGACCTGATATTTGCAACGTTCGCAATTACTAGTAAGACACGTACTTTTTTTGGTGCACAATATCTTATGTTGCAGATAAACCGAGCTTACTTTCATTTTGTTGCGACTTTGGTGAGGACAACCTCCACCAACTGCAAGAGTGGCTTTTTCGAGCTGGTGAATGCCGTAGTTAGGGAGAAATTTAGATATATCGCGTCAACATGATGCAGACATACTGCTCTGGAAAAGCAAGGTGATACATGTGAGCCCTCATTAACTCGAATTCATTAGATTATGTGAATCTCATGTGAGGTCTACTTCACCTGATGGTACATGTTAGCTTGGCTCTATGCGGACTGAGTGCATGTATTAAACTCTTTCTATAAAGAGGCTCTCTGGGAGAGCTGAATTGGGGAAGCCCAGTATGTGCTATCTCTAGAATCCCTGGGCGATGAAATGGACAACACACGAGTTAGTGCCTACCTAGCCACCTAATTGTTCTGAAAGCGCCCAAAATCGAGAACAGGTCGTTCTACAGATCTAGCGAGCTGCAGTAATGGCGATACCCCCAGAAACGGTAATGCAGTACCCTCTCGCATCCTTGTCCTATGTTCAATAGGGCGCGCATATAGCGCATCGAAATCTAAGTCGAGTTTGATGAGGACCACAGGTCAAACACATCCGTTTGAACTCGGGAAGATCTCCATAAAGCCTTCGTTTCGCTTTCTGAAAGTGTGTTTTTTAGGTGGTAGCATCCCCAGGCCATTCAGCAGAACGGACTCACTGAGTTCAAAGTTAGGGACGATGCATTTACCGTGCAACACGCCAATCTAACACCTCGCACCACGTCCAAAAACCTAAATATTAATCACACACACCAACTCCAAGAGGCCTAACTTGTGATGATGTGTTCGAATCGCACTAGTCTTCTGATATCAACAACGAAACATCTATAAAGTAGTGCCCCTGAAATGCTTATATCAAGCATGATAAAGAATAATTCAATCCTCGAAATATCGAAAATCACAAACATTTCTCATCAGATTATTCGACAAATACCTCAGAAACACTTTACCAACAAATCTTACTAACTTAAAAAGGAATAGTTCGTGACAGAGACGAACATTAACATGATTTTGTCAATGAACGCCCCAGTTCTCTCGAGTGTGCTCGATCGAATTTCATTTCGAAAGTTTGAGTCTATACATCTTTTAATGTCATGACTTCTTCTCGTGACATGTGTAATGGTCGCTTTAAATATTCAAAACTTCTCTCACTAGGTATTCTTAAATACATATTTAATGAAAATACAGGGCATGAACCGAGTCAATCATGAGTCAACACTGGCAATGATTTCATTCCTTCAGGTGGCTCGAAAGTCCAGAGGGATGCATCTGCATACCGGACACCCCGCGTAGTTTAATCTAAAATAGGTGATTTCCTGTTGGCCCGTGAGCCGTAATTTAATCGTCGGGTAGAAGAAACACTCGACGCTCTCGGTTTCCATGCTAATCTTCTTTCTCAAGGCAAAGCTTGTTACCAAAAACTAGAAGGAGCACGAGCAGGGAGACCCGTATTCCAGTGTCTCTCCGTTGTCTGTCCGTTCGTGCACGTGGGGGATATAATGATGATGGCTGGCTGGCTGTGCATAGGAATGAACCAGCCTTGAGTGCTTAAAAAGCTCTTGTATCTATGGAAAAATCACCATTATCCATTGTTTGTATCATCATACCTTGATGGAAGAATGTGCAACCTATTTGATTTTTCAGAAATTTGCAAAAAAAAATAGAAATTTATTGAGTCGCGGCCGCCTCTAATTTGACTAGCGCTTTTCGATGTCATATGGATTCGGCGATCCTCGTGTGGCGACTAATAACAATCAATATGGTGATGCGGTAGACACAAGTGTGTATAGTGGTCTCTGTCCGCGTGCTGTAGTCTTCAACAAAGAATTTCAAAACCATCTTTGGGTTTATGATGTTGTTGCTAAGCCAACACTTTGTTGGTGGTTCTGTAGTCTTAAACCAAGAATTACAAAAACATCATTGAATTTATGATGTAGTTGCTAAGGTAAAACTTTGTCGGTGGCTCGGAGACGTGCTTGAAAGTGTCCTTGTTTACACTCGGTATGTCTGCAACATCACCGCGTCTAGCTCAAAGTTGCATAACAAGCTTTATGTAACGCCCGATATGCATTTGCTTAATCTTTTATAAGCGCCGCTCACTCAAAACTCTAGGCAACACTTTTCAAGGGTTTGCTTCTGCAGCCGTTGTCTAAAGACTAGACAACACTTCTTCAATAATGGGCAACACATGCTTTAGTAAGAAGCACATTTCGTCAGTGTTGCCAAAACTTTAATGAAACACAACTGACAAAACGTTGCTTAAACCCTAAAACTGAGCAAAATAAATTAGGCACCTTTCTAGGAATAGCAGTTGGTTGTAAACATGCTATATCAATTCTAATCAAGTGACCACTTGGGGTTGCGCAACCTTGGACGAGGGTCACTTGAGGTTGTGAGACTAGGCAGTGATCACCCGAGGTCACCTAGGTCTCGCAACCCTTGTAAGCCCTTCGCTAACGAGATCTAGTCTCGTCAACTGTCCTCACGTAAAGAAGATAAATAGTTATAAGAAGGGGCAAAATTGAAAAACTAAAGAATTGATGAGAGTATTTTTGAAAAGAAAAAAATATTTTAATCCTAGTTACATCATTTCGCAAATGCTATTTTGGAACATTGGATGGGAGTAGCATTAGGGTTTCGGTATTCCTAAGGTCAGCATTTAACCAAAAGCTATTTTAAAATGCTTACCAAATGCTCTAGCATTTCCTCGGGAAGCTTTGGAGGTTGAGAACCTCTTGTGAAAACTGAACCAAACTCAACTAGAGAGAGAGGGAATCAGAGTACGGCAAAATAAATAAATAAATATGTAGTGCGCCTCTGTTACTTGTTAACAAAGACTCTAGTTTAACAAGTCTCACGATCTTATGGCCGAGACTTTCCTTTAGGCCCACCGTGAGTGCAATAGAATGATTCTTTACAAAAATTAAACCATGTATTGGAAACTTGGAATCATTCTTAGTTCCGTTTGTTTTTCATCATTCATAAAAATATTTAAATATAAATTTCTGTCGATATAGAAACATTTTTTATTAATTAACTATGTTGTGCGACATAAGAGATCATTTTTTGAAAAAAATATTTTCCAAACCATTTATCTTCCTCGAAACAAAAAGAAGCCCTAATAAGAATTAGTCATAGCTTGTCCATGGCACCATAATAACACTTTTCATTAATAGATATCCTTAAGATGCTTGTCCAACAACTAAATAAACAATACTTCTGATTTCGAATATACTTGCTTATTCTATAAATATGTTCGATTGGTACCTTGAAATCTGAATTATTCCTTCGTTAAGTATACCTTCAGCCAATATCCTTAGGCTGCTTGTTTGACATGATCTTTTTCAGTATAATCTTTAGCTAGTTCATGTGGAAATTGTACGCAACTTACAATTTTTTTTTTTTTTTTTTTTTTTTTTTTTTTGCGTCTGACCTGAAATCTAGATTATCTGCAAAACATTTTTCAATTAAGCTTTTATCTTTGGTACTGTCCCTATCCAAACTAATTTTTTTCCATGTTTTTCCTAGTGTCTAGTGGCAACTATCTTCGGTCTAATCGTACAACAAGCGATGCGGTAACTGTGGGCCCGCATTAGACGAGGCTTTCTGCGAAGAATTTAAGGTCTTATGAAATTTCGAATGTTCTAGTAACTTTGGTAAGCCCAATCTCGTTACTAATCCTGCCCCATCATCGGCCTTTTGGTGCTTCTTGGGACTGGTTTGAATCTCTACTTTGTAAACCCATCTTGTAAAAACGATTAACCGGTGACCATTATGTTATCGAAGTGAATTTAACCGAAGTCGCATTTAGAAGTCAATCGAGCACAATCTTTCGGAAAGTCCTTATTTGAACGATCGGGTCATTCTTCAACCGTTCGAACATGGAACGTGCTTTCTGACCCTAAAAAAAGGAAGAACTTGCTTGGTGAAATGTCATTGGCATCTTGCTATCAAGACCTACTTGTGAAAGGCTTCGATGACGTAATGTCATGGACCTCTGGCTATGAAATTATTCTGTCTGTAGTCCTTTTCAGAAAATACATTTGTCCGCAGTCAAAAGTGATCATCAGAGATGATATATGAACCTTCCCTCATATCTAAATCGGGTCATTAGCGATGGCTCGTCTCAAACCTAAATTCCTGCCAAGAAATCGAGCAAGAAAGTAGCCACCTGCTTCGAATGGAGCCTCCTGCATTCCTCTAGATTCGCTACGCAAATTTTTTTTTCTTTTGGCTGACGCAAACAAGATCTGCTCGAGAAAAATTAGGATTTTTGCGCGGGCGTCACTTGTACAGAGAACAAACCATTATTCCCATGCTTTTCAAAAGCAGAAAACCCAGGTTATGCTTGGCCGGAGAAGGAGGGCAGGGCGGGAGGGGGTTGTTGGTATTTTGACTTGCTTCAATAGAAGAAATAAATTACTTGAAAAGGAGAGGGGTTCTTTCTTAGAAACCCCTATATTTTTATGAGTTTTTAAAATATATCGTGAACTATATTTTAGTTGCGTCAAATGGGACTCGTTGATACTTAGCGGTTTGAATAAATAAATATGACGGTGAGGGTGAAGCCTAACCCTCTCTTTTCTCCACCAAACACATTAGTGTTTGGTAGAGCCAGCTTTTGTTTGGCATTGGATACAAGGCAAGAGATTGCCTCCACTCCACTAATTAATTGTATTCAAATGTCACTTAATCTAATCCGTCCGTCAAATCATCTTCTTCTTCTTCTTTTTGTGGGGGGTTATTTTTGCCGTCCTGCCAAAGTAATATCATATTTTTCCCATTAATCCTAATGTCAAAAGGTCATAGAAAAAAGGGTTAATACCTTGAAAAACCCCAAACTGGTACGCTTGTGACAAATTTACCCAAAACTATTTTTTTGACCATGAAAAATTCCAAACTGGTACACCTGTGACAAATTTATCCCGACTAACTATAAAAAACCCTAAACTGGTACATTTATGACAAATTTACTCCAAACTAATTTATTCAACCAAAAAAAAACCCCAAACCGGTAAATTTGTGACTAATATACCCCCTGCTAAATTAGATTAATACCACAAAAAAATCACAAAAATTGTAAACTGTGACAAATAGAGTGTAAAATCCCAAATTAGTATACCGATCAATTGTCAGGTGTCATTTTACTTTATAATTTAACAAGAAATTTTAACTAAAACTAACAGAGGGTAAATTTGTCACAAGTGTATCAGTTTAGGGTAAATTTGTCAAAGATATACAAGTTTGGGGTTTTTGGTGGTCAAAAAAAATAGTTTGGGGTAAATTTGTCACAGGTGTATGGGTTTAGGGTTTTTCAGGGTATTAACCCTAGAAAAAAAAAATGAGTCCTGTTCATATACGAAAGTGACATCTTTCCGTGGGTCAAACCATTGGTGTTGACCACCAATATGATGAATACCCACTTTTACAAGGTTAGTGTTTATGAAATTTTCACTGAATTCATTTGGCAATATAAAAAAAAACGAGTCCTGTTCATATACGAAACGTGACATCTTTCCGTGGGTCAAACCATTGGTGTTGACCACCAATATGATGAATACCCACTTTTACAAGGTTAGTGTTTATGAAATTTTCACTGAATTCATTTGGCAATATCAAAGGGAAGAGTCTACGTGATCATCATTGAAGGAATCGATATGTATGCGGGAGAATTGGACACGTAACAGCTTACATCACACATGTCCACTATTCAACAATAACGGTGTATAATTCTGATTAGTAGTATAAATGGACCTTAATGACAGTCAAAGATTCATCATGTAAAGCTTTAATATTTTTCGACCCAACAAAAAAAATGCTTTGATATTGACCGGTCAATTCATGTATTGGATCCTCCATGAATGTCGTCGCTAATGCAATAGTCAACTTCGAAATTCTTCGGTGCCATAATGACAATAAGTTGATTGCAAACCTTTTTAAGAAATTGAATCAAATGGGGACTAAAATAATATGAAAAGCACCTTTGACTTTGAGATTCAAGTCGATGTTGTCAGCCGCATCTTCCGGAGCCGAGCCGCCTTGCCAGCGCAACAAAACAAAAGCCGAGCCAAGCCGTGATCTTCTTCTCCTTATTCTCTTCCCTTTTAACCCTTTCTTGTTCTTTTGAGTGAATAATAAAAATAATAATACAAATAATTCATAAATTTTTACTCAATATACAACAGCATCCCTAAATTTTTAATTTATTTAATATAACATTTATACATTTGATTCATGTTTTATTTAGTTCATACACTATATGAAGATGTTCAATAATATCATTTTATTAATTTCAGTTAATAATTTGTCGATTTGGTTCTTGATTTAGTATTTTCAAATGGTACACCAAAAAAAAAAATATTGCCCTTAGATTATTCACAAGTAATATTTATGTTTAGCATGGAGAAACAATAGCACGAGCGTGCCTGGGGTCATTGTTATATGTCAATGCGATGTGTCAATGCGTTCATGATCGAAAAATCACATCATCATGACCGCAATTTACGCATGGCTTCCGTTGTAGCCTCGAACCCTGAAAAGCAGGATAAGTTTGAAGAAACGGGATTTTATAGTGATCGCGGATTTTCCGTCAGAGATATGTACAATAGGCGGGGTTGCATTTAAACCATCTTTCCATAAGCATCGAGGCAACACCATCTGCATCATTGAATTAGTCAGAGTGGACAAGTGGAAACCACACCGAATAATGGGTTCCAATTTTTTTTTATTGAAAAACATCGCGAGGTTTCGGAATTTTCACATGTAGTTCACAAATGTCAATTTATATTTCTAAAACCTGCATAGCAAACGAGAAATTAATGACATATCGACGCGATTTTTATGAGCATAGATTTAGTGAATATGCTTATTATTAACGTGCAAAGTGAAAGTGCATGGTTTACGATCATGGACCGGCTTATCCATGTTTATTAACCTCTTTAGCAACAAGTAAAAATTTAGAAATAATTGCATGCAAAGATAGTTGACACTGTTGCGGAGCTCGATGTTGGCCGTCATTGACCTTACTTGCATTAAATCGATAAGGAAACTATAGATGCGTCTTAATGTGGTCTTTTTTAAGATTGTGCTAGAAGAAACTCTTCATATAATCTCTCTTGAGATTAGCATGTTAGTGAATGAATGAAAGCTGATGTTCAGTGAAAAATATTTAACTACCCATTTCACCATGATACTTCTAAGGAATTACTACAATTGCTGATACAATTTTTAGCGACACAACCCATAATAGTGAACGTGTAATCGCTAATAAATCTTTCCACAACTCCTTATAATTGCCGCTAAAACACTATATGTCAAATTTCTTATAGTTACTCAATAGGCGGCAAACATGATGGTCGAGGGGTGGCAGGCCGACGACCGGTGTGGGGGAGTGGAGGCGGCGGCGGCAGCAGCAAACAGAACCGGCGACGGCGCAACGGTTGGGGAGCGTTTGGGGTTTCACACGTTTGTAACGGGCAATTTGGTCTTTTCAACAGGGGAATTTGTTCACCATCTCTTAGGAAGATAAATATACCTGGCACAAGTGCCAACTGGGAAGTCGCTGGCTAAAGCCTAGCCAAACGGCCAAGCCAACAAAGAAACAACCCTACTTTTGCAGCTTCTCTCTCTCTCTCTCTCTCTCTCTCCCCCCCTTCTCCCTCCACGACACGCGCACGCACATTTGTCAATGGTCAGAATCGCTGGCTCAGTCTCTCTCTCTCTCTCTCTTTCGGCATCATCTTCTTCCTCCATCTTCTTCAATTCAACCTCACCCTCTTCCAAACCAACCAGCTCTCCCTCTTCTCCCTCTCTAACATTCCAGCCACTGCAACCAGTATATATACATTCGTATCGCGGTCGGTTTTATTTCCCTTTTTCCAATCACACTCGAGCCCCGTCCCTTGTGATCTCTTGAGTATACCGACCCAATGAGCCCCGCAAAATCTCCCGATCACGGTGATCCCAACGCCACCGCCACCGGCGCCGCCGCCGCCGCCGCCGCCGCCGTTGCCGCCAGGAGGGAGATCAACGGCCCGCGCCCGCCGCTGCTCAAGATCCACAAGGACTCCCACCTCATCAAGAAGGCCGCCTCCCATCACCATTCCTCCTCCTCCTCTTCCAATAACTCATCCTCCTCCTCCTCGTCATCGCTGTCGAACCTTAATCATCATTTGCCCGCGGACTCGTCGCAGCAGCAGCAGCAGCAGCAGCAGCAGCGGCAACCGCGGCGGCTGCAGCAGGCACAGGGAGCCCGCCCCGTCATCATCTATACTCATTCGCCGAAGGTCATCCACACCAAGGCCCGGGATTTCATGGCCCTCGTCCAGAAGCTCACGGGGTTCTCGGGGTGCCATCAGCACGATAAGGGCGAACCGGTTCCGGCTCCAGATCCGCCTCAGCCGCAAATAGCACCGACTGATGGTAAGACCACTCTTAACGAACGGGATGCCTCGTCCTCGGTCTTGAGTGAGGGTACACGAAGTGGTGCTGTCCCAGCGATCCGCGAAGCTAATTGCGTCTCCCCGATTCCGAGCCACCAAAACTCATTGATTTCGGATATCCCGCTGTTTACACCGAACGCCGCGGATTTTTTCCTGTCCCCGGGACAGAGAATGTACAGATACCCTTATTCTGCTTACATGTCTCCAACCACAGCGAACCGGATTATATCGCCCTCCGTAGCCGAGTTCATGAAGGAAATGCCAGAATGCTGAGATGAACGAAGAACATGAATGGTTGGTGATGGAAGTTTGAACAGAGCTGGAGATTATTTTCTTGTGGTTTTTCTTAGAAATGTTTGATTTCTTTCCTGTCCATAGCTTGAGAGAGAGATCGGCTGTACGAACTTTTGGTTTCCCACCTCTCTTTCCCTATGAAAGAGTTAGCTATATGGGTTTCACATAGGGGTTTCACACGTGCATGCACTCGTAAAGGATTCAATTCATTCATTTTGGTCGGTCTTGATTCTCTCTTTTGTGTGTGCTGACACTGATTTTACATATGAAACAGGTAGTAGAAATGATCTTGAATACTTTCTATGTCTCACGGTTATTATTTTTTGTGAATTGCTAAAATGATGTTGAATATATTGACTAGCACATTGCAATTTGATGTATGAAAGGGAGCACAGCAACAGTAAAATAGCTATTCCGCAAGCAATATGTGTATATCTAGTAATTTTCATTTACTATGTGGATATTTACATAGTAGAATATTAACATCAGTTCCTTTTCTTTGTAAAGATGAGGTAGACATTTCAATTCCTTCCTTCGTGGATTTAGTACCCATCGTCGGCATGCTCATGCGCCGCTCTCTTGCCAATTAGATCGTCAATTGGGGGCCTTGCTTCAATTGGATATTCACTGACTTCCTCTCGTGACTTATAGAGAGAGAGAGAGAGAGAGAGAGAGAGAGAGAGAGAGAGAGAGAGAGAGAGAGGCAGTTAGTAGTTAGTTCACTTAGGGCAAGCAGTTCATCGCAGCCTTTTCTTGTTCTTTCTAAGAGGTCATTCTCTCTTTCCTTTCTTCAGTTTCAGATGGTTCGGAAACAGATGTAAAGAGGCCAAAGAAAGTTATGAAGCTCTAATTTCTGAGGAGGGCAATCGCAACTTGTCCTTTTCACTATCACCGAAAGTCGGGATCTAGCCCAACGAAGGAACGAATCCCAAACCCTAAGGAGGCGTAACCGTTATAAGGGTACATTTGGTTTAGCATTGCAAATGAGTTTTGAGTATAATGCAAATGCTAAAAGTCAAAACTAGTTGGGAAAATGCAAATTGTGTTTTCAAAACCCCTTTGCAAATGTACTTTGAGTTGAATGTGTGTTTGGCAAAAAAAAAATTTGCGGTGGGTTATGGATATATATAATGAAAAATGACCAAACATTTTACTGGACCAATAAAAAGCTACAGCCATCGACGAGCAAGATATGGCACCAACGGCTGTCGGTTGAGGTCGCCGATGTCGAGTGACCTCAGTTGAGGGTCACACGACCTAGCCGAGGGCTGCCGAAGGTCGCATGACCTCAAGCAACCCTCAATGAGGGTCGTGTGACCCACGAGACTACCACCTGGGTCTTGCGGCCTTAGGTGGCCCTCGCCTAGGTGTCGCAAGGGTTGTGCAACCAACCAAGGGTCACCCGAGGTCGTGCAACCTCCGACGGCCCTCGATTGGGTTGCGTGACCCTTGCTGGAGTTTAACCTCGAGCAACCTCAACCTATGGCCGATGGTGCCAAATTTGGCTCACTGGTGGCTGTAGCCCTTCATCAGTCGGGTGAAGGGTTTGCTCCTTTTTTAATTCAAAAAAAAAAACTAATGAAGGTTGAAATTGGAATTTTGAAAAATTGGTAAGGGTAGTTTTGGAAGAAAAAAATGAGTATCAGCATTTGATCAAATGCTGAAAGCCCAATGTTAGTCCCTACTAGCATTAGGCTTTCAGCCTTACCAATACTGACTTTGAAGTGAAAACTCATTCAAAATAGTTGTCAATCAATTCAACATTTTTCCAATGTGCTTTAGAGACTGAAAGCAAACAAGCGCACCCTAAGGTGTAAAGTGATCTCGTACTAAACAAAAACAACTTTCACTTTCAACGGTACGTTGGGCAGTTGCAATATTCCTTATGTGCGACACACATGTACCAGTACTTGTGTTCTAATAAGTTTTAAATTTAAAAGCCCAAAACAAGTGGGTTTTGGTAGATCTATTATAAATATGCTTTCATCCCATTCGAAAAATAGGTTAGGCTCAACCCATTTTGGTCTTTCTTTGGTAGCCTTTTCTCTCTCCCTCTTCAATTTCGTGGCTTGTGACCTTCTCCCTTTGTTCGCTCTACTTTTGCCATCTTTAGGTTATCTTCAATCTCCGGCTCGCAACTTCACAATACTATGACAAATTGCACTTTTGAGGAAACCTAAACTTTCATCACCACCTTCACACCCTGTTTAAAACTACTCCCAAGCTCTCTCACTAATTTGACAAGTTGGTCCAAGGAGTATCTTATTCTTCAAAGACAATAATTTAAGGAGAAAATTTGCTAAAAATGAATTCCGAATCAAGTTGGGTAGAGTTGAGTTGAGTATGAGTCGCTAAATTTGTATTGAATATAAATTGATCAAAATGAGTTAAGTCAGTCAATTTGAATTAGATTATTTTCGACATGATCCAAACCTGACATGACCTTTCCATTTGATGAGTCTAGGCAATGTATTGGCCACAAGGTTGCAACACTCAAATCGTAAACATTGAGAGCTCTCAATTTTCTATCATTAACTCAAATACATAATTTACACTCTTAGATTAACTATAGCATGTAAAGAGCCTAAAAGTCCAAGAAAACTATTATGGTTACCTAATTAGAAAGTAGTTTAAAAACTATATAATTAATTTAAAAAGCTATTATCTATCTTATCATATAATTAAAAAAAAGGGAAATAAGATCCTGAGAAATTTATTAAATAGATGGAGGATTTAAAAAAATATATAAAATTGATGAATATATGATTCCATTTTTTTCTCCTGCACTAGGCAAAACATGAATAATTTCGTCCAGATTGCGAGTGAAAAATAGAACCGTGGATGACGATAAGAGACGAAGTTTAATTGGGTGGAGACTTCAAAAGAGGTGACAAACCCAATGCTGCCCAATGCTAGTGGGGACTAGCATTGGGCTAAGCCTTCTCAATGCTGACTTTGAAGTGAAAAGCTCATTCAAAATAGTTGCCAATCAATTCAACATATTTCCAAGGTGCTTTAGAGGCTGAAAGCCCCTTGAGAATGCTGAACCAAGCGCACCTTAAGTTGTAGAGTGATCTCATACTAAACAAAAACGACTTTCACTTTCAACAGTATGTTGGGCAATTGCAATATTCCTTATGTGCTACACACATGTACAAGTACTTGCGTTCTAATAAGTTTTAAAATTAAAAGCCCAAAACAAGTGGGTTTTGGTAGATCTATTATAAATATACTTTCATCCCATTCGAAAAATAGGTTAGGCTCAACCCATTTTGGTCTTTCTTTGGTTGTCTCTTCTCTCTCCCTCTTCAATTTCGTGACTTGTGACCTTCTCCCTTTGTTCGCTCTACTTTTGCCATCTTTAGGTTATCTTCAATCTCTAGCTCGCAACTTCACAATACTATGACAAATTGCACTTTTGAGGAAACCTAAACTTTCATCACCACCTTCACGCCCTGTTTAAAACTACTCCCAAGCTCTCTCACTAATTTGACGAGTTGGTCCAAGGAGTATCTTATTCTTCAAAGACAATAATTTAAGGAGAAATTTTGCTAAAAATGAATTCCGAATCAAGTTGGGTAGAGTTGAGTTGAGTATGAGTCGCTAAATTTGTATTGAATATAAATTGATCAAAATGAGTTGAGTAAGTCAATTTGAATTAGATTATTTTCGACTCGATCCAAACCTAAACTTCACAATACTATGACAAATTGCACTTTTGAGGAAACCTAAACTTTCATCACCACCTTCACACCCTGTTTAAAACTACTCCCAAGCTCTCTCACTAATTTGACAAGTTGGTCCAAGGAGTATCTTATTCTTCAAAGACAATAATTTAAGGAGAAAATTTGCTAAAAATGAATTCCGAATCAAGTTGGGTAGAATTGAGTTGAGTATGAGTCGCTAAATTTGTATTGAATATAAATTGATGAAAATGAGTTAAGTCAATTTAAATTAGATTATTTTTTACCCGATCCAAATCTGACACGACCTTTCCATTTGATGAGTCTAGTCAGTGTATCGGGTGCAAGGTTGCAACACTTAAATCGTAAACATTGAGAGCTCTCAACTTTCTATCATTAACTCAAATACATAATTTACACTCTTAGATTAACTATAGCATGTAAAGAGCCTAAAAGTCCAACAAAGCTATTACCGTTACCTAATTAGAAAGTACTTTAAAAACTGTATAATTAATTTAAAAAGTTATTATCTATCTTATCATATAATTAAAAAAGGGAAATAAAATCCTGAGAAATTTATTAAATAGATGGAGGATTTGAAAAAATATATATAAAATTGATGAATATATGATTTCATTTTTTTTCTCCTGCACTAGGCAAAACATGAATAATTTCGTCCAGATTGCGAGTGAAAAATAGAACCGTGGATGACGATAAGAGACGAAGTTTAATGGGGTGGAGACTTCAAAAGAGGTGACAAACCGAATTGGAGATAAAAATTTGGCCAATGAGGAATCGAAAATGTGTAATGGCTAGATTGGTGGTTTGGAAAGGGGAACACGCACATCATGATCTTTTTAGCTGAGTGGATATATATTTTCAATTCATCGAAATGATCGTGATCATGAATTTCATATCAATAAGAACCGCCCCTATCGATAAATAGAGGGACCACGCTCCAAAGAAGGGGGACTTGATTTCGGGAGAGTGCACAGTATACGGCTGAGAATCAAAAAGAGTCCTCTTCCTGCACCTCCGATCGCTAGGCCATCGCGCCTTGACTATCGTAACCCCGCTGCGCGCTGCCTTCACCTTCGGGCCTAAGTACTGCATTTTTTTCCAGCTCCGGCGCTCCTAGCAACCCTTTTGCAATGTTTGGTCGAGCCTCACCGCCGATCCAGCAGTTTCTGGCTTCATAGTCTATTAGCCTTGACGAGGCAAACCCAATGCCCTGCTCGACCGCCGCACCGGCACCCACGGAAGTGTAGCCACCCTCTACCGAAATCCCAGGTGTTCATTGCAGCCTTGACGCCTTGTGCAGTGATTCTCGACGAACACCGGTTCGCCGGGGCCTTGCTTACTGCTTGGGTTGTGTTGCTAGTTCCTGACACTTCAATCGTGCCGCCAAGTCCGCAGGTGAGCCTCTTTGCGCTGTCGGTTTCCTTGTAAGTTTCCGGGCGAAGTCCCAACCGTGCCGGTAGCCTCGGCGTCATCTGCTGCCCTTCAGTCGCTGTTCGTGGTTGGACAACCGTCGTTCTTTGTTGGCCTCACTCTTGCAGCTGCCGGCCTTCTTGGCATCGGACCTTTGAGCCTTAAGGGCGGTTCCTTAATATTGTGTCACGCATTATTCCTGTGTTTCTGCGTGTGATTCATTGAATAAATTTTGCACGAATTGAAATAATATGTCTTTAGATTTTAATGATGAACTCTAATAATACATATATTTAGGTACCTCGTGAGATCCTTTAATCAGCATGCCATGCACATATTTAGAGGTTAGGCCGCATTCATAATTCATATTTTAGGGCTTTCATATTGGTAATGCCAGTTTAGTTTAGAATGCATAGAGATTTAGGATAATCCATAGTTTCATTAAATAAGATCAAATAAAAATGTCATTAACAAATATTTCATCTAGATTTCATTTAGAGATAGGTTTAATTAATCACAAGTCATATCATCCACATCGCCTAGAAAATCATAGATTTCTAGGATTGATTTTTTATCATCACATCATACAGATAATAATTGCATTAGACGCATTACCCACATTGCATAATGTTCATATAGCATAATAAAATATTCAAAGAATTATTATTGCATCATTTAGTTGTTAGTCAAATAATAATTTAACGGCAGCATGTTAAACCGCATGCAGAGTTTTAGGTTTTAAATTTGCTGTTTTTAGAAAATAAGATAAAAATAAATTTTCATATAGTTTGCTTTATACCATAAATTCGTGACATGTTAGTGAACTCAGAGTTACATATATACATTATTTTAAAAGAAAAATACGTCATCTTGCACATAGGATTTAGATTGCTTTTTCATTATTCACGTGGTAACTGAGGTCATGCATATTTAATCGAGTTCATGATTAGTAATTAATGCATGTTCATTTAATAAGAAAATCTTTAAGGTCAACTTGTCCTTTCATTGATTGATGAAAAGATCTCATATAGATTGCATCAATCAGGAGAATCAATTTTGTAAAGTCCAAATTGCATACGGCATGTCATTTGTAGGTTCATGTCATGTAGAATTAATTTTAATTGATATCTCACATGAATAACACTAAAAATTAATTCCATAACATGTGGTTTAGAACACATCATGCATGTCATATAACCATATTATGCATGCATGTCATGTTCATCCCTCACATGTTAGTGGCATAGGAAAAAATTTGACAAAGATTGCATGCAAAACATATTTAAAATAAAGAGAAAAAGTGCCGAAAAAGTTTTAGATTAATCTAACTTAATCAAGTTCTTGAATTCGTGAACTTTTTTTTTTAATTGTAAAGAAAAATGTACTCCCACAAATAAATTGGATGTTGAATCAAGTACAAAGTTACGATTAATAGATTTTGGGAGAGTTCATACTAAACACCATGCTTAGTAATTCATTAGCTTTCCATTGTTAGTTATCCTCGTGGAATGTCGTGACAAATGCTATATTGATAAATAATTAAAAGATTTATGACTAAAGTTTAAGATTTTATTGATAAATCGTTAAATATTTTAGAATTGAATTGATATAATTAAAATATTAGAATTATATTAACCATTGTACAATAATTCATACAATTTGACAGTTGTATGAGTTACACCATTCTTTGTCAATTGGCAAAACCTCGACCTCGAAATTTGAGGCGTTTGTCAAAGAACATTTGCCCACATGATCCCCAACCTTTTCAGGATCAATTTTTCGTATATTCTCAAAAATTAAAGTTGAGAGAAATGAAAAGAAAGAAGTCATGACAAGCTTAGAGAAACGAAAATGTTAAAGAGTTAAATTCAAAGGTTCGTCTCCATGCACATAGACCTATATAAGCTTGATCAAATGGACCTCATATGTGTTAGATTTGTTTGAGTAAATTAAATATTAAACTACGCTTTCATTTAATAATAACTTAAACTTTTAAAACAGTTAGTAATTGTCACACAAAATTTCACAAAACATCAAAGCAGGA
Organism: Eucalyptus erythrocorys; assembly: GCA_014182555.1. Classification (NCBI taxonomy): domain Eukaryota; kingdom Viridiplantae; phylum Streptophyta; class Magnoliopsida; order Myrtales; family Myrtaceae; genus Eucalyptus; species Eucalyptus erythrocorys. Next base: position 32,765,897 of record CM024603.1, on the reverse strand, counting down.
GATAAAGTCCAACCTACGCGTGAGGGAAAGTGTTAGAATAATTAAATATTAAGTCACGCTTTCATCTAATAAAGTAAACTTTTAGAACAATTAGTAGTGATCCCACAAAATCTTATAATATGAAATCCACTAAATTTAATAATTGATGCATCTATGAATGCAAGTAAGAGATATTTATATAGTGATGTGTTATATTATATGTACTAAGTTAAATTCTCAATTTTGTATATGTATTATGTTCATTGAATACTTGCTCATCGGCAATCTGACTGGACATCGAACGGATGGATGATGTCACGCCCCGAACCCCGAGACACGTGAACAACCCGCCATGGTCGTGATATTGCGACATTCCCAGATAGTGTCGCCGACCCAATTTAATTTATTAAGCGCATGCGGAACGTATTAATAAACCCCGACAATTTAAAAACGAGATAGAACAAATAGAACAAAAATCAATTTAATACAAACCAACAAGCTGACATCAATTCAACCAAGGATTACATGCAGCCAAACTGGGTCGGAGTCTACACACTAGGGATCGGACCACTAAAAAGAAAGAACAGTCCTAAGACTACTAAAAAGATTCGATCATCGATCCTCCATCTTCTTGGCTCTGCGACTCCTTGCCCAACTACACCGGCAGTCCACCTGACTCCGCTGGAATCATCATCTACGGCCCTGAAATGTATTTCCCACAACGGGGTGAGACATTGTCTCAGCAAGTTCACCCCTCCTAAGCCCCTATTAGAAAGAAAATACACCCTAGCATGACCTAGCCACACATCAAGAAGACCTACCTCGCAATAGTCCGCGCCTGCAGGCTAGTGCAGTTCATATCATTCAATCACATGACAATTGGCAATTAAATAATCAAAGCACAATCACATCATCAACCAATCAACCACTTGGATCGTCTCAGCGATCAATCGGCTCGGCCGATTACATGTCATTCTAGCACATCAGTCAATGATCCCAACCACGACCCTAAAGATAAACTCAACAATCGGTGGTAATCACGGCCCCACGTGGCACGACCTTCGAAAAGGTGGTTAAACACTAGTGGCATCACGGCCCCACTCGGCACGGCCTCTCATTGGCGATTCAACAACTAGTGGCATCACGGCCCCACTCGACACGGCCTCTCCTAGGCGGTTCATCACGGCCTCAATAGGCACGGCCTCTAATAGGCGGTTCAACAACTAGTGGCATCACGGCCCCACTCACGGCCTCTCATGCAACAACTAGGGCATCACGACCCCACTCTTATCATAAGCGGTTCAACAACTAGTGGCATCACGGCCCCACTCGGCACGGCCTCTCCTAGGCGGTTCATCACGGCCTCAATAGGCACAAACCTCTAATAGGCAAATCAATCATGGCAAAAAATCCCCATCAATTTCTACAATTGGAATTTCTACACATAACCCCTAATTTACGCAATCACACTCAATTCGCCACCAATCAAGTATCAAATTTAAATTCTAACATCACAAAGAGCGATCGACGAAATTCGAACAACCTAGGGCTAAAAATAAATTTTTCCGTTTTTTAATAATATTTAATTAATTTCGTAATATTTTAATATTATTTTAATAATCCGAATTTCGAATATTTAAATAAATCTAAATTAAAATCCAATTATGTCACATCAACACTTAACTTTAATTAAACCATTCTTAACTTTAATTAAACACAATTAAACTTAACCCAATTTCTTAATCCAACTTATAATAAAATAATCTAATCTAACCACCTAAACATACTTAATTCAAACTAAACATACTTAGGGCATAATTAACCGGCTAATCAAGGATTAGTGAGATAAACTCACGGATTTGGACGCCGCTTAGCTCAAACGACGAGGGCGACGCCGGGATCGACTTTCCCTAAAGGTGGGCTCGCATCCGGGGCCGGGAAGGTGGCCAAAACGGGCCCGAAAGGGGCTGCCATACCCATTTTTGGTCTCCACGGTTTGCTGCTGTGTTCGGCCGAGGAGGGAGGAGTTGGACGGCGGCCGGTCGTGCGTGCGGGCCGATGGGCGGCGGCGTGGTGCGCGACGCAACATAAGCGGCGATGGGCGGCACGGCTAGGGACGGCGACGAGCTGGGTGTGTGGCTGCTAGGCGCGAGGGGGACTGTGGGACGACGAGGCGAGGCGGAGGGCGAGGCGGCACGACTTGCGGGGCGGGCGGCGCGACGACGGCGACGGCGAGGCGGCGGTGTCGACGATGGGGGTGGCGGACGGCGAGCGGTTCTCCCCCTGGCCGAGCTCCCCTTCCCCCTTCCTCTCTCTCTCTTCCCAAGCTTGAAGATGACTCTCTCTCTCCTCCTTTTTCTTTTTCTTTTTCCTTTTTTTCTTTAATTCCTCTAGTAGCCCACCATGACATCATAGTGATGTCATGGTCCACTATCCTCCCTCAACCTCTTCAATTGGTGCAATTTCTTTCTCCACCGAGGTCCAAAACTTTGCGCGCTTAATTTCTTCAATTCTTCTTTCAATTAAGTCCAGTTGAAGTCCATAAAAATTAATCCAATGTCCCCATATTTTAATTCACACATTGGCTCGTCCATAGAACCAATTTAAATCCTAAAAGTACGACCATAGGCGAACCTTATAATTTCTCTTAATTCAATTCAAATTGACTCCCATAAAATCAATTGATGTCTCACTTATCAAATTGATTATTTTCTCTATCCAAAAATCCCTCATATTCCTCAATTTCACAATCCCCGGCTTCAACTGAATGAAAACAACCTTATTTATCCAGTCGAAATTAGGATCCAAAAATCGGGATGTCACAGATGACGCAAGAGCTACTAGATGACTATAAAATGACCACGTCTCTTTCATATTTGGGCCCACATGTTGCTTTGAAGACCGACTTTAAAGGGTAGCTTACAACACATGAAGGAGAAGAAAAAAGGGTGATTCGTTCGTTTTTAATTTCATGTTACCTAACATCACGCATGCTTGACGGTGTAAAACTCCTAATTGGGCCGGCCATGCGGCACGTGGCACGCGATAGCGTGGTCCAAGAAACATGATTTTTTTTTTCCACCCCCTCTTTTTGCGTTCTTGATCTCTGGTTCCAGTTGAGTCCAACGCAGATTTTAAACGTGGACTTCAAGAAACTCCATTTTGTCAAGGCAGAGTAGATTCTAGGAAACTCCCTTTTTCTTATTTTTTAAATTGTCTTTTATTTATTTTGGGCCTAATCTTGGAAACTTATTTTAACCCTTTACATTGGATCGAGAATTGACCAAGACTTTTTCATTTTGACGAGAAGCACCTTTCACACTGATCAAATCATGTTGGGTTGATGTGGTTTTTAAAATTCTCGTTGTGTCCTTCCTCAAAACTCGAGCTTAAAATCAATCTTTTACTTTAACAAACATAAAAAAATTCCCAAAAGCATACGAATAAAGGACATTAGAGGATACGCCAATACTTTTTCAGAGTACATGACAAAATAATTTATATTTTTCTTGCTCGAACCTAATCTATACATTGTGCCGGCCTCATATATAGCCAACGTAGATAAAATTGGTCCATTTAAAACCTGAGCAAGACGAGATACTTTTTACATTGAATTCAAAATCTATGAGCATGGACGGAAATATATGATAAAGAGTAATTGAATTACGGATATTTTTGTTTGCTTCATTGAAGAAGCGTATAATAAGATACGGAGCAAATGAATTAGTATATAATGTATATTATTTACAGCACGTTCGTTCGAACTCGTTTTCTCAATGGTTTACCGTTATTTACTTCCGACGACAAGTATTACAAATTTGACCACGTCGCCACATTTATCTCCGAGTCAGATCGTACCGCGTCGCCGGTCAGCCCCGCGACTTTTCAAACAGCTAGTCCTATCCAAACTCGTCGAAGGCGACGGCGGCGTCGGCGTCCCACCACCGTTCCGCATCGGCTCCCGACGAACCCTCCACCGGCGAGGCGACATTCCTGAGGTCTCCGACCGTCACCTCGCCGCCGGCGCTCGGCTCCCACTCGGCGACTATGGCGGGGATCCGGAACCCGACCCGGCTGTCCCAGACGTTGAGCGCGATCTTCCCCAGGTTGTTCAGCCCCGCCGACACGACGGACACGGGCGACCTCGGCGACGCCAGGACCTGGCAGAACCTCCCGACGAACTCTCCGTTCGCGTCCTGCAGCCGCAGCAACCGGCTGTCCGACCTGTCCCAAAGCTTCACGACGCTCTTGCCCAGAACGAACTGCGACAGGTTGTCGGCGAAGCTACGACGCCGCCGGAGCTGCGAGCCCCCGGAGCCCGCGACCCGGAAAAGGAAGTCCCCATGCGAGCGGTCGTCCGGGGAGGAGGAAAGCTCGTCTTCGTCGGACCGGCCGTCGTCTTCTTCCGACGGTGACGACGAGCACGTGTCGTCGTCGTCGCTATCGTCGGAATCGGAGACAAGAGGCTGCTGAGCCGCGAGGGGAGCGCTCTTCAGGAATCCAAGAGGCGAGAACTTGACGACTCGGTGGAACAGCGTGCCGAAGCACGCGAGCGTCGCCAGAAAGATGGCGCTCCATTTGCAGACTTCGAGGGCTTGCGAAACGAATGCTTCGTGAGACCACGATCGAGACAAGATCTGAGAAAGAAAGGGTGGGTTCTGCAAAAGATTCATCAGCCAAGAATGCGAGGCTTCGAGGAGGAGGAAAGAATGGAGCTTTCTCTTTTTTCCAGAGGTTTTTTGATGCGGGAATTCGCGTTGGATATGCGAAGGAGAACGAAAGCTAGAAGGGGAGATGAAACAGGAGTCGTGCCGGGGTTTATAAAGAAAGTCAGACAAAGGGAGAACGGATAACGACAGAGTAACAGTAGGTGATGCGGGGACGGAAGGCCTTTCTTCGAGCGCGTGACGTGGAGAAACACGAGTGGCCCGCCGAGGAATATTCCGTCCACGTCGGAAGGAGAGGGCTCCAGGCTTTCTCGGGAAAAGCCAAGGAAGAGATCGAGATGGAAGCAGCTGAGTCAGCCGTGACGATATGGCTGCTTCTGTGTATCACGTGGTCGAAAAAGCGGAGGGCGAAGTTCTTGGATAAGTGACTTGGATTTATCCATGTGGGGTTTCGCCTTGCTTTCGAGACTCTTAGGTTTGATGGGGAGAAATATGACGTCAAATTGGTCAAGTTAACCTAACCGAGAATGAAAGGTAGATGTTAATGCATGCTTAAAAGGAAAAAGATCTTGTGGACTTTTAGAGGATGGATTATTAGAGTCTTGACCATAAAAGCGATGTCCACAGGATATGCAATTTCGCCGACCCTTTCGAACGAGACGGTTTACTAGTGTCATCAATCACCGGATGTTGGCGTTGTCTCATGGATCTGGCGCGAGGCTTATTGATCCTATGGCTGAATATGTTGTATGGACTTCCGTAGATCTAGAGACATTTCATTCTAGCATGAGTAACTTCTTTCATCACTCCAATGGGGTTGCTGGTAATTTTTCGAGTGGCGCAATCGTGTAATGATATGGACGATTGCGAATTTACTATGGTAATAAACCACTTAGGTGGCCCCAAGGGAGTTGTCTGCTTGAGGACTCAATTCAATGACCGTGCTTCATTGGACCTCGAGTCCCTTCGAGCATTTAGGTTTCTAGTTTACCTTACTATTCATCATCTTATTCCGTACGCAAGATTGTTCCAGCGCCTCTCCCTCGCTCACTCGCATTCAGGTGCTCTAAGAATCTGATTTGTCATCGACTGTGTTCAATGCGCTCAGGTCGAAGTAGTTGACTCATTGAAATGGCCATGGATCCTTAGCATAGAGGGAGTCCAGATCTTTTAGAAGGCACAGACATTCGTTAAGAACTTTTGCCATTTGCCATATGCGAATAGAAGAAAGAAGAAGAGCGGTCGCCAGTTATCTCATCCAGCAGCCAAAGAAAAGCGAAGGAAGGGTGCCGTGTTATTGGCCCTGCCTGAAGAGCAATCATCGCTGCATATCAGTATCTGGATAAACTTCGCGGAAAAACTTTCGGTGAGGTTCGAGACATAGGTGAGTCATACATTGAACTCTGAGCAAAGAAAGAAAAAGGGCCAAAATGTGACCGGCAATCCTTCTATCCATAAGTGGTCGTCTTCTAATTCCCATCGCTCACTATCCTGCCAAAAGAAGTCATTACACCATGTCATGCTTATGCAGTATTAACTTCTTACTTGCATTAGTTACCAGAATAAGAGCAGCAGTTCACAGGACAAGATGAACTCCTCAGTCGAGACTGAAAGCATGAATTCATATGGCAAACGTTTAGCACATGAAGGCAAGCATATACTGACTAAATACTGATAGATAAAAGGCTTGTATCAAATATATTGTATTCCTTCAAATAAACCTCTGATTAGCTCAAAGTGTAACCTCCTACTTTCAGTCCTAACATCTTTGGCCTAATTCACGGTTGTGAAGCAGAGCAAATCTTGAAAGGTCACTGAGTTTGTTTGACTTTAAAGTCCAATGCTTTGCTCGCATATAGCAAGTACAACCAAATGACCCCTACGCTTCCTCTTATTTGCAGATTTGCTGCAACTCTCTATCCATTCTTTCCTTAATATGTGCAAATAATTCACATTCACAATTAACTGAGTTTTGTTTCCATTCAACATGAACAACCAGAAAATGATTGAGAGGCTATAGTAGAGAGATGGAACTAAGGCATAGGTGATAGTCCTCTGCAACAAAATTCAGGCAATATAAAGTCACTTTGAATTATATCTAGGAACTGGCAAAGACCCCAGGTGGAGGCAAGATTTGATTCAAGAGCATCCCTTATATTTGTGACAGCATGCTGTCAATAGAAACCTTTGTCACATGAGATAAGTTGAAGCTGTAGGCTGTTACCTCTATTCTGGTTTCCTCACCACAAGCACTGGGCATTTGGCATATTGAACACAGTAGTTGCTCACACTCCCGATTAGAGCCCTGTTATGGCACTATGGTTAGGATACGTTCATTATCTGAACCTTAAGCATAAAGAGCCACAAATAACAGAGCAAATCTTGCAAATTTGCAGAAGAAGTTAAGAGTTCGTTAAATTTAGTTCTCAAAGTGACAAGAAGCAGAAATTGCAAATTCAGGATATTCAGAAAGCCAGAGAAAATTAAGCGCACACTCAATTAGTTAATGTGAATTGCATTGAAATTATTAAGAATGTATAGCATAACTCCAGAAAATCTCAGCAGCTACTTCACAAATGGAAGTAAGTACCAGAAGAAAAATAACATCGTGTCTCATCTGACGAGTGCTTGTGGATATGTATGTAATGATTTATTCATGCGGAACAGTTTTTTTAGCATCTACTTAGCACATACATCCCATTGATTCACCACTAAAGTCATCGTCCGATAGTTCTTTTCCATGTTTTAGTCCTTCTCCGTGTTCATTGCAGATGTACTAACTATCATAAGCATACAATGGGAAACCTCAAAATTGTATCTCTGCACAAACTAATTGACAGCATTTATAGGTTTATCATCAAACTGTCTCATTGAGGAAGAGAGAATAGGAATCAGAAAGCGCACCTTCTTATCTTTCCAATTCCACGCTCCCCCATAACGAGAAGACTAACATTGTACTTTAGAACAGCATCGCATATGGCCACTTTAGGATCCCCGACATCTGCAATTGTTTCGGCCCTTACCTGTATTTAGAGAGACTACTGGCATAAGACAGAGTGCTCCTACAGTGCTGGAATTTCGAAGCTACGAGAGCAATTCTCTACAACAAGAAAAATCAAATCTAGAGGGATGGTCTTTACCAAAAAAAAAAATCTAGAGGGATGGCAGAGAACAAAACCGACGCTTCACTACTATCTTGAGGATCAAAAGAAACTTTTCTTATTTTTAGAGCAAAGTCCCTTTCCCTTTCCTTGACTGACAAAAATTGAAGGAATCATGCATACTGCTATTAGATAGCCTCATAGTATCAGTGTGCTCTAATGACATTCCCTATTTAGCCTGGACAATTTCTCATAGTTAAAGACGAGTCAATCAGCCATATAAGAAAGAAACATGTTAAGTTATAAACTGTTCGCATTATCTAAAACGATCATAGGAGGCAATAGCATACCCAGAGAAGCAAATTGACCCTAGAGAATCTGTTCAATAAGTAGTAGCAGGAAACTATAGCAGAAATCAATTCTTTAGGCACTCATCGCTACTGCTTCAACACTAGAGTACTGTAGACTTCAGCTATTAAGTTAATTAAGATAGTCCACTTTTCAATCACTCAATCATGTCCTTTCGCACTGGATCGCTATAATCCCTTGTTACTGAAGAAACAGAGGAAGTGTAGAAATAGCAATACCCCTCGGTTAGCACAAATCTCCTTGGCTTTGTCCAAGTAGGCCGAAGTGAGCTTCTGGCTGTTTGCTTCGACAGACTTGACAAGGTCCGGAGCTGCAACACGGCATACACGAGTCAGCTAGCGAGAAGAATTTGTATGAATTGGTGGATTTCTCGAATAACAACGATTATCCCGATCTAGAGAGAGAGAGAGGAGGGGCTTAACTGGGTGAAACAGAGCAATACACGCGAGCAGAGCTGAGGGAGGCTTGGAAAGTGCTGACGGGCCGAGGAGGAGGGTGAGCCATGAAGATGAGGAGCGTGGACCGCTCGACGGACTCCTTGAGGTTGTCGAGCACCCACATGAGCGCGTAGTGGCTGTAGTCGCTCTCGTCGATCGCCAGCATCACGTTCCTGTCGGAGCCATTAGCCAGCAGCACATTCGCCATTCTCGCGGCAGGAGTCTCTCCGAGTCTTCCTTCAGGGTTTAAGCACGGAGCAGGCGCCGACGGAAGATGAATATTGTGTTCTTGCAGAATTCGGACGGGTAGAGAGATATTTTATACCCGAACACTAATGTATGCATTTGTCTGTACAAGCGACAGTGTAGGTGGGGTCAAGGTTTGGAGAAATTGCGCGGCTTGCGCCCCTCCCGAAAAGGTCGCTGAGAAATCAGGTGGCGGGAACTTCAGGTGAGAACCACCAGTCAACCGTATGAATTTCGGAGCTCGACCTGGTCATCAATGGGGAGACGCCGCCCTCGCCAACCGCTTTTTCTTGGGAGTTTCAAGGGCCAAATCCCAGGAAACAAAGCCCAGCAGTTTCAACACAACGAGCTTAGAAGTTTCAAAATGAGAAAATGGCATATATAGTTTTCGAACTTTGACCAAATATATAATATGACTTATGTACTTTTAATTTTCTCAATACGGTCTATGAACGATAACTCAATATGCAATGGAGTTTCCAAAGTTCTAATTCATTCACTGTGATCATTAAGCTATATGGTTAATGAATATTTTCATATAAGTTAGAGAATAATTTTAGCATGTATTAAAAGTCCATGAACAATATTTAATAAATTATAAGTTTGGGAATCATATTACATATTAGATTAAAGTTAAAAGCCTATATTGCACAAGTTAAAAGTTTATGAACTATATTGTACGTTGAGCGAAATTTAAAAGATTGTTTTGTCATTTTCTCTTTAAAAAATAAGGAACAACTTTTTATGCTTGCAAAAATTAACACGGTCTTTCTAATGTCCGGAGAAAAGCACGACCATTTACTCTCGATACCCTTTAAAAATGATCTGTCAAATATGTCTTAATATTCACGCATGGACTAACTTTGGCATCGATTAAGTTCTTCGTACAAAAATGAATTGCCATTAAAAATCTTAAATGGCAGCTAGTGTGGACGACAATTGTGATATTTTGCCACGTCATTGTGCATTTTTATATAAACTTATTCTCTCCCCAAGTTTAAATTTAATTAAAATAATGGCGAGAAATCTCTTTCCCAATTTAAGTTTAAATATAATATTTTCTTCGCCAATCTAAATCACTTATTAAGCACATTTGAAAAATTAACCTTCAAAATAATGGTCACCTAAATTGCAGAAAAAGGCACTGAGTCGAAATTATAGGGAAAGACAATCAAGGGACAATGAACTATCGATTTTTTGTTCATGTTAATCCTTCCGTCAATGTTGGAGAGTTTGCATGGGGAAGAACGGAGATAAGCCGGCAAGATGAACACATTTGAAAGGTCAAATGATCAGTAGTGCTTTTACCTCTTAATTTAAAACTGATTATATTTAAATCAGTGTAAGCAAATCCTATTGCATCTTTTATTTTCGGGATGAGTTGACTACTGCAACTCCTTAAGTTTCTACATTACTTTGTGATCTGAGAAACGAAAATGAGGCTCTTCAAGCTGATTTCTTCACAACAAGAAGGGGGCACTTGGCATTGTGGACGCAGTAATCGCTCACACTCCCCAGAAATGCTCTGTTACAACGAGCAAGCATTGTCATGAGAAATAGAGAGACTTGTAATCCTTTTCGTTGTGCTAGAAATTGAAGGACTCAAGGAGATGATTGGAGGGACAATCCCAACATGCAGTGATCCTCAAGAAAGCACTCAAGACAAGTTCGAGGAGCTCAGCAACAATAAAACTCAATAGTCCTATAGTCGTGAGCATTGAATCTGTCCTGACAGAACACCTTCAACAAGCTCTGAATATGATTAGGGGCGAACTTCTATCAAATTACAAGCCAAAAGGATCCAAAAAGACTGATAGAGAAGGTATGGTCCAATCCCAGAATCAAGAATTTCGAGTTAGCATTCTCAATAGAAGAAAAACAAAGAAAAATCAGCCAATCCCAATTCAAAGCAGCCCATCAGTGGAAGCATTCGACCGTGCAACCAAACTGGTAGGCGGATTGAGGCATAACTTGTAGGACTAAGGGACAAACAAGAACAGGCATACTAGCAAGGAAGAAATGCGCAGTCCTTTAAACTATCCATTTGACAATCTAATGAGACTTTCAGGAAGGTGATACTAACCTTCGAATGGCTCCCTGACCATGAGTTCCCAAAATTAGTAGCTGAACATCGAGCTTCTCCACTGCCTCACAGATCGCTTCTTTGGGTTCCCCAACTTCTGTGGCCATCTCAGCAAAATAATCTACGTCAAGGACTAAACCTTAAGCTGGACATAGTTTCATGGATGTAGGCCATAATGCTAGACCAACATATTAAATCAATTGTCTTGAGGCAATGGCACCGCGCTATGTGAATCACACAATACACACCATTTTTTCCGTTTCATGCACATTGGACCGCGACTGCATTTAACTTGCTGTTGCAAGAGGAATTGGAATTATGTCATGACCTCTCATAAACACTCATTAAGTAAAAGGTTCAACTTTCTGAACCAAAGCAGGTCAACGATAAACAGTCCATAGGACAGAGAGTGACTCGATCTTGGTCCAGCTTATCATTGGAAATCAACGAAACAGATACACAGTTGTCACCCCAGAGGGTGCGGCACAACATGCAGTGGGCCATTAAGTTTGACAAAATTGAGATGCCTGAGACTGCAGGGACTTGACCCCAAAGCGACATTGGCATGAGTTCTATTCAGCTTCCGGAGCACAGTATCACAGTCATCTTGTTAAGCACTATTGCAGAATCATCTAATCCTCTATTTTCTTCATTGTCACGAGACTCAAGACCTTTCCTGATCCATTCACGTGATCGGTAAGAACAATCAACCCTGAACCCGCAATGAGCGATGAAAGAGCACCGATGAGTTTGAGGCCAGTTCGATTGCTGATACTCACTATAAGTATACTCATTGACTACTTAAAAGGAAATACTATTACCATCTACCTGATGTACAGAAAAATAAATACATACTTAAAGATTGCTAACCTATTACTCTGGATTAGCTGCATCTAACTATTGGAAGAGGGGTTATTGCGTGATATCTATATCATCTCCAGAATAACAACCAAAGGTCGTATCACCAAGAGTTGTTTAGCTCATGTCCTAACATATGCATATTTATTCATGACTACAACACTAGTCCGCTTTGGCTCAGAAGCATTAGAGATGCCAAAAAATGTAATAAGTGAATTGAAATTAGCTAAAGGAAGTGCCCGTACCCCATGCTTGGCACGGATCTCTTTTGAATTCGCTAGCAAAGTGCGCTTCCTCTGATCTTCTTGAAGATCGCTGATCAAATCCACGGCTGTCAAGACATAATTTACCGAGAGCACAGAAGCACCATTCGTAAATTGCATGAACTGGAGAAAAAAATGAAGCAAACTTCAATTGTTTAGGAATGTTCAGTCTTGCGAAGCTAGAAACGAATACACAACTGAACTCGAGCAGGGGTTGAGCAGGGAAGAGGAGGAGGTGAGTCCCAGAGAACGTTTGGCCCAGGTTCTGGAGCGCCCAGCGAAGAGCGTGGTGGCTACACTCGCTGTCGTCCATTCCCACCATCACCACCGCCTACTTCTTCTTCTTGTCCATCTCCATCTCTCTCTCTCTCTCTCTCTCTCTCTCTCTCTCTCTCGAGTGAAATCAAACGTGTTAGTTTTAAGTCTGCGTAGGACGTGCGAGACATCATCTCGATTAACGACTTCTGTCTTGCTGTTTGTCTTCGAGCCGCAGTCTCTGCGCACAAGGGTTGTGAAGTGAAGTGCATTGCTTCCATGTAGAATGCCCCTTGGGTTGGGTGGGTTCTTGGATGAGCGCCAGACGGAAATCCTGCGTCGTTCCATGTCACCATGGCTTGGGAAGTGGCAGGAGTGATCATATGTCCCTCGAAATTGAACATTGCCAACTTGTAAGTTCGTCTTCCCGTCAAGTGGTTTCCACAGAATGGCGACTACAATCTTTCTAAGAGGAAAGCAGCACATATTAAACATTAGTTTCTATAAAATGTCGAGTGTTTAAAAAAGGTAGGAGATAGAGACACGCACTGGGGCGGATTGCTCGGCCGACCCTCGCAAGAATTTTCATACCCTAATTATGTCGGAAATTTCCATCTTGGTTAAGTCCCACCATCGGCAGCCAAAGATGGTGGCACCTGACTATCCTGACTCCTCATAAATTCTCACCTGAACTCTTCTCGACCTCTGTCCCCGTGTCTTCTCCGTCCATCTCATCCCCTCATTCTCGGGGGTTGTGTCGAGCTGAGGTCATCCATGACGGCCTGTGACCTCAGATCAACACAGAGAGAGAGAGAGAGAGAGAGAGAGAGATCGTAATGAGCAGGGAAGAAGGGGGTCGACAACATTGATGGTGGCGGCACAGACGACGGTTAAATGCCGAAGGGATGCAAGTCGAAACGGATGGTGCAAAAAATACGATATGTAGGTAAATTAGGGATTTCTGAGGTAATTTTTTTGGTCGGTATAATTTGGTCGTTTCTGTTGTTGGGCTTTGGTAGAGGATGGGAACATGCATTTCTAGAAAGTAGAGATTGTAAAGTGACAAAAGTGCGAGAAATGATGAGGGTTTTATATACTTTCCCTAGGTAGGAAGAAACATACGGTAATTTCATATGGTCTGCAGCCATCGGTCGTTGATCATGTGGGCACCTTCTTTATAGATATGACATGATCATCGCCCGTGATATATTTGACTTTGGGGTCCGGGTTTGAGCAAGAGTTTCTTCCAACTACATGCTACCCTAACCTAGACCGTGGTAGGCGAACCTGACTGGAGAACCGGATGCTTCATTGCAATATGGTGGCATTATTCAAGGACATTCTCAAATGGAAACTTCCATAGGCTCCTTAGTAAAAAGGCCTTACCAGATGCAAAATGGACAATGTACTATCCAATCATTGAAATTCGCCATCAAGAATGGTAGAAGGATTATTGATGACAAGAGTGATAGAACGGTTAATAGTGATTTTACAAAATCTTTGATCTCCTAAAATTTTACATGATATCAAAGTAGGCGATCGTGAATTTGAATTCTTCTAAGTTCCTATTTGTTGATATCTTAATATTAAACTATGCATTTATATAATAATTTAAGTTTTTAGAACAATCGGCACTAACTCCACAAAATATATCCACATGGTATAGGAGCAAGATTACAATGACCGGCTAAATAAAAATCTTCAAACAATTTTGAACAGTAAAAAAAGAAGACAAGGACCAACAGAGCCATTTTATATTGCTAAAACAGCACAAGAATTTCGAATACTACCCATCGAGTTTTCCCATCAATGATTGAATGTGGTATATCTGATAATATAGAAAACTTACTACTGGTGAGTACCCCTTACCACGATAAAGATTCTATTCTCACAGTAAGATAAAATAAAATAAAGAACATACGAGAACCAATTCCAAGGAATAATGGTAAATAAGGGGAGGATGGCGGTCCGTGCTTCCATAATTGCTACATCCTTTTTAGATGGAGATGCCAGAATGCGGGTACTGCAGCATTGATCTCACAACAACGTACGATGGAACAACGGAGGAGATGGGGAAAACACAAAGGACGGCGTCGAACTGACTTCACCTCGTCCTTTCCTCGTCTCTGGCTTCCCCGGCGGCCCCGCGAGAGATGCCCCCCTTCATTAAAGACCCCCGACTCCAGAGCTCTCCTGCGATCTGGTCCACACTTTTTACCCACTTGGTTGGCAGGAACAAAATGCCGACTGCCCCTTTCGTTTTTAGATGATTTATGATGCACTAGCTACCCGCGATTTTATGGATTGAAGGGATGGGATTCACCTCTGTTTTTTTGTTTCTCTTTTCTCATTATGTTACGAAACTTTGAAAAGTATTTTCGAATTTCAGAACGAGAATTGCCAGAAAAGCCGAAAGAAGCTAAAAAGAAAATCCCTCGTGAAACGACCCTTGGTGAGATTGGGGCTCGACATTCGAATTTATTATCTTGATATTAAATAAAGACCGTGTCTCTAAACTCCTTATATTGCCTTTTCTTGTTTAGGTTATTTTCATCTACGTTTGTTACTTTTATTCCTCATAAGTTCAGGGGAATTGGACTGTGGTCATCTTACTTTCTATCTCTGAAAGCATCAAAAGATAGTGAAAAACAATCTTTAACTAGGAAAAATGTATGCATATTGAAATGTTTCTCGTTAATAGCAGAGACAATTTCACAAATGGCTTGTGAACTTTAATCTAGTATGTAATATCATCTTTGAACTTTTAATTTGTTCAATATAATCTCCGAACTTTAATTTAACGTGCAATGTGCAATATTATCCCTAAATTTTTAATTTGTTTAATATTTAACTTAATACGCAATATCATTCATAAACTTTTAATTTGTTCAATATGATTTATGAACTTTTGGTAAATGTCTAATCTAGTTCATAAACTATATGTGTCTAATTTTTTTTCTAATTTGTTCAAGTTAACGGAATTTCCAAATTGGGCTTCAAATCTAGTAAGTTTAAACAGTAAATCAAATAATAATATTCAACGTGAATTATCGACACTAAATAAATTAAAAATTCATGGATGATATTGTATATTTGATCAAAATTTAATTTAATTTTTTTTTTTTACTAAGACTACTTCCATGCTTCTCTTATGTCGTGCCATATTGTTGTCAAACATGAAGCAAAGAAGTCATCTCTCTTTCCCCATTATTTTCATGCACATCTGACTCTTTCAATCGTGGGTTTAACATAACCTTGACTTAGCAATTACAATTGCCAAATGTCATGTGATGAACAAAAAAAATAAATAAATAAATAAAACGAATTAAAAAACCATGAGGCTCAAAAGATCTAATGCTAGATCCAATCCACTCCCTCGTCAAGCCGTACCTCCCCTTAAAACTTGTTAATCATGCTTTTGCTTTGGGACAGCTAACATGGTTTTGGAATAATTCAGTGTGATGTGACCTCATTGACATCTTCCACCCTCCTTCTATTTCATTACCTGGTCTGTACATTGTGATCGGACGGCTGCACCCAATTTCTCATCATCCCCTTCTCACTTTGTCAAGAAATGACTTCTTTCTTAGTAACAAATGAATGGCTTGTGATCTTCCTCCTAAAAGCATCTTGGAACCAAGCATCTTCAAACAGTTTCTCATCAACGGGTTTATCATGAATTTGGAATTTTGCCTAAAGCCCTTTCGATAACCTTAATCAGAAAAACTAGGAAACAAAAATGGGGAGATGTCTTGAAAATTCTGCATCTTCAATGTCTTAAATACAGAAGTAGATAGACAAATCAAAAACCACAAAGTCAGGACTATAACCACGAAAATTGACCAGGGATGGCAATTCGAGCGGTGTCCATATATGCTCACTACCCATTTTCGGATGAGGCATGGAGAAATCTGCAATTGGCGAGTTTTAGGGATGAAACCGGAACCAAAGATATTTTCATGCATATGGACTGGCGTAACGATGAATCAAGCTATCCTCGTCCCGACCTTGCTTGTATTACAGACTTTTATTTATTTATTATGCTCTAATCTAGAAATTATAAGTTCTATTCTAGGAATGGTATAGATGGCATTTTTTCTAAACTAAAACTATTGTTAGTCATTCTTTCATTGAAGGTAACTAAGTCCAGAAGATGCTAGCGTTGAGCAAGTTTCTTGAGGTGACAGGGGAACGCACAACTTCCCCCTCATGCCACCCAGCCTCACCTCCATTATCATTCCTTGAAAAATGTTACAATGTTCCCACTAAAATAAGTGAAATGAGCGATTTTTTTTTTTTTTTTTTTTAATGTAGCACAAGGAAAGAGCCAAATGTGAGTATTATAAGAATGAGGTTAACAAGCGCCCTAAAACACTCTTTAAACATACTTAATTAAGGATTCTATTAACAAGTGTTCTCGTGGCACTTGTTAATCATACTTAATGTCTTGTTTTTCAATGTAATAATTATATATATATAGGACAATAAAAAGACTGTTTTGGAAACTAGGCACTTTTTAACTACTTAACAAGTATCTTGGCACTCCAAAAGGATTCCTTAATTAATACTACAATTTTTCAAAACAGTGATCATAGATAACAAAAGAACAGCCAATAAATTGATGGCTGCAACACTTTCATTAATTATTTACTTTAACTAGTGAACAACATCAGAAGAATGGGAAATATATATATATATATTAAAAAAGGAAAAATGAGAGAAAATAGAGGGAGAGAGAAAGAAAGAGAGAGAGAAATTAAAGTGGTTAACATTGGAAACCCACATAGGGGTAGATCCTTTAATAGCCTTTCGGTGCTTAAATTCAACGGCTTCCTTTCCCTTTTTCCCTCATCACGGGCCAAAGCTCTATCATTTGGGCGTTGGTGTCGCCTCCTTTCCTCCCTCCCTCCATCCATCCATCTCGTCTCCTTCCTCCCCCCTCCGATTTCTCCATCCAACCCGTCGTCATCCAGATTTTCCCCCTCTCCGCCTGCACCCGCCGCTCGCTCGGACGAAATCCCAAAAGCTTCGAAAGCTGCAAGTTTGCTGACTCCTCTCTGTCGCCGCTCCTTTTGACTCCAGAATCCCCACCTCCTCCTCCTTTTTCTTTTTTCAAACCCTCTTCGCGCTTCCCCACTTACGTACCGCCGAAGATGCGGCGGGCTCCGTTCGCCTTTTGAGAGGGAAAGAGCTCGGGGGGAATACTCTCTCTCGGCTCTGCTGTGGCAATGGCGATCGACGTTTGCTCGGAGATATCGAGCCCCGGTCTGCTCAGCCCTCGAATCTCCTTCTCCCACGATCTCAAGGAATGCGGCGACGCCGTGCCCGTCGAAGAAGACGGCCGCGGGCGCCGCGAGCGGCTCGACCGGTCGCTGCTGGACTCTGACTTCGACTTCTGCGTTGGAGCTTCGAGTTTCGTCCTCGAGCTCTCCTCAGCCGACGAGCTCTTCTCCGACGGCAAGATCCTCCCGGGCGAGATCAGGAGGGACAGAGGGGTAAGTGCCGATCACAGTAATTGTCGTCGAATACCGCCGTCTCGTCCTCCTCCTCCTCGTCCTCGTCCTCCTCCTCCATCTGGGACTCCGGTTTCTAGTGCCGCGTTCACGGAGAAGAAGAGTCTGAAGGAGCTCCTGTCGGACAGCTTCGACGACGACGACGACGACGACGGCAATGACGAGGGGGATGAGAAGCCGCCGCCGAAGCCGTTCTGGCAGTTCAAGCGCAGCAGCAGCCTCAATTGCGACGTTGCCAAGAGCAAAGGACTGATCCGGTCGCTGCAGTTCCTCTCGCGGAGCAACTCCACCGGTTCAGTTCCGAATCCAAAGGACAAATTCCCCGTCAAGGATAACCCAAGGCAGAATTTGCAGAAACAGCCCTCTGTCTCAAGCCGAAGATCGTCGTCGGACTCATATCAATCCTCCTTCGGCATGCCATTTTCGTACGGCCCGTCGCAATCGCAGAAGCCCCCGACGAAGAAACGATACGGGCCTGGCGTGAGGGTCAATCCCGTATTAAATTTTCAGCCCCACATCACGATCGGGACAGTGAGCTTGTTCGGGCTCGGCTCACTGTTCTGTAATGGCAAGGTCAGGAAGAAGAAGAAATGAGCAATCATGATTAATCCGTTTTGTTAATTTTTGCATGATGAACACAGAGAGAGAGAGAAAAAACAAGAAATGAGCTTTTTAATTTTCTTCTGGTTTTGGTGCACATGTTCAGATCGATCTCGTGGGGGTAGATCTGGTGCTTGATGGAATTAGCATGTGATAAGGTTCTCGAAAAATTCCAAGGAAAGATATAATGTACGTGTCTCTGCTGCCGATGCATGTTTAAAGATCAGGTTTTGGTTTCTTCTTCTGCCGCTAATGAATGATTTGAGAGAGAAAACTACAGAGGAAAACAGAGAGAGCAGGGGAACTGGTCCATGATGCATTTTGCACATCGGTATCAACGTGTCCTGGACACGGGAGACACTTGAACAAGGGCTTGCCCTTTCGTGACACCATCCCTTTGCTTTTCCTCACTCTCTTTCCTTGCTTTTTTTTGGGTCAATAATTAATGTGGGTTGTCTCTTTTGTTCTTTTCTGCTTTTGATTGGGAGCTCGCTTAGCAGTTTGCTCTTTTCTTTATTTGGGGAGACTGAGTAAGGATGGTGATGGGGTCATGGTGTGTAGGGGCCTTTTTTGTTTTTGTCCTTCTTTTTGTCTAGGATTGGAGGGAATTTCACAAAGGGGTTTTGGGAAAATTGATCGAGTTGACACTTTATCTAACAATGAGTGAATAAGAAATAAGTGGGTGAGTTTATTTTGGGGTTAGCTTAGCTTAGCTTGCAGAAAGAATCCTGGGCTTAGCTTGCATAAAGAATCCTTGGAGTGGAGATATGATTCGATGGATA
Organism: Eucalyptus erythrocorys; assembly: GCA_014182555.1. Classification (NCBI taxonomy): domain Eukaryota; kingdom Viridiplantae; phylum Streptophyta; class Magnoliopsida; order Myrtales; family Myrtaceae; genus Eucalyptus; species Eucalyptus erythrocorys. The sequence continues at coordinate 32,746,744 of CM024603.1, read as the reverse complement.
TTAGTCGGTAGTTACTAGTTAGGTGGTCATTAATAGAGAAATTAGGATTTTGTTAGGCTCAGTATGTTTTGTGATTTTTCTTTTTTGAGAAAACATTTTTCTCATTTTCTCGACGTGTAAATTGTCTAGAAAAACAAGTTTATGAAAAATCAATGCTTAAATTCACGAAAAATGATTTTCTATTTAAAAAATCGAAAATCATTTTCCCAATATATAACTAGATATTAACATTTGGACAAGGGACTTCATAGACCCTTGGCAATGAGACGGCATTTTGAGGTCAGGACTAGGTCCATCGAGGCTTAACCCAACTCCATACAGGTTGTGTTCATCTAAGTGGGGCTTGGGACAATGGACATAGTAGCGTCGAGGTTAGGCCTTATATCCTGAAGACCGTGCCCAGATCCTTGACGACTCCCAAGCCTAGATCCCTTACGCTTGTGCCCTAATCTATTGATGTCGAGTGCCAAATGTGGGGCTCGAGACACCAGCGCTTGAACCTAGTTTCACCAAGGCCATCCTTGTGAACCTAGTGCCCGTGCTTGAATCCTTGGGAATTGAGGTTGAATCCATCCAGACCTTGCCCAAGACCCCAACGCCTATGCCTGGGATCCCACCGCCCACGTCTAAGTCCATTGAAGTCAAGCACTAGACCCCGGACACCTAGGACTAGGTTGTTAGTGCTCAAATCCAGGTCCATTGACGTTGGGCTGCAAAGCTTGGCACCCACGCTCGAGTCCATCGAAGCCAGTCCTTGGGCCTAGCACTCGCATCCAAGTCCCTTCAATTGGAGCAAGGTCCACCAAGGCCATGCTCGGACCTCGACGACCATGCCCAAGTCCATTGAGGCTAAACCTAGGTTCCCCACACGTGCACTTCGGTCAATTGAGGCTAAACTTGAAACCCTAGTACTCATGTCAGAGACATTGGGACTTGGGTCCATTGAGGCTAGGCGTGGGACCTTTGCGCTTGAGGTTAGGTCCCCACCACTTCGACCTGAGTCTATCAAGGTCAGGTCGTAACCTTGATGCCAATGCTTAGATCCATCATGATCGGGTCGTGGATCCAGCTCCTACATCTAGGTCACTAGAGCCCAAGCTTGAGTCCATGGAGTCCAAGCTTGGGGATCCTAGTGCTCATACCCAGACTAGGTTGCCATGGACCAAGCTCGAGCAACAAGGTGCCGAGTATGGGTGTTGGGTTCTCAAGCTTGGGGGACCCAAGACCAGTGCCCATGCTCGTGCCCAGGAGTTGGAAATTCAACCTTCAGACTTTGATGTTCATGTCGGATTCCTTGACTATTTATGTGCAATTCATTAGTGCCCGAATGGTGCATGTCTATTTAGGAAAATTAATTTTCCTTACCAAATGACGAAAAAAAAAATTTCTGATTCATTTTTAAGTCTTAGCCGTATACTATAAAATAATGTCACCTTTCTAGAAAATGATTTTTCAGAAAATATATTTCAAAAGTATCACATTTTTCACGAAATAAATGAAGACTTAATTGTCTTATATGCTTTATAGATAGAGTCCTTATGTATTATAAATACAGTCTTTATGTAGTCTTGCATTAAGCTATTGATTAAAGATGTAATTTTTGAATATTTTCTCTCCACTCGAAGATTCTTGAATAATTTACACGGTATCAGAGCCTTATTAAATGCTATAGGACCCTCGTTCCTGATATCATCGTTGACACTGAGACCATCATCACTTGTCGTTCCAAGTCCTTTGTACGTCATCCTCCAGAAAGGCCGCAAGCCGGTCGTCCTCAATAGCAGCATCATCGTCCTCCGCTGGTTGCGGTATTCGATGTACTCCGGATGTTTTTTGAGAGCAATCTCGTGGGCTGCTGGTCTCTTTGCCATCATTAGGGAGGGCTTGCCGTCCTCTGCTGCGGCTTTTTCAGTCTTGTCGCGGACACCTTTGCGTCGGTGTAGTCCATCATTAGCCGAGCCACTCTCTGTTCTCTAACTTCAATCCACCGGGCATCAGTTCCACCTTCTTCTTCAAAATCAAGCTACTATTCTCAAGGATTTTTTTTTCCCTTTGTTTTAAGCTTTATTTTTCTTCTTTTGTTTTCTGCCTTTTCCAAATCCAAAAGAAGAAAAACAGGAAGAAAAGGCTTTCTAGTGCTCCATTTAGCAACGCCTCATCTTCAACTTCCCAATTTTGGTAAACATTCAACATTGCGTACCATGTGTGCTTTTATTTGTGGGACTCACTTCCAATTACAATTGTCATCTACGAGCAAAGTTGCTGTCGAGTGTCCAAATAGTTACATGCGGCTAAGCCATGCACGTCTTCATAGAGTAGTTAAGCGTCATGCAATGATGAAGTTTAATTACTACAATTCAAGTTGGCATTCCATATGATTTTGTCAAGGTTGAATGAGAAAGAGGTTACGTGTTTAAAAATGGGGAGGGGGCAGACAGAGAGAGTTACAGTGATTAGCAAGATAAATTCAGCTAGAAGTGTTGGATGCGGCATCAGCTGTTAGGGGAGAGAGAGTCATGAGCCATATAAAGAAGGCGATGTCGGTGGCTACAGTGGATAATAAGTTAGTGATAGCTAGTGGCGTTGGATGCGACATTAAGCGTTAAGTAGTGTTCACATAAATTAGATGCTCAAGAAGGAGAAGGGTGTAAAAGAAAGAAATGGAAGAAAAGGAGGAAAACACATCTCAATAATTGAAATTTAGTGTGTTGACGTCTCATTTATTTGTGACATGAACTGAAGATGTAAGTTCAATAAAGGGACCTCTTTTATATTGGATTTAACATTTGAAATTTGTATAGATATCATACACAATTAACCAGATTTTGACCAAAGTAAAAAGAGCCAGATTGGTGCTCATGAGAAGTTGTGTGCATACAAGATAGCATATTGAAAATGGTTATTTCTAATGGATTTGTTTTGCGACAAATAAATGATTTAGAAAATATATATATTTTTTAAAGTGATTGTTTATGTCACTTATAAAGATGAATTAATGAAGATTATTTTTATTGTTCATGAAAATATTTCAATATAAATTATTATCAATAATTGACACTTTTTTATTGACTAATTATTTTATGCGATATAAGTAATTATTCTTAAGAAAAATGATTTTCAAATTATTCATTTTCTACCGGTAAGCTTTGTGTCAATCGTTTTTCCTCTGCTTTTGGGACGTGATTGCGTGGATTCAACTGGGGTCAGGAGAGCTGATGTGGACTCTCCCTAGAGTCTAAAAGGTGATTTTCGTTGCATCATCCTCTGTTTCTTTAAGATTTCGTTCCACAAATTTCTAGATTTTCCCTTTAAAGTATATACATTTTATGGCCATAGTTAACATTGTATGTGACGCATCTCACCTTACTTTTTATGCGATCCACACTTCTCATTTTTAAGGATGCCCAAGTAGCACCTCATTTTATTTGACCAACCAAGACCCAATTAATTTAGCTGACTTCGGCTTCATACTTTATGATATACCAAACAAGAATAGTAATAAGAATTCAAGATAAAAGTATCAAAAAAATCATAATCTATCATAATGGGATATCATTTCAGTTATAAACCTTTCAATTAAATTAATTTAGTCGTAAATTTTTTGTATTTATGACAATTGAGTCCATTTTATCAATTTTAATCAAAATTCATTGATATAAACATTGGCCAATTTACATGGCATAGCCGATGCTAACATAGACATTTTTAATAATATGTTTTTATTTCTTTATTATTTCTTTTCTTTCCTTTTTATTTGTTTCCCTTTCATTTTGTTGGTGAAGGTCTCCTCCTTGTTGGTAGTTGACATGGCCACGACCCTCGCCGACCAAAATGAAAAGAAACAAGGGCCTTTGCGCCATAATGAAAGGTGAAAAAAAGAGAGAGGAAATAATTAAAAAATTCATTTTTTAAAAAAAATTGTAATTATTAGTTATGTCAACACTAGTTATACCACATAAAATAGTTGACAAGCACATTAGTGGTTTTTGATCAAAATTTGTCAAATGAACTGAATTGGTACAAATGCAATACGTATAGAATTAAATTGACCCAATTAAAAAATTTAGAACTGAATTGACACAAATATAATGTTCAAAACTTTTTTGGTAATTTCTCCTAAGAATTCGATTAGCCCCCTCTCAATTGCAACGGAAGTCCGGCGGCACCGTGTGGATATGCAAAAAAGTGACCAACAACCGAGAAATTACACGATCGGTCTTGTTTTCCATAGAGCCATCCTCTCGGACGCCCCACAGCCTCTCGTTCTCAAGAGCTAATTCCGCCTTTTTGACTCGTACAGAGGAGCCGATCCCACGACCGTGTCAGCTACACGCGATCAAATGGGTCGAATTTCGTGGCTCCTTTCTCGTCCAAGCTCTTCGCTGGCCGTTCGGCACGACAAGGCTTCCTTCTCACGCAGACCATTCCGTCGTCATCCTCAAAACCTCCACGAAGAGGCCATCGAGATTCTACATCCTCGTAATCAAACCTTCGTCGCGTATTTCAGCGCTTATTATGATTATTATTATCATCATTATTCTTTCGTCTCTCCGGGGCTGGTTATGTGCAAGTAAAGGAATCCTTTGCTTCTCGAAAAGATCATGCGTGATATCAGTCCCCGTCGCTTGCGTGCCCTCGCAAGTTCTTATTCCTCAACAGATCCGACGGCGTCTTTGTATGGTTGCCTTGCTCTAACTGATTACTCGGTTATACGTTGCTTAATTCGTCGGTTCATCCGTGCCGTTCTCCAGCCTGCTTAAACTATAGTAATCAACCGCAAATCCCATTCCAAGAGTCTCAAACCGTGACGATATCTTACGCTCTCGTATTTTAATGAGAGCTTATGTACGACATTTCTATTGGAATACGAGTTTCCAATAGGAATGTTTATACACGAGAATCTGTACGTAACCCGAACGCCTTGGACGAGCAGGACTCGGAGTTAACCCTGGATTGCCCGTTGATAAACGGGCCTAGTTCTATTTTTGCCTAGTCAATGAAGAAAACATCTTAAAGTTCTAAGTGAATATGAATAAAAATATCTGCAGTTGACAAAAAGAAAAAAAAAAAAAAAGGACAAGATAAGACTTTTGACTTTCCACTTGCTTGTTCGAAGCCCCCATCGATGGAGGTTGACGATTTCGGCAGCTCACATGGCCATCATCAAATACGGCATAACCATCTTTGCATTATTAGAAATACCCAGGAGCACTATTACAAGGCACAATTTTTTCCGGTTGTAGGAACGCTACCTTAGACGTGAGAGGCAATTCTAGTATACTTCGGATGTACTATACAACATCACGACCCGTTGTCGTATTTAAGTGCAAAAATGTCGTAATGTGCCATGAAATCGATTAGTGATATCACTGCAAATTGCCGTGACCAATGGTAAACTTGCCATAAAAAAAAAAAAAAAAAAAAAAAAAAAATCGAGGGGTGATACCTTCAAAGTTCCAAAGATAGGAGAAAATTGCGCAAAGGCCCAGCACGCTCGTCTATAGCCTATAGGGAACGTAGCGAGGATAAAAAGTCACTTTCCATAAAATTCCACCTTTTGCGCCAGAGCTAGCCAATACATAGATCGACCTGTCGAAACTAACTGCTATGTCTAAGCTTGTGACATCCTGTGATTATGCTCAAGATAACCGGACAAGGGTCGGTCGGTCAGTTGGGCCGACTTTCGGCATATGACAAGAATCCTCTCGGAATGTTTTGGCCGACCCTCCCAGAGCAACATAGGACATATCCCAGATCCTGGTTTCTGGAATGGCATGGTAGAATCATCTCCACCACAAGTAATAGAAAGCATATCTCTGGACCCTAATCTTTCTTTTAGGAAAACTCTTCATTTCGAAGATCGTCGTTCTGGAGAAAGAGATTGGAGCCCAGAGAGGACTCCCCCGACATGAAGGACCCACCCGCTCCGTCCAGAACCCGGTTGTCAATGCATCGTTCAGCTATTGGTCCATCATTTGCAGACTTCGATGACCGATTATGTACAGGCTCATCCAGACATCAAACAAAAAGTTTCAGCATCTCGGTAATCTCTGCTTACTCATTCGATAGCTATGTTTTACGGGAATGATCAGCTTCATGATCCGCCGAAACCTGAATTTAGGCTTCCACGTACCTGCGCTTACAATTGCAAGTGGAAGAAGTAATGTATGGTGAATTGGACCTATACTATAAAGAAGCAAACTGTTCTGCGCCAAAACAACACGTGAATACAGGATTAAGGCAAGACATTTTCTCCACCGAAGTGAAAGATGACCTGCAAGATCAATGATAAGCTCTTACTATAAGGAGTCTAAAGTATGATGGAAAATGAGCATAGACAGGCAAGCAGCACCCGCAGTTTAGCAGTCCGACCAAATATGTATCACACTTCGGTCGTTTCAAGAGTGGTTGACTTGGGCAAGTCCTTTTTCCCAACCAACAAAAGAACAGCCATCATCTATGGTGGAAGTCATCATCTCACCCAAATGGTGCAGGTTTGCTGGAATTTCACTGTCAAGACCCCTTGAGGTTGAGGGCCCAGAACTGTAAGAAGCTAAAAGAACCAGCTTAAGTTCTTCAATGAACAGATGCATCCCTTGCACCTAATCATTCCTGTTAATTTCTCCTCCCAGAAGGCCACGACTCGTCCAATTATTACCAGATTCAATGAGACAATATCATATAAAACAGCGAGAAAAAAATGGAAGTAAATTGTTTGCTCAACTATGGAGCTCCAAATAATGCTGGAATGCCTTACGGTCATCAGCTAAATCAAAATCCCATCAAATGTTGCTGACAAACATGTGCAATGATAAAAAACCACAACGAAACATCCAATACTCAATTATTCACAGCACCCTCACAATTGAGGGCAACCGCCCACCTTTATGTAAAAGAGGCTTATTGAGATCGAGAGAGAGATTCGATATAAACTAATCTATCAGCCTAAATCAGCAATTCCAAGCAACTAATCGTCAGTGACAAGCAAGGTGGAAAAGGACTCTTCCACGGTTCCACCATCTACCCAATGTCCAGCGAGCCGAAAGAAAGCCATTTGGAGTTGCAATAGAGGTGCCCACTCCCCCTTTGCTATCTCTGCAAGAGAAGAACCCATAAATGAAGTTAGATTTCCCAAAATGACTGGCTTTTCAGATAACCCATCAGTTCTTTTCCAGAATTGCTGAATGGAGCTAATTGTACAACTCGATAGACAGACGCAAAATCGTCTCTTTCCTAGTTGAGAATTCTGAGAGAAAGAGACAAGGGGATAAAAATTGAATCTTGAAACTAACATTTAACACGAAGGAAAGAAACAACCCCTGATCACAGCTAAAGCCAAAGTCAAACATCGGCTCGGTTCTCTCGGGAAATCGAAGCAAAGCAGAGAAATATTTAACATTTAGTTCGCTTTCGGCTCATATGGAAGGAGGACGAGGCAAATTACCTTTGGATATTCGGGAACCTCTTCAACTTTGTAGGCGTCAGCTGTAACTTCCGTCAACCACAATCCAGGAAAGACAGCCTGCAACAACAGAAGAAAAGCAGCTTCACAACGCAATTGGAAGGAAGAGGAGAACAAGAATGCAGTTCAATAATCAAGCGAGCAAGACAATCTTAAACATCCACCCACATCCAAATTCTTCTGCACTGTCCTGTTTCTCTTCTTCGGTCTCCGCGGGGGCCGATGTCCGGTCATCTCCAGGAAATCCTTCTCGATTTCCTTCCTCTTGAGCGGCACCGCGAACTTCTCTCTCTTCTCGTTCTTCCCACCATTGCTGCCGCCGGCGCCGCCACCACTACCGCCAACATCAACGCCCTCGCTCCTCGATGGAGAATCACCGTATTTCGGTCCTATATTCAGGGCGGCCAGAACCTTAAAACCGGGCCTCCTCGTCCTCAGATTCCACGGCACGGCCGCCTGCGCCGCAGCCACAGCACCCGGTTCCTGCTCCGGCCCTTCCTTATTCTCGGCCGGAACACCGGAATCCTCCTCCCTCTCTCCCCCGACCTCATCGCCCGCCCTCCTCTTCTCCCTGCGCCCTCCCATCCCATCGTCGCGGTCGCCGTCGACGCGGTCGCTGCTCCCGCCTCCTCCGTTCTGCGGCCCGAAGACGACCCCCGTGGGCCTATCCACCTCCCGCGCCGCTTCCGTGTCCTCCTCGATCCGCCTGATCGTGAACTTGAGGGATCGAACGCTGAAGCCACCGCCGCCCCCGCCCCCTCCCCCGCTCCTGCCGCCGTCGTCCGGGACGCTCGGGCTCGGGCTCGGGCTCGGACTGGGGCTGCCCACTTTGACGCACCGCAGGTGCTTCTGGTTGCTCCACCTGAGGCACGGGAGGGAGAAATTGTGGAGCTGCTTCGGCCTGTCGGAGGAGCCCATCGCCGCGGAACCACCCCGCGCGCTCTCCCGCTCCTTCAACCTCGCGCTCACCATCGCCGCCGGCCACTCAAGACTCGCAGAGCCCTCGATCGGGAAGCTCCCCGACAGGAGAAAACCGATCGACCCACTTGATCTCGGGTCCTCCTCAGTGCTTTCTTGGGGAAAAGTTCGTAGTTTTCAGAGCGACAATGGAGTCTCTGTCACGAACAATTTGGCCGGGAAACGTCGGCCTTTTATACGAGGAGCGAGGGAGCGACAAGTTTGTCATACGAGAAGAGAGAGAGAGAGAGAGCGAGAGAAGCGTTAGGATGTGACTCTCAAACATGAGATCGCGGACGTGAGCCGTCCGATCGAGGGAGGGGAGGGCCCCACCCCTCCAAAACAAAGCAAAATAGAGGCAATTATTTTGCAAATTGGGTAAAAATGAGTAATCATGCAACACATGAATGTTCGGATTGGAGGGCAGATTATACCCATGATGGCATTGCACTTTGCTACATTTTGTCTATAGACTCCTCCCAGATTTCTTTCCAAGGATGTCCTCTGATTGCCGTTCTCGACGATCCAAATCAATCTTATCTTGAATGCTAATAAGGGAGGTCAGAATTGCTAAATTATCTGAAGACCATATAAGATTTTTTCCCTCAACGATGCACCCAGGTTGCCGTTTTCGACGGCTCGGTCAAGATTATCCTGAGCATTAATAATGCGAGGTCGAGATTGCTATATTGTCCATGGACCATGGGAGATTTTTTTCCAACGAAATATATTTAGGTTGCCATTTTTGACGGCTCGGTTGATATTATCCGAAGCATTAATTATGTGAGGTCGAGGTGCGAGACTCTGGTCATTGTATTGTCCACAAACCAATTGTTATTTTTGGCAACTCGACAATGTGAGCATCTTATTCAAAAACGAACCGATCAAAGAATATGTTCTTACCAACCACTGGATACTTCATTTTTTCAAATTTATCTCACCGCGTTACAATTAGATTATAATATTTTCACCTAACTATGTACATTAGAGTTTTTTATAATTACATTTTCCTATTGTATTTCGAAAAAAATAGATACACAAAGTGATGACTTTCAATAATTGTTGTTAAAATATTCCACATCACTTGGTTATAGAGTTTATATACTCATCATTTGTAGGTTGTCTCTCACCATCTATCAGTTTAAACTTTTGGATTGGATTTTTTAACATGATATTAGAATCTGATTGTATCCTAGTTTACTTCGTGCAAAATCATTTCTAATCCGACTTGCACGTGAGGTGGGGTGTTGAAATATCAATTTTTATTCTCATATATATATAATCTCCCATCAATTAATTTAAATTTTCAGCTTGGGCTTTCTAATAATTATGACTTTTAGGGAATGAGACGGTGTGCGGTTGATCTTCAACCTTCCTCATTCAACTTTTATGCAAATTGGGTAAAAATGGGTAATCATGCAACACATGAATATTAGGATTGGAGGGCAGATTATACACATGATGGCATTGCATTTTGCTACATTTTGTCTATAGACTCCTACCAGATTTCTTTCCATGGGTGTTCTCTGATTGCCGTTTTCGATGTCCCAAATCGATCTTATCTCGAATGCTAATAAGGGTAGGTCAGAATTGCTAAATTATCAAGGGACCATACAAGATTTTTTTCCGCCAATGATGCACTTAGGTTGCCATTTTCAACGGCTCGATCAAGATTATCCTGAGCATTAATAGTGCGAGGCCAAGGTTGCTATATTGTCCATGGACCATAGGAGATTTCTTTCCAACGAAATACATTTAGGTTGCCGTTTTTGATGGCTCGGTTGATATTATACGAAGCATTAATTATGTGAGGTCGAGGTGCGAGACTCTAATCGTTGTATTGTTTGTATTGTCCACATACCAATTGTTATTTTTGGCAACTCAACAATGTGAGCATCTCATTTACAAACGAACCAATCAAAGAATATGTTCTTACCAACCACTGGATACTTCATTATTTTAAATTTATCTCACCGCTTTACAACTAGATTTTAATATTTTCACCTAATTATGTACATTAGAGTTTTTCATAATTACATTTTCATATTGTATTTTCAAAAAAAATAGATACAAAAAGTGATGACTTTCAATAAAATATTTCACACTCCTTGATTATAGAGTTTATATACTCATCATATGTAAGTTGTCTCCCATCATTTATTAGTTTAAGTTTTTGATTGTACTTTGAATATGATTGTACCCTGGTTTATTTCGCGCAAAATCATTTCTAATCCGACTTGCATGTGAGGTGGGGTGTTGAAATATCAATTTTTATTGGGAAAAAACCACCAAAAACCCTAAACTATGCACAAAGTGACAAAAATACCCCAAACTTTTTTTGACCATCAAAAACCCCAAACTTTGCCATCCGTGACATATTTACCCCAAACTATTTTTTTGTGACACAAAAACCCCGAACTTTCATTTCGTGACACATTTACCCTAAATCTTAGGGGCATTTTGGTCATTTTGCTTTTAAAAACATTTTTCTCTTTTTTTTTTTTTTTTTTTTTTTTTTTAATTTTCTCTTCGGCGGAGGGAAGCCGGCGTCCGGCGAGGGCGGCCCTCATCGGCGTCGGGCTAGGGTGGCTGCGTCGGGCGAGGGCCGCCCTCGCTGCTTAATGCGGCGAGGGCACCCCTAGTCGGCGTCGGGCGAGGGTGTCCTCGCCGGATCCGGCGAGGGAGGCCCTCGCCGACGCCGGCGAGGGCAGCCCTCGCCGGACGCCGGCTCCCTCCCGCCGGAGCCGGCGGAGGGAAGAGAAAAGGAAAAAAAGAAAAAAAAAAAAAAAAAAAAGAAAAAGACGAAAATACCCGATGAGGTAAATGTGTCACAATGGCAAACTTGGGGTTTTTGGTGGTGCAAAAAAGTTTGAGGTATTTTTGTCACTTTGTGCATAATTTAGGGTTTTTGGTGGTTTTTTCCCATTTTTATTCTCATTATATATATATATATATATATATATATATATAATCTCCTCAATTAATTTAAATTTTTAGCTTGGGCTTTCTAATAATTATGACTTTTAAGGAATGAGACATTGTGCGGTTGATCTCAGACCTTCCTCATTCGACTATTTATAATTTGTCTTTCATCAGCATGCATACATGGATGTTTTTTTCTATCAAAAGATGGATCTTAGTTTTTGATGTGATTATCTACGAAAGTACAATTGCTATTTCAAAACATAGATATTTAAAAGATTTTTTGTCAATTTCAATAAAAAAAAAAAAAAGGTAAACACAATTCATATCATCAATATACAATTAACAGATTAAAGACACATGTCTTTTCTATCGTAAATATTATTCTCACATTCCATACTTAATTATTAAAAAGAAAAAGGTCAAGATCTTCATTTTATATCATTTTGAATCCTTCAAGTTGAAGAGACTAAATTTTTTTAATCAATAGGTTTTATGGATCAAATGTTACTTATTTTGGGGCGGATATGTTTGGACGATGAATTTTCTCTCCTTCTGGCTATACTGGAATTAGTTTTTTTTTTCTTTTAAAGCACATTGGAATTGGGTTAATCTTGTCAAAATCTAATGATTTTCAAACGACCATCTCTCTTTCTTTTCTCATCCAGCATTATTTGTCCTTTTCTGGTCAACATATCATCATCTGTCCTCGGCTGCGCAAATTCGGACCAAGAAATCAACATCCAAGACCGGATGGAACTGAGGTAATCCCACGAAGGGAGGGAAAAAAAACCAGAGCCATGTTCAGGTGCGTCCCTATGCAGTCGGCCGAGCCCACGAGAGCCCTTAGATCCCGGTGGGACCCGCACGGGTCCCGCCCCATCGAAGGGCGCACGTGGGGGAGATTCCAACGGCTACCTGCGTCCCTATTCCTTTACACGTAATAAGAATCCAAAACTCGGCAAACCGACCAAGACCAACCCCCCCACCTTCTTTACAGCTCGGCAATGGCTCCTCCTCCTCCACTCCGCCCACCGGCATATTCCCCATGCCCTTTTTAAGGCCCGACCCGACTCACTCGGCTCGATACACAGCAGCGAGCTCACGACCTTTCCGCCATGCCAGGGACTCCCGCCGCTGCCGCGACGATCCCGAGAAAGAGGCTCCTCGTCCTCAAGAAAGTCTCCAGCTTTCTCAGGAGATGCGCGCGCCTCGCCAGGACGAGCAAGCCCTCCGTCGCCGTCCCGTGCCTGGCCCTGCTCAGGCGGTCCGCCGCGAGGCCCGGCGGGCTGGAACGCGGGGGTGGCTACCGGTTCCTCCAGGAGTACGAGTTCTCCCCTTCCAGGACCCCGCTCATCCACCGCTACTATAGGAAGAAGCTGAAGCTGAAGCTGAACGGGAGGGGTAGGAGCTGGAAGGAAGACGTCCGGTCGCTCTTGGTGCTGTGCAGCTGCCTGGGGAGGGGGATTCCGTCGTCAGGTTGGGAGGAGGAAGACCGTTTCTTTGCGGCGGGGACATTCATCGAGCCGGCGCGCGAGGCGTTCGACGAGGAGGACGGCGGCGATTCGGTCGACCAGAGAGCGGAGATGTTCATCAGGAGATTCTACGAAGAGATGAGGATGCAGAGGCGGCTCTCCATTTAGACGTGGAGCGATCCAAAGTCGTCGCGTTTTGCAGGATTGCAACGGCGATATCTCTTGCATCATGCGAATCTGTTTTCTTGTTCTAGGCTCTCGGCAGGAAATTTTTTTTTTCAGAGAGATTGCGGAGGTCCGGTTTATGAATTCGTTCGATTCTTTTTTCTTCTGGGTTTATATTGTTCGGGGATATCAGAAAAATTTCAGTTTTGGGTGTTCCCTTCTCAAATTTGTGTCAATTTTATGGTGGTCGATCAGCCCCTTTCGTCCGAATTTCTCGATTTTACTTGCTCTCTTAGATCTATGTCAAGGACCACGTGAGTAATCCTATATTATATGTCATTATTTTTTGTATATTCTCTGATGGTCACACCAGTTGAATTTGGTTAGATTAGATGTCTAAAAGGCTTAATTAGAAAGTCTGTGAAAGTAGAAAAATTTGCTTTTGAGATGGTAAAAGTACAAGCATTTGATATAAATAAGTGAGAAACGCATGAGAACGAAAAGTAGTAGCGAAAGTCGTTCACTAACCTAGTAATATAGATAACAAACATAAATAGATAGGTACTTTCTATAATGTTAAATCACTCCCCGCCCCTCTAATGAAGGATCGGCTTTGGACAACAAAATCACATATGGACCCCATCAAGTAAATGGGCCTTCTCAAGTTTATAGGACCCTTGGGCTCTAGCCACCCTCCGGATTGGCAATAAAGACCTCTCAATTACTTACTTTCTTATATTGAACCTTCTTTTTCTTTCTTTTATTATTATTATTATTTTGGTCGGAAGTGAATTTATTCATTTAAGCAGATACTCTGAAGTGTCCCAAACAAGATGGGTCTAAACACAAGAGAGCTCAGAAGGCTTGCAGGGGAACATAAAACCAATTCTGTGGAAGAGAATCAAGACGCTTGTTTTTTGCAATCCAATTTGCCACTGCATTTGAGGCCGGCGGACAATGTGCTACGCTGATTGAGGGGTGGGCCTAGAGAAATTGAAGATAGTCATTGATAAGTAGATATTCTTCCCATTTGAACTGATCTGCAAACCCACTTATCACGGTTTCTATGAATCCACACGATCAAATTCTACAGTTAGGTTGTCATATTTGTCTTCAAGAAACGCTGCTATTCGAAGAGCTTCAAGTACGGCTAGGGTTTTAGCTTGAGATGCCGAGGAGACCTTCACTGATTTAGCGAAGCCAGTAACAATCACTCTTGCGTAATCTCGACGTATACCAGCTATGGCGCCATCCACGGAACCATCAACAAAGGAAGCATCAACATTAATTTTCAGAGCTTTCTTCGTAGGCGGTGCCCAGGCCTTCAACTCAGTAAAGGTAGGATTTTTCCTCAATTCCGGTTTACGAGAGTTCCTTTTTTTTTTTTTTTGTAGTTTGCTTGCAAGAATAACGCCGATTCAACTGTTTCTTGTGAGTTCGGATGTTTACCTCGAAAAATGAAATTGTTTCAGGCTTTCCAAAGGCTCCGTAGAGAGGATGTCACCGAAGACACAGAAGGAAAATCAACTCCTATAGCAAATTCCATTAGCCATACCTCAATCCTTGTGATCTTCTTTTAGTTGATTTGGATCTTCCTATTAGTGTCAGCCCTGACGGCTTGAGTCCATGGGCAAAGTAAAAAGATGTGCTCGATTATCTCCTTTTCCCATTGGCATAGGGGCATAACGGGTCAGGTATGATATTCCTCTTCCATAAGTTCTCTTTTGAGGGGATTGCATTTGTACAAAGAGACCATAGGAAAACTTTTACCTTATGGGAGGTCTGCATGTCCCATATAGCTTTCCAAAGTGTCCTGGGATTTTGGTATGAAGAGGAAGCTTGTTCAGTGTTGCGCTTCTGTTCAATCTCTTTTCTGATCACATTGTAGCCCTTTTTAAAATTATAGCTACCTGATTTGGTGTCTAACCACACCAATTTATCCAATGCATAGGATGGTCTAACAAGGATTGTTTGAATCCCCTGTGCCAATTGCTTATCAAAAAGATTCTCTAGCTTTTGAGTATTCCATTTTCCTTCCTCAACCAAGATCAATTCTGACACTAAAATAGGGTCATTTCTGTTTGGTGGTCCCCAATTAAACCACTTTTTGACCATTTCTAGCTTGCCAAAAATCTCCCTGATGAAAGGTAAATACCTTTGAAGAGCTTGCTCCAGAGAGAATTAGGGTTTTATGCGAGTCTCCATGCTTGTTTACCAAGCATGGCCTTATTAACTAATATAAGATCTCCAAACCCCATACACCCTTGCTCCTTCCTCAGCTTTAGAATGTCCCATTTTTCCCAATGAAGTCCTATTTGGAATCCATAGTTTTCCACCAAAAATTGGCAGTCCTTCTCTCAATTGCTTTGCAGACTAAAATAGGTATTTTGAAAATCGATATTGCATAGTTTGGAAGGGCTTGTATCACTGTTTTCAAAAGAATCTCCTTTCCAACTTTAGAAAATAATTATTCCTTCCAACCTTCTAATTTAGCATTTACTCTTCCAAGAACCAAGCGAACATATTTCTCTTCGATGTGCCACAGTCCGAAAGAATACCTAAGTATTTGCCTCTGTGGCCAATCTTGGGTACCCTTAACTCCTTCGCCAATAGATGCCTAACTTGTTTAAGTTTATGGCTTGGCCTCATGCATAAGAATATTGATTAAGTATCGCCCGCATTCCATTAAGGTTCCATCTACGAAAAAATGGAATCATCAACAAACAAAAGGTGTGATAGGGTTGGATTGAATCTATTCAGTTTGATACCATTAATAATTTCATTTTCCAATGCTTTATTCATAATCAAAGATAAACAGTTAGCCACAAGAATAAACAGGTACAATGAGAGAGGATCCCTTTGCCTAGTGCCTCTTGAGGGATTAAAAAATGGGAGGGATTCCCATTAAACTTCACACTAAATGAGACAGAGTCACACACTGCATAACCCAAGTGATCCACTTGTTTTCAAAACCCATTTTGATCATACAAGCTTTCACAAAATCGCACTCTACTTGATCAGTGGCAAAGCCCTTCATCTCCACTTTAACTTCTATAACTTTCCCCATGAACTCAACCACATGAGACACTAGTTCCTCCAAATACCATTCATAAGGGAGTCCATGACCTTGAACCTAAAATGCGTAGGAAGTAAACTTATAATATTGAGATGGGGTATTTGGGGTCCATGGTTTTAGAACTATAAGGTTACTGGCAAAAGACCATGAACCATTCTTGATAATTCTATTTCTTTCTTCTTCAAAACTGAAAGTAAAGGCCAATAGACTTGTGTTCAGGCCAACTTGTGATACATTAAGATGTTGTACTTTCCAAGCTTTCTACATAGTGTTGATTAGTGCCTAGATATTAGCATTAGGGTTTGGGTATGGTTTTCCAAATATAGTAATGTGACCTTCCTCAATTTGTTCAAGATAAATGGAGCCTTCCTGTTTAGAATCAAAGGTTTCTAACCATAGATCACCCAATTGATTACATAGAAGGGCTAGGCGGCCATCTGAAATGCTATTTTCTCCCATTCCAATGAGGCAGAATTGAACAATGGACACATACAAAATCACTGATATTATTCAAAAGTAGTCATTCAAGAGGAAAATACCTTCACCCGATCGAGTTGATAGGCCAATCTTACTAATGCAACCCCAGTGGAAAGTTTCCTCACAAGATAGCCAGATAAATGGGCAAACCCCTAGCACTCAAAGGATTTGCAAGAAGATCAGATGCTCCGAGGAACCCATATAATGTAGATTAAGAGAAAGAAAAGGAGAGAAAGTATGACGGTAGAGTTCCTTCAAGAAATCACTCAAAGATGAGGAAACACTACGATTAGTGGGAAACGGAAAGAGTCAGGAGAACCAATAGATGAAGACGAGGATGTGGTTGAAGACACGGTATGGGATTCATTGTGGGAATGGAATAGGGACTTAGGGTTTTGGGGTAAGCTACCATGAGAGGTAGAGAGAAAACTTTCCATAACTGAAGAGAGGTTGACTATTCTATTGAAGTTTCTTAGTCACATGACAGATTGTGATTTCTATGTTTGATTCAAGCTATGTCAAGTTAATTGCATCAACCCAACTCAATTCACTGATCATATATTCATAAGAAGGGAGATTGTAAAGCATGCACTCACAAGTAGATTGGGTCTCACATCAACTATCTTGTTTTCAAAAATTGTTGTCGATACCACGGTACTATTTTTTCCATGAAGGTATTCATTAGGGATTTCTTTCTGGTAAGGCACCGGTTGGTCATTAGTAGGAAGTCGTCACTATAAGAGAGTAACCTTTGTTTGAAGTTCCAAAGCAAAGGGATAATAAATTGTTTGACACATTTAACCAACTAAATTAATGTCAAAGAATGAATTGTAATGGAAGTTGTTCTACAAGGTGTTCATAACGTAGGAGTAATTAATGTTAGAAATTTTGCAAGTGCTCAATTACTAACCGGCGTTGGTTCTAAGGCAGAGTTAGAGTATGCTATTCGAGAAAAAGTTGCTATTTCATCTTGTTTGAGGAAGGAAGTGACAAAAGGCAATTGGTCTATGGGTTCTTAAGACTTGATGCCTTTCAACAGCCAAACTTTTTCTTCCTTTTTTGGATATTGAATAGTGTCAGTTTATGTCAAGTCAATTCTTGCCTTAAATTCCTTCGGATGAAGCTTCGGCTTAGTTCAAATAGCCTTAGCTTGATTAAAAAGTACCGGATTTTATATCAACGGACAAGGCATACTAACTAAAAAAAGCATCAAGACGAAAGAAATACACCCACATAAGATTGAAAGCCATGAAGGCTAAAAGCATATTCAACCTCCCCTAACTCACCCATTAACATTGAAAGATAGAGGAATTAGTTCCCTTCTCTCTACGCTCTTTAGGACAGTCAGAATTGAATTGCCTTGCAAACATCAGGCATCTTCTAGCTCATTCCCTTCCTTCTAGCTTTCCCCTCTCTTTGGGAAAACTGGAATACTGAAGATCGTAGCATGTCTACTATTAGAATCATTATATCTATTTTATTAAGATTAATGGGTTAAAAAAATTGTCCGTGTTCTTTTCATAAATTCTTCGTTCAAACATTCGGGTAGAGAAAGGGACTAGTAAAAAATAGACGTTGACTTGCTTCACAATGGAAGATTTGGGCCGGGTAGTGAGACTGACTTCCGATCAGTGGTGCCTGGCTACTTCTGTGATATCTTGAAATTTGGTCCATATTTTGAAATAATTGAAATGGTTATTTCATCGATGCACTTATGGTTATTTTACTCTAAAATGATCGCTCACGAATTAACTAATTTATTGAAAGAGGCCATAAAAGGGTTAATATGCGAAAGACCAGAGAATTCGATTAGAAATCGATCGCTTGACTATAAGGATCGACAATGGTCAATACTATATTGTTATAAGTCAATTAGCGAACATATATAAATTGATTTAACGGAAGTATATAGTTGGCTTGCAAGTGATTCCATACGATTGTGATACGTGCATTGAATAATGATAAACCGATTTTCTATTGATATTGTACACAATGTATGTAATTGAACCCTTGTGATTACATGACAATTGAAGGTTGTCCACGATTCGAAGAGGCATAAATGTGGATTGAAAATTATCGAGCACGGGCTAAATGCACAAAAGACTCCTAAAAACCACCCGATAGTTTACGTCGTATTAAAGTTGCGTTCGATCAATTTTTAATTATGAAATTTAATTCAATTTGGGGTATCAAACTTTTGAGGGTTTTAGGACTAATTTATTAAATGCCGCCTCATCTTCTGTTGAATTATCGACAAGCTCAAAATTTTTGGAAAATGAATTGTTAGATAGAAATTGGGAACCGAAAAGGAAAAAAGGGGACCCGGTGGCAATGTTATAATTTATGGGTCAAGATTTATTTTAGTTTTGAAAGAAAAAAAGGATATGAGAAGATAATGTGAAGGACAATTTGCAAGGTTAGAGGGTTTTAGGGGGGCGGTTGAAGGGAGATCCTGGGAAATCCTTTTTCTACCCCCCCCCCCTCCTCCCCTCCCAAAACCCAAATTCTTCTTGCTTGGTTTCTTCTTGGCTGCCCTCACCACCATCACATGCCCTCATCACCATCATCTTCATCCCACCACCCGCATCCCTATCTCATTGCCCTCATCACCACCATCCACCACCACTTTCATCACCACCACCACCTTGCCACCGTTGAGCCGCTTGCCCAGCCGCTCGTTCATTGAGCCGTCTGCGTCACCACCGTCGTTCCCAAGCCACTGTTGTCGTCGCCATCCGCTCGAGCCATCACCATTGAACACCCAAGCTCAAGTCATGAGCTTGAGCTATCATCGCCACTGCCACCATCGTCGAGTTTCCATTTGAGCCAAAAGAATCACGTTCTCGACATCGTCGTGCCACCATCGCCACAAGCTTGCCATTGTTGGAAAACCCGTGAGTTAACTCCTAATTCTTGATTAGGTAGTTAATTACGTTTATGATGTATGTAGTATAAAGTTAATGATAGTTAGTATTAGTTAATTTTAGTTTATCATTAATTGCAATTAAGGACGGTTTAGATTAAGGTTAAGCATGATTAGTTTAAGTAATTATTGTTAGTCTTAATTAATCATAATTTATTTATTTAATCGTAATTTGTTTAATTAACCATAATTATTTTAATTAATGACAATTAATTTTTAATTAATTATAGTTAGATTAATTAATCGAGTTTAGTTTAATTAATTACAATTAGCCTAATTAATCGCAAGTTCGCGAGTTGTGTAATTGATTATGGATTAGTCGTTAAGTAAAATTTTATACTCGTTTTTTTGGATGAGTTTATGCTTAATTTCGATTGTTTGAACTTTTTATGCCATATTATTGATTGTGCAATTATAGGCCTTATTTAATATATTTCCAAAGAAGGTTTTATGGACAAAAAAATAGAGAATCGTGAGGTGTTGGTTTGGACACTAAATTTTATGTGTTAAATGGGGCAATGGGGTTTTAAAATGAAAGCATGCTAATTTTGACCGATTGATTTTAATTACCTGACCACGTGCAAATTTTTTATCGCAATTTTAAGAGTAGAAAAAAAAATCATGAAACTTGTTATTTGAGCATGAACTCTTTTATACTGGGTTAATTAATGGCAAATAAAATTGACTTCACTGTCGGCGTACTTGTGTGGTCATTTAATCGAACCCGAGTTTGGGGGTGATGTCCGATTTTTATCAGATGCCCCGCGAGGATTCGGATGTCAAGTCGCGGTTAAGGTCGGACGGATACTTTTTTATGAAATGCTATCTAAGAGGGGTTTTAAATGATGCCGTGCCCGATGGGGCGGGACAATACTTGGCTATGTCGGAAGGCCGTATTGACTATGGCTCGAGATGTCGTAATAATTGAAACATGTATGTTTGACAATGCGCCTAGTTATTATAGATTGTGTTCTGATTATTATTTATGCTTGTTGCATTGAGATTGCCATATTTGGTGTATTAATGTACAGGGGTGTGCTAAAGCGAGGAAAGTTTGTATATTAAGCATGTTTAGGCTGCCTACAAGATGAATTTGCATCCTAGTTGAAGCTTAGGTTGTTAACGTATTGTGATTTTTATCTCACCCTATTGTTAATAAATAAATGTTGTGTTTGAGGAAATGTTTGTGGTGTTGTCTATGTTATGTTTCCGCTTGCGTTTAGTTGAAAGATAAAAAGAATGGGTCGACGATGCATACGGGGACGTCATAAATAAATCAACTGTTGAGGGATGTTCATGTTTCGGGATTTGAGGCGTGACAACTTTAATGAGCTAGTATATTGGCTCAGGTAGAGGGTGTTTAAGAAGGATGCTGAGATCGTAAAGAAGCGCCGTACGTAAAAAGGCGCCCAAAGGGCACGCACAAGCGGATATCAGAGAAGGAGGGGAACTCCAAATCCACCGCTAATTGGCTCTACTCTTGATTTAATGGACTCCCTTTTTTAAGGCACTCGACCTAGACTCTATGGCGAGACTTCCTTCGTGGGTCTTATCCCGATTCTCTTTCTTAGCACTTTGACAGATGAAGGCTGGAAGACCATTAGTTCTCTCTTTTGGTGAGTTGAGATTCCAAGATTAAGGCACGCACTAAATCATCAAATTAACACAAATCGCGTAGAAAGGCAAGACCAGAGATAGAGAGCAAGACATGGACTTATTGGCTCATCTTGGTTGATCCCTACTACTGCAGAATGGATCCATCCATGAGTAAAGGGAGGCAAGGGGGCTAGAAGATCTTCTCATTCAAAGGGAAAGCACACCCCTCTATTCATGGACAATGAAACTCTCCAAGCAATCATCTTATCTATGTCATTTCTCTTGACCCGATCCAAAGATGACTATAGAGAGTCACTTAGCTACTTGACCTTTTTCTTTATAGAAAAAAAAAATACGTTGCAAGGGCAAGTCAATCAAAGTAAGGGCGGGGAAGGGAATGAATGGATTTTTACGTGACCCAAACTAAGTCGGTGGCTAACAAGGCTTTTTCGTTGATCAATGCAGATCATCTCGCTTCTTCTTATCCAAAAATCAGTCGAATCAAGCAGCCCTTGCCGGCATCAATTTAAATTAAATGGAGTCTCTATCACCTTCCTTAAAGAACCAAATAATGTATCAACTTGTGCTTATATTCCTTAGTTAATTAATTGATTATGCAGGTGGCAAGTTTTTTATTCAGTAACCGGATGGATACTTACCTGCAACAAGCGGGATCGGATTTTTGATAATGCGGTGCTTTCTCTCCATCATTCTGATCAAGAAAGAAGAAAGATTTTCGTCGTAGGCCATCGGGCCTGTTGGCAACTTCATTGGCATGAGGTCACCGGTTCAAAGTCTCAGGGGAAAAACATGGGGTTGGGCTTAGGCCCAAGGAAAAGTGTATAGGTACCTTGACTAATATATATACACACGCATGCATTGCACACTACTTTGTCCATATCGCGTCCATGGTCCATGGATCAATCGAACAATGTAAGTACAAAAACGGCGTGATTTATTTGGATTTATTGATTTCTTCAATCAATAAACCCAATTCATATGGAAATCACATAGAAAAGTTCCTTTAATCCAAAATCAAGCCATGAATGATAAAGTGAAAATTAGTGTCGGTAGGATTCTTAGTAATACAATAGTTTATCAAACAACCAATGGCACATTCCAGTTATAGTCTAATGACGAATGTGTGATGTGCCATCTTTCACAAGTTCACAAGTTCGAGTTGCATTTGAATGAACCTTTTCTTTTTTCTTTTTTTTTTTCGGTAGCTGGTATTTGGGATATCTTTCACAAGATAACAAGTTTTATGATATATTAAGCACCTCTTCCTCCCTCTTTGTGGTCTGGTCACAAAGGGCACAGAAGCCACCGAGACGAACTCAAGCAGCCACTAATCTAAGATTGCAGCCTCATCTTAAGAGGTCCACAGCCTCACTAAACCTCAGTAAAGGCAATACGAACAACCTTTCATTATAAATGGCCGTCACCTGTCAGTTCTACATAGAGACAATCAAGAGTAAGGGATAGGATTTAGGCAACGACACAAAATCACATCGATAGCTGTGGCTCGTGTGCTGCAATGGAGGCAGCGATGATACAATTCAGGATTGAAGAGAGCAAGCAATGCTTCAGGGGCGTCTAATCGCCCCCGTCTGTCCTTTCCATTAACAATAACTGCTGCAATTTATGAGGTATCTTGGCGGAGACAGGCCATAAAGCATGCATGAGTCCATCCATGACTCGCGCGGTCTTGGATTATGCTGGTTGTCCCGGAATCAAAACGTCTTGTTAAGTAACTTTAATTTCAGTACAGAGCTCAAGTCCTATTGGTTAGAAAAGAGGGGTCAATCAACCTTGTATGTCTTATCTAGGACTGGCAGACATCGTACAGCCATTATCGATGTGTCGGGTCTTGAAAGAAGTCACTCACGAATGTCCTGTAATTTTCGTACAGAGAGAGAGGGAGGAATTCCTTTTTCCAAAAGCTGGGCCCTCTTCCCCTCCATTGCTAAAAGTACTTGGTCCCTACCGTAGCCTCTGACACTTTCTTTGCATCTCCATTAGTTGGTGAAAGAAATAATGAGCGGTGAAAATATTTCCTAGACTTGTTTTAATTAATAAAACTGATAATTTGGATAGAATATCTAAATTCTTATTGAATTTCATTGAGTATAATGTTATAATAAAAAGGATTAATATTTCCAAAAACTTCAAACTAATATATACGTGACAAATTTATCAATTTTTTGTTTTATCAAAAAACTAAATTATGTGTGACAAATTTATCGCGGGGTTTTTGTTTTATCAAAAACTCCAAACTCGGGGTCCTGGGCTACCAAAAAAAAAAAAAAAACTCCAAACCGATATACTTGTAACAAATTTAACCCAACTAACCATTAAAAATCCTAAAATGGTATATAAATGACAAATATATCAAAAACTAATTTATTTGACCGTCAAAATCTCAAATTGGTACATTTATAACAAATATATTCCATGTTAAATTGGATTAATACCATAAAAAAACATAAAAATTGTAAACTATGATAAATGTAGAATAAAATCACAAATTGGTATATTAGTCAACTATGATATATAATTTAATTTAATAATTTGATAGTAAAATTTAACGGAAACTAATAAAGGATAAATTTATAAAAAAAATAGATGGCAAATTTGTCACAAATATACCAATTTGTGATAAATTTGTTTAAGGTGTATCAGTTTGAGGTTTTTGGTGATCAAAAAATTAATTTATAATAAATTTGTCATATGTGTACCAGTTTGAAATTTTTTAATGTATTAATCCTAATAAAAAAAGTAGATGATTTCATATGAAATTATTGATGATTTATGACTCATAGCATTGTAAGAAGATGAATTTTCCTATTGAATTATCATTAGAGAGTTAATCAATTTGACAGAGTTGATAACGCGTGATTAAGACTTGATGATAATCAAATGACTTTCCTCAAGTAAAAAAGGAAAAATATCGGTCTTCTCCATCCAACGAGAATCATATCCGACTCCCATTGAGATTCCTCCCGTTCATACAATGCAATTGCCTTTATGCGATGCGTACACATTAGGGCACTAGGCCTTAGCATAGCCTTTCACATCCATCCCTCTTCAAAGCGTTAAAGTACTGGGCATGATGGAAACTTCAAAGTGAAGCTGCGTGTACTCCTGTGATTCTTTTGGAATCGTGGTGCAGTAGCAGCAGCGCGGCAGTCACAATGCTCGGCTTATAGAATCAAAGGCCGTAGTATGCTGTCATAAGCTTGTGGCTGAGCTCTTTAGGGCTAAACATCATCTATCATGAGTTCCAATGTTCGATTAATTGGGTCAGATCAATCCCAATCAAGTTCTGTCTTCCTGCACTTCAAAATTCAAATGGCCAAGGAAGTGGCAACAGCTGAGGTGGCCAATGCTTGAAGTTAGAAGTGAAGCAATCGGATATGATTGGATTGGAAGAAATATAAAGAGAGGAGCGTGTCATTGTCTTTATCTCCAGTTGTACGAATCAAGTTGCACCATTTAGGGACATACATATGTTTAATTAAGAATGCTAAGCAGAGTGACGGATAGTGTTAGTTGTTTCATTTCAGCTTGCTCAATCACGGTGGACCACTCCAACAACTTTTCCTTCTGGTGGATTTTGTTTATGTTTAACAGTGACAGATTATGTAAAGGATTAGCTCAAAGGCCTAGCAACGACAAATTTACCATGGCACTGGAGAATCACATCAACAATGGATGAGAAATTGTTAATGAATGAGCTGTATTTGTAGAGATAAACGGGTACTAATATGGATGGTCATCATCTCCCTTTAAATGTTTGTTGAGTGTTGATGATTCTTTAATGAATATATAGATTCGCACGGATGTCAAATGTCATTTGTTAAGAATACTTTTTTTATTGACTATTGGATGCTAACTCTAAAAGATTAATATATCTCACGAAACATGTCAAGATTATATTAGATGTACTAACACCTCTCCAACCAAATGAAGGGTGTAGTGTTTGAGAGAGAGAGAGAGAGAGCCAAGCAGGTCAGACGGTGGATTTCTGTGTAAGGTCAATTCGGCACTAGATTGATGAAGCAAAAAGCTTCGGTGGCCCAACCCCATCTGCGAGACTTGCGTTCAAGGCAAAAGCTGTGCGAAAGAACAAGTCTTGATCATAGGTTTTTTCGGCCCAAAGTTCTGACTCACCAACCCCGGAACGAGCTCTCTCCATTCTCGTGAAATCCCTTTTCCCTGATCATGTCAAAAAAGCTCCCAAAGCAATCATAAACTTTTCCCTCCCCCTCCTCAAAGAGTGCACAACCCCTATTCAAAACACATCGATTATGCTCTCCCCACCCTACTTTGATTCCCTTTTTCTCCTCCCTTCTCTCTCCCTAGGGATCAAACAAAAGAATAAGCGAAAACGATCATCAAACCCTAATTCAAGTCCTTGGGAAAAGAACCAACTGGGAACACTGCCAAAAAGCAGCCAATCCCGCATAATCATATGAATCACCACCCACACAACTTCCACAAGCATCTCCAATGACTTCACCTCTAAGTTGGGAGGTGATGCTGATCTAGATCTCCATTGGATGATTGCGGGCCAGTGAGGTTTGTGGGTCGGTCCCCCAATCGATGACCCCTCAACAAGAGAGCCAAGAAGATTCCTCCAAGGGGGATTTGATCATACGAGGTGAACACAAAAGCAAGACCGACTTGATGTATTATGAACGCTTTTGC
Organism: Eucalyptus erythrocorys; assembly: GCA_014182555.1. Lineage (NCBI taxonomy): Eukaryota > Viridiplantae > Streptophyta > Magnoliopsida > Myrtales > Myrtaceae > Eucalyptus > Eucalyptus erythrocorys. The sequence continues at coordinate 32,720,981 of CM024603.1, read as the reverse complement.
GCCCCCACTTTCGGACCGAAAACAAATCTTCCATTTTAAGTGTGTGCCAGTACCACACCCCTTCCTCCTTTTCTTTTTCTCTTTTGTCCCACCCCTTTTTTGTGGACGTTTGAGAAATTCTTTGTCAAAAGTTTGTGTGGAATTCCCTCGAAATACCAAGCATAATTTGAGGGTGAGTTCATAAATCTTATATTGTTTGTTCTTTTATAACAGCTTAGGCCCGGTGAGGGTGTCTAAAGGCTCGTTTCATAAGATCGGATTGTAGGTTCCCGAAAATTGCAATGACACAAAATATTGGATATTCAAATGAAATTCATCAATTGTGAACATTGTTTGACATTAGAACTCCAAAATAGTGTGAATATAAAGTGTGTGTCATTTTTTTTTTTTGGGACCGGAGGAATCGTCTCACAACGAGTGCTCAGCGTAAACCCCCAAGGAGCACTGGCGCGAGGACCCACCTCCCATGGTGCTGTGTTTAAGTCGCGCTTTAACGTGCACGCGGTGACTTGAACCTCCCCCTTCCGCAATTAGAGGGGGAAAGGTCCAAAGCAATGCGCCCATAGCGGGGTGGGTAAGTGTATGTCATATTGATATTGTACAAACATGAAAATTGAATTTTCCGTTTCCTAAATATTAGGATATGAAAATCCCTTGGTTGCAAGATCTCGAAACTGAATTTGTAAGACCTGTAGGATCTACTTGTTCCTATGGTTTACTTCCTTTTTTAAGATTCTACCAAATTAAGATCCTACTTAAGATCAAGACCGTTTCGTATGCTTGTGGGATTCGGATCAGGATCCTAATAATCATGAAGTAGAAGATGATCTTCCATTGGGTTTTACTAGCATAACAATTCTTGGGGTACCGTGAAAACAACAATATATTATGAGCCATAAATTTTTGAAAAAATGGGTCCAATAACAATTTCTAATTATTTGTGATTCAGTTTTTTTGATCCAAAATAGGTTATTATTCTCATAGTATATTAAAAACTGTTATGCAATCATTTCTCTATTTGTCTACTCGGCTCTGTAATTATTCGAGTTACCATATAAAAAGAATAAGTAAGAGTTAGAATGCAACCTTGGATATGCCATGGAAGATACAAATGCACTTTCTTTCTTTCTTTCTTTCTTTTTTTTTTTTTTTTTTTTTTGTTGAAGTACACTGTTTATTCGACATATTTTCTAGAGGTTGGTGCTTGGTCTCATCAAAAACACCGAAGCATAAATGTTGTCCTCAACAGTCTCCCTCTTCTCACTCAAGTAAACAATACCTTTGAGGCTATTGGACAAGAAACACACAAACTCTCTCTCTCTCCCTCTCTCTCTAGAGTAAACAATAACACATGACCGACCGGACAAGAAACCTAAGCTCTCGATTATAAAACATATTGAGAGATCATCGGCATTTTGACTAGTTAAGCAGAGCTATTTATATCTAAATGTCAAAGGAAGAGGAGAATTGATCTGCATGTGATCGGCCCCACATAGTGTTTTGCCCTGGTCAAGTTGATGGGCGACACTGACAGGAAGGCACTCAGCTAATCATCAAAGTGGTAGTTGGCAGTTCCTTGAGACCCCAAATCCTTGCACCTAAACAATATGTCTCACCTTCCAGATGTATTCAAACCCCATTTAAGCAAAAATATTTTTTTTATTATGAATGATAAATAGGTTTTTTCAGACTTTCTGTTTAGCCTTAGGGTTTAGCACAAGAGGCTCCTGCCGGAAGACCATGAGGACACGGGAGCGCGTGGTTCTTTCATCTTGCATGTTTAGATGAAAGCACACGCTATTTTTTTATTCCGATAATTGCTCAAAGTTGCCTTTGCATCAATTGTAACGCAAAATTTAGGTTTTCATTGGTTTATCTTAGGAGCCACCACTGGCTATCTAAAAGCTAGATGAGTAAAGCTTGACCTTTTAGCAGCTTTCGACTTTAATTAGAGAATCATCTTGCAGTCCCATTCAATGTATGTAGGTAGGACAATGGAAGTGACTAACTGAGGAAGCTAGCAAGAGCTGGCTCGCCCGGACCGACTAATTAATTAGATTATTGCCACAGAAAAGAAGAAAACTTGACATCGCTGTCAATTTTAAGTTTCTGCCTTCATCTCTGAGGAAAATTCTATATGCGGATCTATTTATGAATCGAAACAAGAAAAAAAGATCTAATTATAACTTCAAGATCTACGAGTAGCAGCAAAATTACCTCAATTTACCCCAAAAACATTGTGTGGAAGTGGAAGTAGTACTTTAACACAGCGTTGTACTAACTTCCCGCTTTTGTCCAGACAGAACTTCAATCTTTCCCAAACTTTTCGTCATTTCAATTCCAATCTGAAAGCTAAGCCAAGGCATCACTTTAGTTCATGACTTTCCAAACTCCCGCCCCGAAGTTTCCCCTTTTTGACGTAATGACAGGCTTGATGAAGACATTTTTTTTCCCCTTCATCGATTCCTTCATGGACCCCAAGCCAAGCGGGAACAGAAATATCACCTCCACACCAGGATGTGTTTGTGCTAATATAGCTCGAGATCGATCGTGCATGTAATGGTTGCGATCCGTAACTTGATCCGTGGAATTTCACTTTAAGCAAAGATCAGAGGGAGAGAAATACCTCAATCATGGAAGAGTAGAAAAAATTAATTAATCGAATTAATTTCCTTAAAGAGAGATGTACAAAGGACCCCGTCTGCCTATATCCGAACCGAACCGGAACCTGAACTCGAATCTGCACTTCTAGATTATCCCAACACGATTCAAGCCTAATTTATCCCCGCGAAGCTAGCTGAGTGGACCCGAGTCCTCCGGTCACGGTGCGGCCGGAGCTAGGCTCAGATGCAGGTCAAGCCCCAACGCGTCGTCAAAACCAGGCCCTCCGCCACCGCTTCCTTTCGAAAACTTGCTCAATGAAAGCCCGTCGAGGACCGCCCTCCCATTGACCTGATTCTGGACTTGCGACCCCGTGGAATCGCCCGCGCCTCCGCCGTACGGCACCAGACCCCCCGGCGACCTCCCGCCCGCTCCCTGGCCGGTCGTGAACACGCAGCCGTGCGACACTTGGAAGGGCGGGGCACCCCGCGGAACGTAAACCCAGGACGGGGAGGTGGGCGCCGCCCCCGTCACCACCACCGGCCCCACAGTGGCCAGCAGGTGCGGCGGCGAAGCGAAGGCCGAGATCATGGGGTTCCGGACGAGCGACGACACGGCGGCGTTCCGGCTGGCGTGCAGCTGGGCGCGCTTGAGCTGCTGCCGCTCCTTCTTGTGCGCGTTCTGGTGGCCCCCCAGGGCCTGCGAGTTGGCGAATTCCCTGCAGCAGTACTGGCACTCGTACTTCCGCTCGCCGCCGCCCCCCACCGGGACGCTGCCGTCCGGCGAGCCCGACGGCGTGGCCTTGCCGCAGCCGCCGCCGCCGCCGCCGCCGTTCGCGCTAACAGTAATGGGGTCGCTGACGGCTGAGTCTTCCTCATCGGAGACGTTGAAGCCGAAGAGCTTTAAGCGCGTGGCGGCAGCGCCGGGGCTGCTTTTGGTTTGGCAATAATCTAATTCAGCCATGTTATAGAGAGAGAGAGAGAGAGAGAGAGAGAACCAGTGGGAGTAATAGTTTCAGCTAGGAAGTTTGAGTGCAAGAGAGTAGTTGCATGTGTAAGGGTATTTATATAGGCTGAAAAGGTTTTTGATATTAATATTGCAGAACACAGTACAAGCTCTAGAGAGAGAGAGAGAGAGAGAGAGAGAGAGATGATTAGCTGAAGCTGGAAGACATCCCGAGGAGGAGGAGGAGGAGGAGGGAGGAGGAAGATGAGAACAGCGAGAGTGGGAGTGATGTGGAGGAACGCGGCCCTAAAAAAAAGAGAGCACTCTCTTGGGGCCACCCACGAAATGTTAAAAGATTAAAAATATTTCCCAATTGTCCCGGCAAAGTCTCCTTAATCGCCGAAATGCCCCTGGCTCACTATATTATAAAGTGGACATTTTAGATAAACGAGCCATAATTAGCATTTGGTAATGAATTCCACACGTTATCTATTATGCCGATTTAAATATACTCCAATCTGAGATTATAGTAATGAGGTTCGCCTCCTCGAGATCAAACGAGGAATTCCACTTCTTTGGCTTGCTTTTACTTATTCAATCCCCTTGAGATCAAGCGGTTTCATATTACTTAATGTGGTTGGGATTTTGATTCTTTTTGGCTCATAGCGGCTTGCTGCGGACTCTAATTAATTGAGAGGTGAGGGAGAGAAATGCGGTGCATGTGAACGTTGATTACGCACTGAAATCAATTGAATGAACCTTGTCATCAAATTAAATCTTCAAAAAACCCGTCGCTGTTTCCACAAATTTCAGGCGTCGGCATCGTCGATCCACGTGAAATAGACCGAGTGATGTAAGTGAATAGTGAGTATAATGGCCCGGCTTTTTTTATTTTATTTTCTTTTTTTTTCCCGAAAATTGACGAATGACTTGGTAAGAAAGTTTCGTAAAGATTTGCTGAGACGTGTAGCGCGGGTCGTTCCGAAGTTTTAGGGTTCCGTGGGAGCTTAGCGTGTTAGAGGGTCTTTGAACTTGGTGGAGGGGCCCTGTGTGATTGGCTAACGATTGTGGTGCACTATGCTCCCATGAGTCAACACGGGCAATTTCGTCTCGTTTTTCATGGGATTTGAGTCCGCATCCAACTGTATTCCGCCTTACATTTTATAATTGGCAGCTTTGCTTCCATGACAAGCACTAGCTTATGTTGTCTTGCAAGAGCAAGGGTCAGGACGCATGTAGTTCACTGATTGCTTCGTTTGGTTCTTTTTGGCATTGTCCATCTTCTTACTTAAAGATTCTTTCATCTTTTTTTTCAGCCATTAAGCAAGCCAGATCCAATTTTCTTTCGTTCGATTCCTAATCAATTGCAACCCTTTTGAGCATGCGCCATGTCCATTGACTGAGAGTGTGGTTCTCAGACAATGGTAAATGATTGGAGGCAAATTGAGTAAGTTTTGGTTTATTACAAAGTCATATCTATCGAGATTTTGAATGGTTTATTTTATTTGTAAATTTATATATCTCATTTTCTTTTTATGTCATGAAAATCTGAGTTCCATTTATGCACGTAAAGACCTAAAAAGTTGAGTACATCCGAGGTGGCACGCTTTGGATCCGTAGACTCTGATTTAGCTCATGTTTTTTTAATGGCGAATCAAGTATAATGAACCCCGAAAGACTTCGTTAGTGAATTAGCCAATGCAAAGGGATATGTACAAAACTTTCGCAAATTCACCTGCCATCTATCTCTCCCTGACAATTGAGGATGGGACACGTGGCGCGAATCCAGGGGCCGACAGCACCACCCCATGAGTCTTTGTTCTGGGGTTATGGGAAAAGTCAAAGACATCCATGCATGCAAGAGCCTTGATGGTGTCCAGTTCTTGCAACTTGGTACTTGATGGGATCCATCACCGTCGGTCCGAGTAAGGACCCCGGCCCCACGTGTCGCCATCATGTTCGCCCGCCATCCCGGCATCAGATGCTCGTGTTTCACATTATCTACCGTCTTCCTTTTCGCTTCTCCCTTCCCTTAAATCCCTAACGTTTTCAAACCTGAAGCTCGATCTGACCGATCGAATTTTCAATCTGAAAAAACGGCAATATTCTGTACTTAATTTTATGTTGTTTTCTTTTTTATTCGCAACAAATTTGAGAGCCAAACCCATCACTTTGCGGACGTAGGTTTATTCGATGCATGAGAGTAGAGTAGCTCGTCAGTATTTTGCGATAAAGAAGTACAAATTATGTTCCTAAAGAATAGAGGAAGAAAAAGAGACATGAGATGACAATTTTGTGAGTGAAGTCAACATGAGAAGCTTTGAGTTTGATCTCTCTCTCTCTGTGCTTGAAAGGGGTGATAAAAATTGAAAGTTTTCAGGTGCTTGTGGCTTAAAAACTATTCTTTTGGCCCGCCATTACGTGCTGATGATGAGGAGTTGTTTAGGATGTTTGCGTGATTGACGTTGGAACAGATTTTAATATAGTCTTCTCTCTCTTTCGGAGAGATCTCCCCGAATCTTTCTAGAGAGAGAAAAGAGGGGTTAGCCTTTGTTGTAATCTTCCACTTGGGGTTTTTCAAAAAGATTAGCAAACCAGAGAGAGAGAGAGAGAGGGGGCATATGTCTACTCTCATGTACTATCATGCACCGTTCCAAAGTCTTCATCTCAACCCCTCGAGGATGACCCACCACTGTCTCCCTCTTTTCTCATGTGTGCTCCTTTACCTTCGCTCCCCTTCTCTCCCTACTTTTGGAAATAGTCAAAATTTCCCATAAAAGAAAAATCTTATCCCTGCCATGATCGGATCCATCTCCTTTGGTTTTCGAAAGGTCACGCTCTTTTTCGACCGTTTGATTTGATGATTAACCATCATTGCTCGAGGATTAGAGGCATAATCCCATTATTGATCAGCTTTCTTGTCAAAATGGCTTCCCCTCCCCTCCACCGGAAATGGAATCATTATTATCTCACTTGGGAAATTGGAAAGTCAATCTCGCCCATCATTCCACCGTTTTGATATGATTTCTAGATGCCCTTTCCGTGCATTATTAAATTGTATTGCGAAAACTCTTGGCCATATTGATGTAAAAGGACATGATTAATCATATATTCGGTGTCCCGATTGTGTTGAACACATTGTTTCACCAAACCATGTACGCACCTCGACATCATTCCTGCTCGGCGGCTAGTTTTGCTCACCACGCCTGTAAAATATGATTATAGGAAGAGAATTTACGCAACTTTTCGACATCAACTTCAGAACCCCCCGGTAAAAGCTGGAGATGAAAAAGACTCGGCAAATCAATTCTAGGATAATTTAGATGGGACCCATCATTCTTATTTCTCAAATGCAAAGATAGGCGTACTAAAATTGTCACGCGAGTTGAGCAGGGGCCTTAAAATATTTCAAGTGATTTGCTTGATGAAATATTCTTAAACGATTCGATCAAGTATTGTTAAAGTTTTCTCTTGTCGGAAAAGTGCGCGTAGCGTAGTTAATAATTTGATCGTATGGCATTTTTTCAGCAAGAAAAGTCATTCGAAGCAATGGATTTAACATAAATTTAGAAAGTTTGGAAACTCGAATGATAAGTAATTCAAAGAATTTGCTTGCGCTTCATAAAGAATTTTGAAGATTTCGGTGCACCTTTCACAACGCGTGAGACATTGAGCAACTTTGGGTTAGGGTTAAACGTGAATTGGAGGTTCTAGATGTACTGTGAAAAAGAAAGGTCTTTTTAGCTTTAACCTAACCCCACTTTGTTTCCTTGGCTGTGCGGGTCCAAATGATTTGTGATCATTTTCTTTAGGTCTTTCTCACTCATGCCAAGTTTGGAGATCAAGGCATGGGGCCACTGCGCCCTGACTATATATGGGGACTCCATAGCTGGATTCACTGGAAAAGGAAACCCGCCGAATTGACATTTACTGTCGAGTTGATGTGAACTGCAACGCTGGAGCTTAGGTTTAGTTCATATGTGATTCTTAGGAAGGGGCATCTTGTCGCTTGTTCGGGATCAGTAGAGATCTAGACCTTGTGATGTGTGAAGAGGGCTTTTGCTCTACAATCCGAGGAATGCTTCTTTCATTCACACGGTGTCCGTCCACTTTTTTTTTTAGGGTTTTTCTATTTTATGTATAATGACACCTTGTAATGGAAGTACGGTAAAAATTTTATGCGATTACGATGTGTTTTCGTGGGAAAATTGATCCTTCGATAGTGTTGGTTGAAGGATTCAATGGTGGTGGTGGTGATTGCAAACGAGCTTGACTAGATGGGGGTTGCAATTGAGACGATAAGAGTGATGTTGTTATCTTCTAATAGTAGATTTTCCATAACTAGAATAGTTTTATTTGTAATCACTAAAATGGAATAGGGTTTTAGGGAAAAGTTCCCTCTAGCCAAGATAAGACCCTTTTCACAAGATTAGAAGGGCAGCTTCTCCTGTTGAAGACATCGCAATTGAAAATTGTTACTCAAACTAGCTAGAAAGTACATCCTTTCTCGAACTTTTTACCACAGCATAGTGTGGAGCATGAATTCAAGACTTGTCATCTCTCAACTTCTCTACCTATATAGCTAGAGGCATTAATCTGCTTCGCTAAGTTTGAATCTTACACTAACAAACAATAGTCACGTAAATCACTTTTATTTCAAACCCAAAGTAGGGCCACGACATGGAGATCGATACCTCTATACCAATGTAGCTAAGGCCACTTTGTTTAGATGTTAACTTAAAAATTCACAGTACATACACCTTCCTAGATAGGAAACCTACATATTTAATCCATTTGTACCATTGATCCACAAGAAATGCTCAACCATGTTGCAAACTCATATAAGGAGGTTAGATAAAAATTATGAGAACTCCAATCTGGATCTCATGAACTTTTATGAAATGGGGTTAGTTTGGTCTAATAAATTATCATATATCTAGATCATAGGTAGATACCTAAGTAGGAATCAAAATAGACAATACATATGAGACGAGAAAAATGGCAGAGGGAGCTACAGATTTGTCAGAATGCGGAGGGTGGACATAGGCACAAGATTTTATCCACTGATGTAGGAAAACACATGTGAAGGTCCATCCAACATATGATATATCATATATATATATATATATTTACATTAACTATAATATTATAAGTATAAGTCCGGGCCCACGCACAATGGGAACAAAAGGGACCACATGTGGGAAAGTCTTTCCGCATCGACCCCACCCTGCTGGAGAAGCCTCTCTTGACATCGAAAGTGAAATTTTTTTCCCTAAGTGTGGGTGATGATGGCACTGTCCAATCAGCATTTTTCCCCCTTCTTTGCTGGTACGGGTACAACTGTCCTCTCAGCAATGGTCCCTTTCATTAGTTTAGCATTTAACCTTCGGTTGTGTAATGGCTGCCACCATCCAGTCTAATACGCAATTTTTTTAAAAAGACGTTGATTATGCTTTTTCTCCTTTCATTGTTGATTGAAGTGATGCCGATATTATCGTTCCGAAGATTGCCCGAATCGTGGGTGGCGGCCCACCAAGTTGTGCTTATCAAGGAATTCCAGCCAATGAGGGCACGTAAGGTCTCCTTGATGAGAAGATTATTTGAGACATAATCCTATCGTGTTGCAACTCCATTAGCTTTCCAATCACAGCTTTTTTGTTTCTTTGGTGCGACCATTTTGCTTTTGGAAGGATCCAAAAAGGCGCTTAAAAAGAGAAAGGGCACCCCCAGTAGACTTAGTTTTCAAGTTGGCGAGAAAATCCCCTTTCGAGGGATATGTTCGGTGAAAGAAAGGAATATTTAATCGATATTTGAAGCAACGTGGGTGTGACAAATTGCCCCTTCCCACTTCTCTAAGTTTTTCGAGAAATTAATTTATAAATTGGTAGGGCTTTGGGTGGAGTTAGCTTTAAGTCATGTGAAGTGACCCTCTCTCTCTCTCTCTCTCTCTCTCTCTCTCTCTCCCGCCCCCAAAAGAAGTTGATTAAGTTATGTCTCGTTGTATGATTATCTAAGAGGAAGCTAAGCCTAGATTTCAGTCTAGGATGTCTTTAAAAATATGATTCCATTCCAATGAAACGCATCGAGATGGCTTTTGGACTTTAAATGAAAAAGAGAAGGATAGAAACACCCGTGAAACAAGTACGTGAAGAAAGGGTCCTTTGGTCAATCAATGAGACAAGAGAAAGTTGCTTGGGCTTTGCCAAGAAAGCACACACATAGACGGCTCCATAAACATACTCATTTCCGTCCAATCCGGAAGAACAGTCACGCCACTCCCTCCTGTTTTGATTAAAATATGGACACTCCTGTCATGTTGCTACAGTTGCTGGAGAGAGTATTCATGATTGTTGGGGTATCTCGTCTTATTGTTTATGATACTTGAACCATATATTAGATGGCGATCTACCGTGCATTAAGAATACTAAAGATAGTCATTTAGAAAAATGTTATCAAGTCCTGATTCGCCTTTGTCGAAAAAAAGAGAGGATGTTGGGCTTGTTTTGTCATGGTTGTTGATCTACATCCAAGAACAATGGCGCCACCTGAATACAACATGTATTAGTAGTGAGATCAGACTACACACACATATTTATATATAGAGGTGAATAGAGAAATCTTGTACATCAAAGGAGGTAAGCTTACAATTGTAAACTTGTACTGTGACATCTGGAAAATTCCTACATTTATTAATACGTAGGAATTTGGTTGTGATGGATTAATGTGACTATTACAATTGAGCAATGCATTAGAAATTTACTAGGTTAGTTATTTACTTATGTTTGGAAAGTTTTGCCAAATGTTCTGATGAATTCAAAAGTTTTATCTTATGTTCGAAAAGTTTTGCTAAACGTTTTGATAAGTTCAAATATTTCTAGGAATTATCAATATTTAGAATGGACACTAGTTTTCATATTTATGTATCAATTCTCTTGATTCTTTGGTATTTTAACCGAAAAAGGTACTTTGGAAAGTTATTCTTATGGCTCATTCTTCCATTGGTAAGTGAGACCTTGAACCTTATATATATTTTGGTGACCCAGGAAACCCCCGCATCGTACCAACACGGATAGCCCGACAGGCCCGGGGTAACGGGGAAATAAACCTTGGGGGCAGCACAGGTGAAACCACTATCCCGTGCCATCACCATACATAGCGCTTCAGCCCCCCTACTTTGCAGGGGATTCGAACCCCTCACCTCTTGGCGAAAGGATCACAGAAGCTCTACCATCTGTGCTGCTTCGGTCGGTGGTACCTTGAACCTTATATTTCTTTCTTTCTTCCATCGACAAGTTGAGACATTGAACTTAGCCTTTGTTGATGTCATGCCTATTTCATCTATATTAACTTCTAGTTCATTAATGCAAGGGGTGACTCACTTTTTTACTTGGTCAAAGGAGATTTCTCTTAGCTTATGAGAATGTGCCACATGTCTAATCTATTTATCTAGAGGCCACATGAAATTCTACTGGAACACTTACCCTCTCTACTATTTGATTCAATGATTTCACCCCATGAGCATTAAATTCTTTAACCATGATTTACCTGTCTCCTTATTCATTTTTTGTTATGACCGTATATAAAATTTAACAGGGAGAGAAACCCAAGACAAGGTCCCACTCCATTACTTCATCAATCACTCCCCACTTTTCTTTCAACTTTTGTTTTCAATTCCCAAAATAAAAGCAAAAGGTTCCATGTTCGTATTTCATTAAAGTATCGAGTTTGTGTTGGGTTTGAATGAGGTAAACTCATTAATTTCCTTTATTCTTCATACATGGATTTGTCATTTTCAAGACAAAAATCATTGATCTCGGTTTTGTTTTACTTTGAAGGAAAATTAAAACTATGATTTTATGCAAACAATTATCAAGGTAAGTGAAAACTCTAGGCACTAAGCTAGGCTGTTCTAATGAGTACTTGAATTGATTGCTTGATTGGTGTTTATTTTACGTGAGTTTTATGAACATGTGTAAGTAAGTTTGGTTATAGCATGTTGGGTTCCTCACTCGTGTGAATTTTGATGATGGTATGTTGAGTTGTGTATGATGATTTATGACTTAAAACTTTGATGATTGGTGGTGTTTTGGTAAAAAAAAAAAAGAGAGAGAGAGAGTAAAAAGGGCAAGAAATGAGAAAGTTACCGATTTCAACAGGTTTTGTATATAGCAATTACTAATTATCAATTATAGTAGCTTACCGAGTATGGTAGTTACCAATTATCAATTATAGTAGGTTACTAAAGATGGTAGTTATCGATTACTGATTATAGTAGCTTATCGAAGATGGCGGTCACCAATTACCAATTATAGCAGGTTATCCAATATGGCAATTACCAATTACCAATTATAGCAAGTTACAGAAAATAATAGTTATCAATTAAAAAAAATAAAAATTTCTCTCTGCTTTCTATTATATGGATATCTTTGTCATTCATGTTTTTATTTTTATTTCCTTAGATTCATTATTTAGTAAATACATATCCATTATATTTGAGAAAAGTATGCATAGAATGTTAATATTGAATATGTTCATTTGATGATGATTATGTAAAATGATGCAATGCATAAAATGATGATATGGAATATGTTCAATCAGTGATGGTTAGGTGAAATAACATGATGCATTGAATGTTGATATTGATCATCTTCATGTATATTCATTGAAAAAGAAAAGTGTCATCATCCACGTGAGGGTGGCGTGGCGATGTGATCCTGTGTATCGAGATGCCTTGGAGAATATTTCAAGATATCTCGAGAGTCAAGATGCCCTGCGCTTAAGATATGAATGAGTATGGTGAGATGCCCCGTGGGTACTTTGTGTGATGTTTCGGAGTTGAGATGCCCTGTGTGTCAAGATGCCTTGTGTGAATAAGATGATGAGATGATGCATGCTCATGAATATACATATATGCATGTTGATAAGGCACCAAATGATACTAATGTATCAAAAAAATCATATGCCATACATGTGCATTGAGTAGATAATACCATGCATCCGTGTGAGGCACTTACAAAGAAGGTAAGGTATGTACTCATGCATAGATTATATTGCCCCGAATGTTTGTAATTGTTCTGCCAGGGCAAGTGTGAAGATAAACTCCTACTTTAGACTTTGACATTTCACTCACGAGGCTTTGGCTTCTTCCTTTATTTTGTAGACATGTAGAATGGCTCTTCCGCCATGAATATGAGGAGGTTGTGTTGCCTAATATGTTTTTTACATATTTCAAGTGTACTACTACGGTATGGATCCACATAGGACTTGCTAAGTGGGTTTTCCATCGGTATGTAACCTGGTACGTGATCTTTGATGGTGACTGGCTAGGACCACTTAGAGGTTTTATGGTCCTTCTAGTTATGTTGCCGAGAAGCCGACGTTGAGGGAGATTGTTTTTTTTTTTTTTTTTTTTTTTGATGACCCAGGGAACCCCGCACGGCCGGCAGCCGGAGATAAACCACTGGGGGCGACACGTGCTAGCCACCACACACATGCCACCGGGATAAGTCACCAATGTTTCACGCGCCCCTCCCCGCAACTTGCGTCGCAGGGGCTTCGAACTCCGCACCTCCCAAATGAAAGCGAAGCTCTCAAGCCTATCCAATGGAGCCCATCACGGCGGTGGTTACGTTGAGGGAGATTGTTGATCCTTGAATATACGATCAATGTTGTATAGGCAAGCTTTTGAAAGCAGGGATATGTTAATAGAGATAGGAGTTATCAAGCCATTTCTAAGTGATTTGTATTGTGATATTGTTTTGCAAGTGATGCATATGTACATTATTAAGCATGTGAGGTAATGATATGAGTTGTGTAATTATTTGTTGTGCTTCCACTTGTGAATAAATTGATAAGAAAAAAAAAATGGCATGTGTAGCGCTTGAAGTACCTAGGGCATCACATGTACCATTGATAGATTTTTGTGTAAATTTGTTTTAGTGAAAATGTCTAGCATCTATCTCCCCTTTCTTTTCTTCTTTCTATTTTCCACTCTTGCCCAAAAGATCACGTCTAAACCACAGTAAAGTAAGCGCCCCCTCTCCTATCATATTGCCATCATCTATCTCTACAATTGTTGAAAACTTCATTGTCGTAGCCCTTTCCCCCACTCTCCTCAATGCTTGTCGACTAGATAATTGTCCAAAAAGTTCTAAACTTAATGTACGACAATCAATTTAGTCCTAAGCTCATCAGTTGTGCCAATTTAGTCTTAAATCTTTCATTGCACCAATTTAGTATTAAATCTTATTATAATTTGCCAATATGGTCATAAACCTTTAATGATTTGCTAATATAGTCCTTTCGAAAAATTTTGGCTGGAAATCACTGAAAACTACTTTGGCAAATCATTATAAGGTTTGGGATCAAATTAGCAACCATCAAAAGGTTTAGAATTAAATTAGCACAATTAAAAGGTTTAGAATTGAATTGGCTGTTGTACACTATATTTATAACTAAATTAGCACAATTGAAAAGTTTAAGACTAAATTAACCGTTGTACAATAAGTTTATGACTTTTTGAATAATTTTCCCTTTCGTCGACCATTGATGAGCATAGTTGCAAATCGTGGACCTTAGATCCATCCACAACCTCCGATTTTAGCCTAAATCAAGAAGAGAGAGATGTCCGTGAGAGCCACACTCGTGGAGGAGAGATAGGTAGCGTCGGAAAGAGTAGGGCTAACCATTCGCACCATGTTGTGTTAAAATTATGACACAACCAACACGATTATCAAACATATCACGTTTTTCGAGGGCCAACACAACATGATGCATTACGTTAACTTGTTTTTAAATATTAATTAGCTTGTATACACGATAAACACATTAATTTAGTTGCCAAAGGCGGCGTGACTTAGACGAGTTGACATCCACTATGTGTGACCGTCAACTCTATCGACTACCGATGTGTTAGTAAGTTAGGATGAGGGTTCTTCTTTGTCACAGAAATTGAGACTCTCAACTATATCGACCACCGACGTGTTTATCTTTTAGAGTGAGAAATTAGGTTGGCGTGATTGTGATGGCTAGGGCAAAGAGAAGAAAGAGAGTATTAGTAAGTTGGGATAAGGGTTCTTCTTCGCGACCTAAATCGAGGCCCTCAACTCTATCGACCACTTGTGTGTTTATCTTATAGAATGATAAATTTACTTGTTAAACTTACCCCTACTAAATTGATAAGATTCCTTATCCCACGTGTCATTATCCGTTCCATTATTTCCCTCTTGTTCTGCTCTTTCAAAGTGCAAGACACGTGGAAGCCATAAGCCTATTCGCGGAGTCAGTTTTGACCGCGAATGGATGATCACTTGCCATGTCGGTGACTCACTCCACAAAAGAGGCCTGAGTGGCTAGTCCCTTGTCATCTTTCGCCTAATATGCCGACGAGGAAGCAAGAGCAAGGCAATGAAAAAGAAATATAAGCACGACTGCCCATCTCGACCCCTTTCACGTGGAGAGGCAAATAGCTTCGGCCTTCAGATCAGCTGCCACATCCTCCTCAGCTATAATGTCCCCAGTCTCGACCAGGAATCTTTTGGTCCTCACGGAACACAACTGATCTTTTTATTCCTCTGCATGTGGGGGGTTTCGTCCCATGAAAAAAAAAAAAAGAGAGAGAGAAAAAAGCGGTCTCGAAGCATTTAATAGTCGCTGCCACACATGATGGGATTAACGCTGTTATCATCATCATCATTATTTTATCAGCAAGTGCTTCCGTTTAAATCGGTGTCCTGGAATTCTGCATGGGTTTTGTCCCTTGCAAGAGTCCAAGAAGATCGAACTTGGGTTCTTGAATAAACAAACGATTTGGGGCCGTATCGTTCGACATGGGTCGAGACAAGAGCTGTGTTCTGCGGTCTAAAAAGTTAGAGTTCGAGTCAGTTGAGCGGGGGTTGGAGAAAAAGTCGTGCCCTTGATTTATTTAATGGGTGAGCGTACGATGAAGTTGGCCTCATTAGACGCTAAATTAGGTTTAGTCCTTGCGCTTATAAACTAATTAAGCCCTACATCATTGGAGGTTTCTAGGGGTTGTAGTAGTATAGTAACGTTAATTGCAATCCAGCAAGGAATATAAAACACCTTGCAAGATTGTGTAATGATGAAAAAGATAATAATAATAATAATACTTCTCTTAAAATATGATCCTTTTTGGAGAGCTACAATAATTTCTGTGTTTAAAAGAGAGAGATAATGTGATATCTTTATATACATTAGCCGTTCAATACACATCCATTCTTTTTAATAATTTAAGAGACCGATGTCATTAGCTGGTTATTTGAAAAAAAAAAAATCAGTAAAATAACTTACGCTATGATCAATAATTTAAAGTTGAATTCCCGGAAACAGGAATCAAATCTGCAACTTTCAATTTCTAAGGTCAAAAGTACGAAAATACCCTTATTGCCCGGTCGATCTAAAGGGTGGATTGATCCATATTCTCTTAATATTCAGAGTGTAATGAACTCCCGCCACCCCCCAAAAAAAAAAAAAAAAGGCTTTTGGCCTTCTTGTAATTTCACCTCTTCACACGGGCTTGTCCGTTAAGGAAAAAGAACGTGACTTTCGTCGCATGCATGCACCGAATGGAGAAATTACTAAAAATGAAATTTTAAGTGTCACTTTAGGACTAAATTCCATTTAAATAGGAAGGACTGTCGCCTTTAATCTCCTTGCTTTATACTGAAGCCACTTTGCCCTCATCAGCACGTCGACTCAGTCAAATCCTCCATATGTCGCTTTGAGTTCTTGGTCAATAGCTCCTTAATTTAATCGACATGGCCAGGAGTGGATTAACTTTATTGGCCTCATGATTCAAGTTATTGTATTTACTAATGGGAACCTTATTTTACTTCTTCTTTATGTCCATGATATCTACTATGGAACCTTAATTCACTTCTTTTCTTCATTTCGGTACAATGTACACCTTTCGACTTTTCAATCTTGGAAGTAACTTTAGCTAAAAGATGACTCATTCCTTTGGATGAGTGTAATAAATAAAGGTTACGCTTATTTTTTTTTTTTTTATGTAAGTATATCACGCTTCTCACTATTGATATGAGTAGTTTTATTATTATTATTAACCAGCTGCCATCATGTCTCTGTACCTGCCTAGGTAATGCTAGGAGACCGGCATCATGGAGATCAGGCCCAAGGGACATTACCTGGTTAATAATTGATCCCCAGCGGTTTGCCATTACCCCTTTTCACAAGAGGGGTTGGCTCCGAGAACCTGCCTGGGGACTTTCACCCCCGGCAGTTTTCCTGCGTTACTGGGAAGCCTTTTAACGTCATGCTTAGGACGACAGTGTATCTAATATTAATCTTCATATTTTCTTCGGAGAAGAATGATGACTCCTTTATTAGTTACACAAAAGGCGGAAGTAAGAAAACATGTAAAAAGCTTGAGAGGAGAATCGGTGCCAGAGAAATGAGGAATTTGTGGACCTGAATGGGTTACTTAGGGAATAAAAAGAATCGGAGAATCGTTTCAATTGATTTGCGCTTTTTCATATGCATAAGGTTGGCGAGATATTTCATACGAGACCTAGATTTACCGACTTAAAGGACTTGAGGTTGGCCTCCTTGCTGTAAAGAAATCAACTATAGTTATTTGGACTACCGAAAAAGGTATATGCACACAGTCAGGAGGAGTCACGAGATACGCAATTTGGTTTTAGTGAAACTTAAAGAATTTCTTCTTGTCAAACACTTCAAGAAGATCTCAAAGTTAAGACTTTGCACCAACAAATATGGAACTTTATCCTGTGGACCAACCTATAAGCTTATATTATATACATCTCAAGAATTCTTTATGTGGATGAGTTACATAGGAAAATGTTGCCACTCTAATAGGCAACTGAAATTAAATGGACATCTACTCAGCGGCCTTAATTTTTTATTTTTTCAGAGGAAAGAACAAACATCAAGAAAAGGGCATACCTTCAGCACTTGCACTAAAAATAATGCAACTCCATTGCTATGACCTATGACCTATATATATATATAAGAGCTAGTTCTCTACGAAACTCTCAGCCTTAAGTTTATTCCACTTCGACTCAAACTTTTTTATTTTTTATTTGAAAAAAATCTCAACCTTTGATTCTTGTCCCAAGTCTGTCCAAGGGTTTAAGAATCACCACTGATTTTTTTCGAGATTATCAATACCGTGAGATTGTTGTAATTTCATACGGTGATTCTTGATGGGCGAACAGAATTTAGACTAGAGTGAAAGTTGGTAACATTTTTCTAGAAAAGAAGTTCGAGATAGAATTGGGTTAAACCTAAAGTTGAGGCTTTGTAGGAATTAGGCCATGGAAATAGGAGGTTTTTTCTTCTTCCCCTTTTAACCCTGTCCCTCTTTAAATTTTCCTTAAGTCTCCAAATAAACGACAAATACTGGTCGGCCACCTACGACGCACGAGAAAGTACTATCGAAGTCGCTCATTGGGCCGATTTTTAGCCCAACAGCTAAGCTCGTCTTCTATCTTGACCTGTCGCTATAATTAAATTTCATCACTAACTACTCAAGATCGATGCACTAATAAAGTATTCATCATCTGCCACAGGGTTCCCGGTCAATGTCATCTCTAGATTCGGTCCCGGAATCACACGACCAAAATACAAGGTTGAAAACCTGTCCAAATCATCAGTTCTCTCCGCTACTTTCTTTTCTTTCTGATTTCTTTTTAGAATTTTAACAAGGTAGACTCTACGAAGGATGCATTTCTCAGATACATGACCCAATTGTGAGAAGCCATTGCTACTGTTGCTCAAATGGGATTTGCATACAAAGAATCATGAATCCGACGGGCAGAGGCATTATCCGAAACCATAATTGAAATAAATCAAATCGGCATTCAGGATCGATATACTGTACTGCAGGTTAGAGTTATTACATGATAGGAAGAACAGCAACACTAATGGAAAATGCAAGGATTACCACAAAAGGCACCACATTTTCTCTCCATTCTCTCTTTTGTGCCTTTTTTCCTTAGTACAATTACATCGCGTCAGCACTGGGAAGATGAAAACAAGATACAACTAATAGCCACTATAAACAACATTGATTCTGCATAAACAGCCAAAAAAAGACCCACAAGACGAAAATAAGTGAATATGATATTGAAGCTCTTAAGAGACAGCAAGGTAGTGCCCAGATCAGTCCAACGCTGGATGAATATAAATACACCCTCTATACAATTCTACAATTCAACCAACCCTTTTATCAGATCCTTTCAGTTCCTTTTAAGGTTGAACCATTTCTTTCTGGATGATTTGTCTTTTCCTTCAACAGATCCATCTTCCACTGGACTTCCCATCTTCGAATCTTCACCTGGAACTCTGTTGCTGCTGCTGCTGCTGCTAGTACCATTACCAGCAGTACCGCTGCTACCAAAGTCACCATTTGCTACCCGGGTTACAGTGAACGAAGAATGAATGCCGTCTCTTTGTTTTAGTAACTCATCTACCTAAAATATACCATAAATTAATTCAGCTAAAGAGAAGAGGAGTCACGTCATCCCTCATGTCCAAAAGAGGGGGAAAGGAGAATGCGGCAGTAACCATCCATCAAAGACTTGACTTAATGGGTTAATATCATAGGGGACATCTGATTTAAGGAAAACTGCTTATTTGAGAAAATGACATTTGCAATAAGGATGACAAATGGCATGAAAGTGAATAGCACAAAGCTTCCATATCTGAAATCTTAAACGGACATATGTAGAATGCATGGTTGTATGTGTCAGTGCATAAAATCACATCTACAAAGGCAACATGCTTTGAATGGAAGATCCCTCATTGGAGAGATGGCCTCAGATATTCATATCAAGCATCTAAATGAGGATATCATTATTCTGCCAAAATAAGATGCTAATAACAAAGGAACGAATCACGTTAGCCAATGTAAATGGCTACAGAAGAATCACAGATTCTGAATGAGCAAGACAAGCCAAGAAGAGAAAAAGACATACAGACTGCTTTTCCTGGCTGTATCTGTTGGTCACCTCTTGAAATCGTGCAAGGGCCTACAAGTATCAGAATAAAATCATGAGAATGTGCATGAAGCAGTAAGTATGGAAATAACATAGGAAAGAAGAAAACACCTTCCTATACTCTGTCTCAAATTGGCGTAAATCTGTCCTTTTTCTCAATATCTGAGCCTCAATTTCCTTCAGCTTCTGCGTCGTCTCTTCATATGATCTTGCACATAGAGCCTCTATTATGTAGCTTGCAGGCTTGAAAAAGTTATCTCCTGAATCAATTTAAGAGTATCAATCCACCTAAATATCAAAGGGGAATCCTACTTCTGTTGCCAGAAGAGACCAAAAGCAATATATAAGTTATCGTACCATAGACAGCGAAGATGTGAGTTCCAGCTTTAAGTTCCGAAACCTCACAAGGTTGTAGACCTTCCAACCGTTTAAAGAATGCAGCTTCAGGATCCTTGGCCATCGCCAACTGCCCACCACTAACAATTAGAAATAGGAACTGGGGTGAAAAAAGTAAATGAGGTGAGGAATAATAGAAAGAAACGCACTGCATTCACGGTTGAATCCATTCGGTAAACTTGGAAATGTAGAAAGTACATTCCTGCAGATGTCACCTTGCCTGTTTTCTCACTGTCTTCCTATATAAAGAACAAATAATCTTATGACCAGAGAAGAAGAAGAAGAAGAAGAAGAAAATTTTAAAAAAATTTTAAAAATTAAAAAAAAAAAAAAAAAAAAAAAAAAATAATAATAATAATAATAATAATAATAATAATAATAATAATAATAATAATAATAATAATAATAATAATAATAATAATAATAATAATAATAATAATAATAATAATAATAATAATAATAATAATAATAATAATAATAATAATAATAATAATAATAATAATAATAATAATAATAATAATAATAATAATAATAATAATAATAATAATAATAATAATAATAATAATCTCATAGAATGCCAAATAAATCAAAAACTCTAGAAGTACAGCACATTGCATGACACAGATAACATTATTACAGACCTCATAAATAGCTCTCGATAAACAGGTCACCGTGATTCTTGCTTGACTAGAACAAATCACAATTGCAAGGAAATGGTAGCGGTAGCACTCGCTCATCGTTTCATCCTTAAACACGGATGCTGCTATCACATCATTCATTCTTACCATATCACAGCTACAATAACAGTAACAGCCTCACTAGTTGAGTCCAAAATTAAAAGCAGGCTATGTTCTCAAGATCGCAAACATGATACCAACAAACTGAAGAATGTGAAAGGAACAAATGCAACTTGGCTTTCTATGTTTTAGCACATGATTGGGACAGTCCCCCAGCTAAAACGCCAACAGCTGCCCTTCCCTTTCAAAAAAAGCCATTTTCCCCTTTTGACAAAACAGAGAGAAATGGAAAGGTATCAGACTAATAACATACCTGTAAGGCCAAATTATAACCACCATTGGCCTCTTGTTCGAAGTAAAGCAACTGGATAAGCAAACAAAGAACAAAATAAATGAATCCCTGAAACAAAACCATCCAGAAAATTTAAAAATTTAAAACCAACATTTGCTGTGAAAAGCTTACTTTGAATTTGCTTTGTGCTGTGGAAGTGACTCTTACTACAATACCAGCTTCTGCTTGTTGTTCATTAATTGTTACACCAAAAAAGTGAGCACATTGCTTATCCACCTGCATGATAATTCAAAATCAGAAGAATGTGCTCTCACAGATGCTGATCAATCAGTTTATAAACAAAAACAAGCACCTTTCCACTGACTGATGTTCCAATTGGAAGGGGTCGTACTGTTACAGTTCCATTGATAGCTTCTTCAAGGACATTGGCAGAGATCGTAGTTTTGATTGGCACACCCAGTTTGCTGTTGACAAATACAATGAGAGATGCAAAAGAGCCAAATGAATCTTAAAAGAAAAAAAAATCCAGACTGCTGAAAAAAAGCACCTGAATAATGCTGCAAACATTGTATTGACAGTTCCCAGGTTAGACAAGTCGATTTCCATATCCAAGCCTTCAGCATCGAGAGCCTAATTTATTTCATGAATATGAAATTCAAATCTTATTGTTTGATTGATAAAGTACAAGGACGCTACAGAGAAAAACCATGCAAGAACTATATTTCAAAGGAAAACAGAACAAGCCAAGTCTACTGGGGGCACTGCAGCCTACTATTTCAAACTTAAGTGAACGAAAATATTAACCCGTCTTTATGAAACCATGCATCACTGATCCCCATAAGGTGTCTTCTTCACAAAATAAGAGCAGCATCTGTCTCTGCCATTGTGAATGACATATTATATGAATTCCATGCATGAGCTTTACAAAAATGAACTAACATAGCAGAAAATAAAGCATTAATATATACATTAAGTTCAATTATTTTCAGAACCCTTATTTGCGTCCCTATATCTGTATTTCCACGCTTTAGTCTTACGCCAAAGTCCAGCCTATGCAAAAGGGGAGCGTCGAAATATTTAGATATTAAATGACGCACTTATTCAACAACTTAAGCTTTGAGAACAATTGGCTCCAATCTCGCAAAAAAACTTACAACTTCAATTGCCACTACTGACTTACTTGAGCTGCCCATTCATACGTCATAAGATGAAACAATCTAACTTAGGAGATAGCATGCATGATCAGGACCACTTAGAAGACACTGCTCAATCTTTAGCAAAATTCTTTGAAACTAAATCAACACAACCTCTGCAAGACTAGTATAACCTCATAAGTTCACAATTTATTATATCTCACCTTATTAAAAAGCAAAAGTCAAGAGACATTATTACTAAAAGCAAGCGCAATCAAATGTTGGCACGTGAGGTGGCTCACTTATGTACAGTTCAAACTCCCCTCCACCCTCTCTCCCTCTCACCAAAAAAAAAAAAAAAAAAAAAAAAAAAAAAAAAAAATCTCTCCTTCCGCATTTGAAATGCTTGGGTACAATAAATTGGCATTGCCCACTCAACACAACGGCACTTCACAGGAATTCATGTGCCAAAAGCAACATTCAATCACATCATGCTAAGACATTCGCGTGATCATTCGTAGATCTAGCGGACATGCACAAGCACATTTCCAAACAAGTGCACAGGGAAAAGCGAGCAAGATCAATTGAAGCACCTCAAACCCTGCGCTATCGTATTGTCTCCTTTTCTCTGGGTCAGATAGTATGTTGTATGAATATGCAACCTCCTTAAAAAGTTCAGAAGCTTCGGGATTGTCAACATTCTTGTCAGGGTGATACCTGCAAGTTTAAAGAAATAATCATATTAAATTATATACTTTTAAAGGTTAAGACCGAAGATCTCTCGAGGAGTCATGTTAATATATCAAAATTATTGCACTAGACTAAACTTAAAGAAGCATTCCAAGCACTATACAATGGTTGTTGTTGTTGTCAAATGAAAGGCTCTGCATCTGGCCTAAAATGATCAAGAAGCATATGTTTAACATCATACTATGGTGGCAAGTTAGTTAAAGAATATCTCTTTCTCACATATGCCATCAACTAACTCACATTACCCTAGAACAAAAATTTTGGCACTTTCCATAAATGATTTACCGGGAGATGAAAGCATCTAGGGCATGATAATTCAAGCCAGATAAAGGACAGGATCCAAGATCATCATTTTTCATCAGTTGTATTTGTCCTAACAAACTTATCATAAAAATCACTGCTGCACAGACACGATATGCAATTTCAATTAAAAAATAGGAACATTTGGCGGAACTAAGAAGTCATTTTTATCGAAAGCTTAACATCCAGACATCAATCGAACAAATATCTACATGTCCTAAATCATCAACAGGCCCTCCAAGCACATGAGACTCTGTCTACAGTTGTTCCGTTGACTGGAACACTCAGAGGAGCTCCCGTGCCATCCTCTTCATCATAATTGGTCCGCTCGCCTGAAATGCCACGGCACATATTTGGGAAATCCCAATTACTTAGAGCGTCCAAATCAATCACCAAGACCCAGTTCGTAACTCGCGCGCTCCCAGCTGATTCTCATAAGATTAAGCTACTAAACTGAAACCGGCGACAAAAATCATACTCCAACAAAGCTACTTCCTTTAATTCATCAGAACCAGCAATGCGCATAACCAAGCATCGACCCTTCTCCTAAATTCCATTCATCCGTCTAAGTCGACCTCTAATTATTCAGTAACAGGCATACAGCACCGAGAGAACGAAAAAATGGATTGAGAAGAACTCAGGGGAGGGAAAAGAAATAAAACCATACTTGAGAGCAAGCTTTCTGTAGGCAGTCTTGATTTCCTGATCGGTCGAATCCCTGGACACATTCAACACCTCGTACGGGTCCCGCCGCAACGCCGGCGCCGACGGCCCTTCCACCTTCGGACCCATCTCTCCCTCCCTCTATCGAAATCAACCCAATTTACCTGGGATTCACTCCATCCCAGATCTCGAGACGGGAATTCAAAAAACGAACGGACCTCCCCTCCCCCTCCAATTCAACTTAAAGGACGAATTTTTTCCGCCAAAAAGACGAGGCGCGGAATCCGAAGCATCGGATCGCGCTCCTCTTCCGCCCCTCGGAGTTCGCGCCAGGGAAATGAGGTCCCAGAAAGGCGCCGCGAGGGTGGTGGGGCCCGGCCAACTCGACGGCAGCGGAAGCGAAGGCGGGGGAAGGAAGAAGGAAGAAGAGGATCGGATCGAATTGGCAGCGAGTCGAGCTCTAGGGTTTTTCGAAGGTCGGAAGCCCGTCAGCTCGAGCTGCAAGATGGGACCCCCGCCCTCTCCTCTCCCCGCGAATGTCTCGATTTTTTTCCTTCTCGTTTTGTCCGGAAGAACTGGGTTCGCCCCGTCATTTTAAGAAATTTACACCGAGATCTTCTCGTTTAAGTCAACGTGAGCTATTTTTATCCGACATTTTTTCGCCCTATATAATTTCCAAAAAGGAAAACTTGGTTGCGGAAAGCAATTGGAGCTGCGATTGTTTGGATCTCGTGGACAAATTTAACTTACTTATGTCCTTTCATAATGTACATGATTGATCGATTCTCCTTTCAAGATTTGTTCCGGATCTTTGTCGATACTCGAGGATTATATATCAACATCTTGTTATACTCGTGACGAAGGAATAGGATGATACTGGATTTCGCATTAAATGAGATTGAAAAATGTTTGGAAATGTCAATATGTCAATTTCATAGTAAACATTTACATTGTTCCAAGTGTCATTGAGAATATTGCTATTTCATAGGGCAAGTGATTTTCAAGCACTTTTTTTTAAATGTTTCGAACTCTGCTGGTAAAAGTTATACAGAATATTCTTTTTAACGACAAAATAGACATGATTTATAACTGGATGTTAGAGATGTATTTCCGCATTTAGTAAAATCAAAGCAACTAGAATATGTTAAGACTTACTTTATAAGACTCAAGAATCAAGAATGCTGAATAATAATAATTTTTAAGACTATTTTGAAACTCAAATCGTTTTAAAGAATTTTTGTCCAACAGTCAATAGCGTAACCGAACTTTTACTTTTAGTTTTGAAAGTAACAAAATAAATAACAATAGCAATATTAAGCTATTTTTAAATTTGAGGATGATTCCTAACCCCCTTTTTGATCCATAAACAGATAAGTCCATTTTGATAATATGTTGTACATATTCCTTCCCAAATTAGCTGTATAAATTCTATTGGCTATTGGTAGATAGCTTATATGCTCGGTAAGATAATATTAAATTTATTTACTTTTAATTTTTTTCAAGAGAAAAAGGGGGCCACTAGGCATTGACCTGGTTAGAGGAAGGGACCATGGGAGTGAACGGAACAATTGAAAAGCCATCACATCAAAATTGGAAAGCCAAAGAAGAAGGATATACAATTATAATTACAGTAGAATTAAAATTCATTACACTTGGACTTCTATTTCCACGTTCGATGCGACTAAAATGAGCTCTTGGTCCTGTCCATTTCATTTTTGGACTGATCGCACGATAGTCAAACTTTTGGCATGGATTAGCCTTACACAAAAGCAGGGACCACGACACCAGTTTCCCATTTTGATGGCAGACGATGTACATTGCCATGTGTGAGAAGGATGGACGGGAAATACTCACAAAATTTCGATCTAGTGTGATGTCGAGCAAACCACATGCGGTGTATCGACCTTAATAACCCGGGTGTTGTAGGATCCACAGAAGCTGCACTTATGGTATAGCCAGTGGAACGGCGCCATCCCCTTTTTATCACAATCGTTGCACAGTATATCCTACATCACCGAAAAGAGCAACTGAAGACTAGTGGACAAGCTGCGCCAGCACAAAAGATCTAAGGAAACAGGAGAAATATTTACCTGGCAGCGATCCCTGTAATCTTCTGGAAGCACTTCCGAGGCTAACAATGCATCGAGCATGCCAAAGTAAACCTAAAACCACAGTGAAAAACAGGGCTGAAACTGAATGAGAACCTGATAATGTGTTTTAACCTTCCACGAAAGAGGTACTGCCCTGATCACAATGCATGTCAGCACAAGTTTATATAAAAGTATAAACGTTTAATAGACAGATCCATTTAAGGTTTAATGTTATTTCTGTTTTCACTGAGAACGATGCCAAAAAAAAAAAAAAAAAAAAAAAAAAAAAAAGGCCTCCTATGATGAAGAGATTCCAGCAAGCAAAGACTAGCTAACTGTATAAGATTCATGTGATGGAAAATTAAGAGAACTGTACTTCCCAGAATGCTTGTGAATATTATGGTCCACCCCCAGCCTAATGCTACAGTCGATACTTGTTCAGATTGAAACTTGAGGACAAGAAACCAAATTCCTCCGATGCTCAGCTAGTGGATAAGTATAGAATAATTGGATTGGACCTGAGCAGGTCCTTAAAAGGCTCAAGGAGGAAACAGACGGGAGATCCACCATGAGGTAGGAGACCCCGTGCTATCCTCCGTATTCCCTCTCTGTCGGGAAGACAGATAAATAGGGAATTCGGGGGCCTCACAATGGAGAAAATAGACTCCACGTCAAGGTGTGCATGCATGCCCTAGCTATTGCCCGGTAGGTTGGTATAGTAGCCACCTGCGCCTAGGGTGAGTGAGGATGAGTGAAAGGCCCATTACAGAGTTAGCACGCCTTACGACACTGCTCAAAACTGCAGGCTGACCTTGTGCCTCCGGTTATGAGCAGCGCCAATAAGCATAGAATAATTGGACACTTATTTATCATATGGTGGCTTTTCTTAGAAAAGAAAGGGTTTTTATGAGTCTATAAAGGATTTTCTTTCCCCAGGTACACATCCAGTTTACATCAACTGAGTGGCTTCCAACAGCATCACTGAAAAAAAATCCTGTCAAAGTCCTACAAGAAATAACTGAGAGGAACCGTGATGGGACTTTTCTAAAGCACCCTTGAAAAACTTTATCCAAGTTCTGAAAGAAATAACTGAGAGGAACCACAATAAGAATTATCTAAAGCAACATTCTTAAACATCTAAAAGAGGATATAACAACTAATGTTCATACCGCCATATCTCCCAAGGATCTACTGCAAATTGGACAGACATAGTGGCTGCATGTGTATGCCTGACAAAAGCAAGCACGATGTTCAGTATCTTCAGAACCAACACTCAGACACCCAAATTATACCTGAGCAGAGCCAAACATGAGAGAAACCTGGAAGCAAGCCGAATGCATGAAATGGCCACAGGGAAGAGCTTTCACAGTTGCACTCGATGTGAATAAAAAATCACAGCAGATTGGGCAATTTGTCTCCAGACCTTTTTCGCGGCACTTATGGTCAACCAACTTTATCCCCAAACAACAGTTGCAAGTCATGCAATGAAAAACATCGACCCCAAGACCCTTCCCAAGACGGCATAAATTACAAAAAGGGCAATGGTAAATATTCCTGGAGGGAAAAAGGAAATAAGATTATTCTGTAGTATGAATGTATTTTGGGCCTTGTGCCAAGGTTGATCCCAGAGACAAAAGAATTAACAGAAATGATGCTCCAGTAAAAACTTGGTAACCAAAACTCTGTGCCGGGACATACATGAAGTATCAGACTAAAACTTTTGATAAGAATAATAACAATAATAGCAATAGACCA
The DNA here is from genome assembly GCA_014182555.1 of Eucalyptus erythrocorys. Lineage (NCBI taxonomy): Eukaryota > Viridiplantae > Streptophyta > Magnoliopsida > Myrtales > Myrtaceae > Eucalyptus > Eucalyptus erythrocorys. Next base: position 32,693,324 of record CM024603.1, on the reverse strand, counting down.
TTACAACATTACGCAAGCAAGATTCAAGATTGCTACCACATACACTGACATATTAGAGAATTTGGGCTTTGCAGAAACTCTTACTCCATTTTGCATTTAACACCCAACTTTAAGGCTAACGATTGATAAAGAAGATTTCACAGGGGGACAAAAGATAATCGACCAAAAAGGGAGAAAGATGCCGTATATCGTCTTTTTCATGCCGTAATCCCCTTGCAGACGACTCTTCACGGTTAATGTAGTTTTGGATAAGCAATTGAGGCACAAATGCATGTGTGGAAAGAGAAACAATTCGATTGTACAGAACTTCATGAAGAATGCAACTTCTTTAACACCACTGACCAAATAATAAAAAGCAACTGAGAGGAGAAAAAAATAAACGCAGAGAAATAATTAATAATATCGTAGAAAGTCTGTACCTTTCATCATCAAAAAATTTACAAATGCTACAGTAGTGTTTTGCCATTGAGAGACCATTGCATGAAGGTGTTGCACAAATTTGTCCAATTGGCTGAATCTCAAGGCAATGCATGCACATCATTTCAGCAGTGGCTTTCCTGCAGCTCGATTTAACACAAGTTTAAGAGTGAGACCATGAGAATTGTGTGAGCACTCTAGTGTGCAATTTAGAACATCCTAGGATGGTGCACACAAAATTTTAAGAAATCACCTGTCCATGGTATGGTCACTGACATTATCATGGCAGAATCTGCATGTATACAACTTGCCACAGCAGGCAGCACGAAGCTTGCAGTTTCTCTTGTAATGCTCACAACCAAACACTTGTTTCTCTGAATCTCGAAATGATGGATAACGTCCCAGGAGTATGTCGCTTGTAGAATTTTCAGCAACAGCTTCAGGTGTTTTTTGTTGAGCGGCTATCCAGCGACTGCACTCATTCATGTCAGAAAAAGGGGAAGCTAATAAATAGATGAAGCGCATATGTTGGCATTGAAAATGAACCTGGTCATGAGATGTTGAATAAGATATGCCTTTCTTCTTGGGTCAAGAGTTGAATCCCTAGAAACTTTTCTTATCTCTGATTCAAGTTCACTTTGATTCATTCGGAAGATATCCTTCCATCCAGGCTTGAATGTTTCACTACGATCCAAGCTTCCACAAATATCACCACCTAAGAAGTGTGGATACAATAAAATTTGGAATTATGAATATCTAAGTTCCAATTTGGTGATATAGCAGAAGAATGTCAACTGCAGGAACTCAATGCTGGTGCATAAGCAAGAAGCACATTCACAAGAGAATAGTAAAAGCTCACAATATACCAAAAGACGAGCCACTCTCTGATGAAGCTGTATGCAAAGTTGTAGCAGCAGCTCCCTCCCACCACTCATTAAGCCATTCACTGAACATGGTGTTTTTAGTTGCCTGCTTCCATGTGTCCATCACATAGTTTTGCTCCTCCTGGGTGAGAGCCGAGGTCACCCATGGCAACATAGACTGGAGAACCTCTGCGCCCATAGTACCAATTATCCTACCAACTAGTTTTTCTTGCTCCTCAACTGAAAAATATTTAACAAATAATGGCCATAGCTCAAGTTCCTCTCGGAAAAGATGTTGATCCAAAGTAACCTTGATGGATCTGCACATGCCTTGAAGTTTGGTGGCAAGCTCAGCGTACTTACTCGTGGTGTCATGGTAATAAATAGACACAAAGTTTCTTCCATCTGATTTAACTGACAAAAGTTCACTGTTCAAGCATTCATGACATTGTGTGAGCTCTGAAAGTGTAGCCAAAATATCTTCAAAAAGTTTCTCTTCCTGCTTATGGTCTAAAGTGTAGGAGTGACTCACATTGTGAAGAGTCTCTTTGGATTCTATAGCTGGAAATACTATATCATCCTCTGCATTACTATGCGCTTTATATAAGCCCCGCAATAGTTGGAATCTACCAGTGAACTCCCTTAGGAAAGTGCCATCACAATTCTTTAGTTTTCCAGATTCAACATCCAGATACTCTAAGTCCTTGCGGATGGCTTTATGAAATTTAAATATGCTGTCTATGGGACGATTAGCATTTCCAACTTCGGCAGAGCATATATCCATTTCCCAGTTAAAAAGACTGGACTTGAGGAATGGGGCACATTTGTCAAAAGATGAGGACCACAAAGCTTTTGTTGATTTTGCAGCAGCAAGAAACCCTACTCCGAGCTTATTAGAATTCACTCCTAACTTAGTTACACAAGTTCGATCATCACCAGACAACGTATTGCTATATTGAAGTCCTCTAATTTGATGAGCGTCATGGTCTCTGTGACAAAATCTGTTGCCTTGCTTGATTAGCCTTTCAAAAATAGGTGCCTCATCTTCACAACCAAGAGAAGTTAAGTCATCAGCATAAGACAATGAAACGAACCTACAAAGTAGACCATCTCTCTCCATGCTGCTCCCTGTCAATCTTTTGGCAGGACATCCGGTTGCACTAGAAGACAAACACTTTTTGGAGTGGCCTTTACATGCCCAACCAGAAAAAAGTGTAACCAGTGCAGAATCTGACGATGGAGCTGCAGCCACAAACTCTGTGAGTTACAAATAGGCTAGACACAATGAACAGAAAGCTTGAAGAGCAATTTTGCTTTTACTTTCCCCAACAATTAAGGTCAAGGGTCTACCTGCCATATGCATATTCTGAAGAAACGACTGTGCTTCTTCTTCACTCAGGGATCCAATCAGCCATGGTAAGACTGACTCAATTAATCTCAATGGCATCAAGCATAGGCTCTGATACAGAAGTTCTTGCTGCTGTTTGGGGCTGAAATGCTTTCTGGCTAAAGGTAGTACCTGGGAAAGTGATATTTAGATCCCTATTTGGGAAAACAAGTGACCATTGACATAGACAAGCTATACTGTCTTCGATTAATTGATCTGAGAGAAAATGTCCTGTCTATGGGAAATTTTAGGTTATCTAAAAATAGTATGCACACCTTAAGTTCCTCATTCTGGAAGTGCTTCTTGATGGAATCTATCATCTGATCAGCGTGTAAGCACAACTCTGTATTAAATTCAGCAGAAGATGAGTTGGCTCCATCAGTCTGAATACTTTTGATCAAACGCCTAAGCCGATCAAATTGTATCTCTTCTGCAGCATGCTCCTCAGCAAAAGAGAGTTCCAAATCTACAGCAGGGAAGATAACTTTGTCCTCAGCCATGCTGCATTTAAAAAGAAAAGCTTAGAGTCTGCAAATGACAGTACAGCTAAAAGAATATTCAAGTCGAAAGGAAATTCTAATGGCTGAATTTTAAGAACATTGATCTGTAAGAAAATCAGTAAAGTTAGTCAGCAAGAGAAAGGAAGCTAGGCACAGCAAGAGACTGATGCGGAAAAACAAAAACAAAATTTACAATTTTCTCTCAGAAACTAACATCGACTGATGCTATAATAACTCCTAGGGACCTTTAATGTTACGTGCAAAATTAACGATAAAGCAGGTCACTCATGAAAGAAAAATTATCTCGACTCCACAAAGCAGCTGCTCAAGCATCCGTATTTTCTATGGGAGAAAACCTCCACCGCAACAACAGAGCACCAGTTACAAAGAGATACTGCCATGAGATATTTTAATTGCTTAAGGCTTTGACCAAGTACAAAAAAACCCTCGCAACCCAATCAAGTCACCTAAAATATGTTTTCTGAGAGGAGATTCAACAATTACTGAGACGCCATACCACCCCATCAAGAATGATAAGCATACTAATATAAGATAAAGACCACCATACCTGTGAAATATACAAACTTCAGCAATAAAACGCAGCTTCTTGTTAAATGCAGATAAATCAGAGAAACCTCCAGAAAATTGGAGTCTTTTGGCTGCCTCAACTATATCATTCAACTCTCTTCTTATTGCATTATGCCAGAACAAGATTTCATCTATAGGATGAATCATAACAGAATCAGCAGGGTCAAGTTTCACCTCTTCAAATTTCCTTTTACTGCTCTTTGAAGATTTAACCGCACAGTCGTCATCCTCAGAAGAATTGCTAAGCGATGATGAGACATAGTTACAATCGGTCCCATGACTCTTACCAGAATCATGCATTTTCACCCCTTCAATCCAGGAAAAGATTACCTTCATTGAGAAAATCTAATGTCAGCCAGTACTCTTTTTTCTAGAAATTATGAAGAATATGGCACCACCCTCAGGTTATTTTCACCTGTTGAATAAGCTTTTCTTCAGGGATTATCTTATGCAAGCATTCAAGCATATCCTCATATTCCTCAGGTGATATGGAAGAGGAGAACCATGGAAGAAACTCGGCCATCATGTTAACAGGGATGCTGCACAGAAACTGCCATACTAATGATGCCTGTTCGTCAAAGGAAAACTTCTCAATAAGCAAAGGGAAGACCTGCAACAACCAAAGCAAGTCAGAGATACTAGTATCATAGTTCCAAATACAAAGTAAATTTTAGAATAAACTGAAGAAGAACCTAAAAAAGTTAGTCATGCCAAGAGAAAGTAGTTCTAAAACCCTTAGGATCGATGCCATCAAAATTAGTCTTCCTAAAAACTGCATGGGAATCCATCAACGAAAAGCTCGCAGTACACATTGATAAATAAGACTAACAAATAAAAGGAAAAATGAAAACAGAAAGATGTCAAATAGATAAAGAGCATAAGTGAATAATCGGAGAAACTATACATTAAATGGCCACTCTAAAAAGGTGATGCATCAGGGACAGAAAGACCTGTTCCTCCTCCTTGGACAAGTGCTGGCTAATTGATGTTTGAAGAGCTCCCAAGCATGAGGCCAATTCCCTCCTGTAGTGTTCTTCATTTTGCATCTGTGAGTTCAACAACTCGAACAACTGATCGAATAAAAAACCCTCTCCTTCGTGTTCTAAGGAGTAAGTCCTGGCCACATTCTTCACATGTATATCCAGAGCTGGAAATATGACCTACACTTAAAATTGGAAACATCACCAATGCGTGCTGTAACTTCAGAATCTCAAGCCATATCTCATATAGAGCCGCAAAAAAAAAAAGGCAAATGGAAAGAGGAAAGACCACAATCTGAGATCATTGATAATAGAAAATCAATATTAAACGCAGGAGAATATGAATGCAGTCTCTATGCTTCCACAGAGACCCAATTCTCAATTAAAGGTCCTCTTCATATATTAAAAGAACCATCATGGCACTATCAAAGTTGCATGAGAAGCCTTGCCATTTCAGAATACAGTGTTTTGTCAAGTCTAACATGGCCTAAGTACTTCTACGCTTGCTGACCTTCCTTTCAAATCTTTTTGCAGGATTTACTTGGAATAAGGCGATGCATAAGCACATTAAGGACAGTTAACCACATGCATGGCACAGAAGTCCTGTGCTGAGTAAGTAATTTATAATGTCAGTACTTTTATACACCAGGTCCATAAGGACATGATCAAAGGATCTTATCAAGTTTACATCAGTCACAATCATAGGACTTTGAGGGTATAGGCTCAGAGAGACTATTCCACACCGGACTTATCCCCTAGTCTCACAGAGAGAGAGAGAGAGAAAGGGGAAGGGGGGGGGAGCGAGACAACTTTAGATTGGCACACTTCCTTTATAAGGTGACACAAATACCAACACAAGTACTTCTAAGAAGCTGCTGTCTTCTCCCTAGTTTCTTTCTACGTTGGGTATTATACGGACTGAATAAATATGTTTGTATTGTTAGGTGAAACTATGAAATTTTCTCTAGATATGACTTGATTCCTTTCTCCTTTGACAAGATATTTTTCAATCACCTTTGGTGTTTCTGCATATTTTAGCTTTTCAATATTGTATATTCCAGCTTGCCTGCACTTTAACTTATCTGAAAATAATCTGTAACTTTTTCTTGATTATCATTTCAGATCATGCTATTTTCAAATCTCAGCCCTGCGAAAGGGTACAACTACAACTATGGGCTAAGAAAGAAATTAAACTTCATGGAGTGAAAACATGAAAAATGTATGTCACTCATGCAAGAGGTGGTCAACTCATTTGCAGAATGTTTCTCACTTTAAGAAATTTTGTCAAAAGCGAAATCTATATTGCCCAGGAGAAAACCTGAATCTAAATAAGAAAAACAAGTTCCAAGTACTCAATGTCCAACCAAATGAGCATTAGCAGATGAGGTGGTGTGGGATAGAGTATATATCTCTTGGCCTTGTACATGTATCCTACTTTTAAAAATCCAATCGTATATACACCTTGGGATTGATGTTGTGGAACTTGATGCAGTTCAACAGGGATTGTCTTAGTTGAAGATAGGGGCCACAAAAAGTGATTTGTGCATTGGATGCTTCCACTTGCTAATCTAAGACATTGCATCCCCTTGATCCTCTACCAAGGGATTGCAAAGAACTCCACAAGAGTTCAATTCTAGACTTTTTCACAAGAGCAAAAGAAGTGCATAGAAATGGGCAGTTCTCAACATTTCTGAGAGCTATTTCTACGGTATCCCTGCTGCTGGAATTGTGAATCTGTTGTAAGCTGACTCTTCAGGGCATTCCTTTCCTCGATTTATAAACCTGAGCGAGTGCTTTTCTTTTTCACTTATTGCCTTCGTAACCATAAGGCGAAAGGAAAAAGCTTAAAGCTTCCTCAGGGTAGGTAACTTTGTGAACGAAATAATCAGTAGGAGAAGGCAAACCCGATTGGAACACCACAGCATACGAATGGAGGAAAGATTTACACAGTACATAGTCTAAGCATAGCAAGACGTCACGATCTAAATCGTCCGTAATTCAGTCACAAGCCCTGCGCCCCGACAAGCGGAGCAGTTCATTTGCTGAGCAACGAAGCCGTAGAACCACAAGTGCGGAACTCGCTAGTGAGCAAAAACGGAAAATTCGTAGAACTCGGAACTACTTCGATTCGACAGCTACCATCTAAACCAAATCCAATCAACACGAACACCATCAAAACGACGAGAAAAAGACGAAAAGCGAACCCCGCCGAATATTAAACGGCCAAAAAGGAGCGAAAACGACGGCAATGCAGCTAACCTCGTCCTCGGCATGGCAATGGTGCTTGTACATTGCGCGAAGGAAGCGGCACCTCTCCGACAGAGGCCCGATGCCGCCGCCGCCGCCGCCGCCGGTGGCGATGGCGGTGGCGGCCCGGTGGAGGCGATCGAGCTCGGACCGGATGGCCCGGTGGAAGAAGAGGAAGATCAAGATCGGGGACTCGAGGACCGACTTCATCGAACGGGCGGGGCCGGCGGGGCCGGACGCCGCGGCCGCGTCGCCTCCGCCCGCCCGCCGGCGGCGGCGGCGGGCTGGGGCCTGGCCACAGGAGTCGCCATGCCTCACATGCGCGAGCTCGAGGAGGTGCTGAGGAGCAGTTCGCAACGTCTGTGTGCTCGCGTCTCCCGGATTCGGCCTGCCGTTTTCAGTCTCTCTCTCTCTCTCTCTCTCTCTCTCTCTCTCTATCTCTACGTTCTTTCTTTCTCAGTGGCTTTCTCTCTCTAGGCTCTACTCCGTTTTTAACCGTGGCTTCTCTCCCATGGCAAGGCAGGGAACGAGCGACGGGTACAAATAAGGGAAGGTACGTTTCCTAGTTCGCGCGGCACGTGGCGCCTGACGCGAACAGGCCGTTTAGGAGGAAAATTCCAAATAAAAGATTTATTACATTAATATCAATTTGATTCGACCATACTAATTTAGCCCACTTCATTCCTGAAATCTTTTGACAATTTTTCATTCGAGTCTTCCTGGCCAATTATGAATAGGAAATCACCGATATAAATGCCGATCATCTTATCTAACATGATTAATGTCAACGTGATAAAAATTGCTTTCCTTTTATTTTTTAATAAAAAAATTATAAAAATTATCCATGTCGGTCCACATCCATGATTTCATAATAGAATTAATCGAAATAACTCAATTAACAAATTATTAAAATAGTTTGAATTGAATTGGCTAAAATGAAAGATTTAAACTAAATTAATACAGATGTAATAAATTTACGATTTTTTTAGTAATTTCTACGGCCATTGAGCCACGTTTTGTGGCGCTTCTCTGCAAAACATGAATGGAGTCAACCATTTCAATATCAGTAGCATGAAAGCTCATCGATTCCATGGACAAGGACATATAAATTTTGTATATAGCGAGTCGCTAATCGGAGCAAGAAGTTAAGAACCAGACCTCAGACCTGCCCTCTGACGGAACGGGCATTAAACAATTTGCGCGAGCGTGGCATGCGCGAGCTCGGCACGCACTCGCGAATAAGAAAATCATAATTTAGAATTTGTCCCAACGGTCGTGGTTGCTCCACCATCGATGCGAGTGGCCACTGGTCGTGTAGATTAGCCTCCAAAAGTAGATCCACCTTCCCTTTTTCTCTCTTACTTTCTGGTGGCATCTTCCTCCCCTAATGCATCTCTCCCTTGGCACCCTTTTTGCAATACACTAAAACGAGGAATATCATTATTAGACCCACTTTATAGCAAGAGTAATGTTAGTGAGGTATTTGATGGAATTTGGAGTTATACTGCCGAAAGTCAACCCTTTTATCATTGAGGGATACATATATCGAAAGTCTTAAGATTTGTAATTAAGTCTTAAAATTTCAAAAAAGTATAATCAAATTCTCAAACCAATCATGATATGTAATTGAGTCTTAAATTTTTCATAAATCTGATTAAGTCTTTTAACTTGTCAAATTGGTCTAATCTTTGTCATTTCCTTTGATTTCACTTTTTAAAAGTTTTAGAATTTGATTGTATTTTCTTAACAAGTTTTTGGACTTGATTGGGATTTTGAAAGTTTTAGGATGCAATTATACTTTCGTGACAAGTTTTAAAATTTAATTACACTTTTTGAAAATTTTAGAACTTAATTGCATGTCGATGTCAAGTTTTAAAATTTTTAGTACATTCATCCCCATCATTAGAAAAGAAAATAAGATACAAAAGTAATAGAGCTATAGCATGAAATCAATTAAGTAGAGACTTTACGCCTATTATTGAAATAGACCCAATGAAGTTTTGTACTGTGAAGATAATGCACTTACTTGAAAAAAAAAATAATTATACAATAAAATCTTCCCATTTAAGGCAGGGGTCTCTCGTTCAAGTTTATTTATTTATTGGCGGTGGGGGTGCCTGTTGTATTTCAGTTGCTTTGACTAATGGTAAGGTGGGCAAATTGGGAGAAGGAATTGATGTTATACTTAGCCAAAGTTCGAGACCACTTAACCACCATCCAACTTGCTCATTGAATATATATTGGAGGCCGCCAGTGGTATGCACGTCTTTGTCTTCAAACAATAGAAAAATGCCCACGAGCCATGGTTTCATGGAATCATGATAACCATGAAGCAAAGTGGGAGAAGCTTCTAGCAATCCCTCGTCCAGTTGGACGATACAAAACCAGCAGCCGCCGTCGTTAGAGACTGTATTTTTCCTTTTTTTTTTAAAAGACTCCTCCTTTCCCCTTTCTGCAATGTGTTCTTGATTGGGCATTAGAATTAGGTCTCGCACCCAGAATCTCAAATTCCAGTGTTTAGCATAAAGGAAGGAAGGAATGGAGGAGATCCAGCTGAGAACCAGATGCGAAAATAAGTACCCAACAATTCTAGTAAACAATGAGAACAAGTGGGCTTGAAGTCCACGAAGGATTTCCCAAAAGAGGGAGTAGGCGATGGTGGGATGAGTGTGAATGCAATACTGAGAAGAAAGTGGGAGCGGATTGAAGGAGAGAGGTCCATGCTTTTGTCCATGACTGACGACAGATGCTTGCTTGGAGTTACTGATGCTGCGTGTAGAGGTGACAGGATAACGTTGGAGTCGAGTCATGCCCCTCTTCCTGGATTATCTCGGGGCGATTGACGAGGACTGTTGCAAAGGACTGGCTTTCTGGATTTTGATACTTAAGAATTTAAAGAATAATCTCCTATGGCCAAGAAATTACTTCTAAATGTTGAGAAGATTTGATCAACACTTTGGCAAGTCAAACCAAACATGAAAATGGGGTAGCTTGCTCAAGATCATTAATCTAAATAGAGTTCCATTGGGCCTGGCCCGACGGGCACGAAAACTGTCTCCAGCCGCCTCGTCGATGGGCGGGCCCATAACCTTATCGGGCTTCTAGGGTCCATCCATGGCGAGGTCTGCGGTTAAATGTTAGAAGCATGCACGGATCGATGCAAGAAAAGGAAGGGGAGAAGTCCTAAAGAGTAAAAAAAAACTTGTTTAGTTTGTTGGTTATGGAGTGGTGTTATGACCGGGGATGAGTTTTAACTAAGTGTGCCACATTCAAGCAATTAACAAGAGTCAATTGCATTAATACATAAAACTAATTTCACAAACCAATCTTTTTCAAGAGATTATTAGATCAAACAAGATGGAATGCCTAGCACCTTCTTGTTGTTTCAATGAATATCGATAATCTAAAATGATATGTTGAGAAAATCAATCAAAACACAGATAAAACAGAAGAATTGGTATTTTGTTGTGACGTAAAGGTAGATTCAATAGTTGTTGATATGATAGGTTTGCTTATCTTGGTATGATAGAATGAGAATAGTTGTTGATATGATAGGTTTCCTTATCTTGGTATAATAGAATGAGGGTAGGTGACATGCGAATTTTATTTTGACTATTCAGTACAACTTTTTCTTTCTTTTCAGTTACCAATTGCTTCTAAGCCTTCCCTAGTTGAAATCTGGAGCAGAAGGCAAGTCATCCATGCATGAATTAGGGGATTTGCAATGACTCGCTAATAAACATTTCGGCACGATCTGAAAGTTACGCCGCAATTAGACCGAGCTTGCCCTCCCTAATGAACAAAAGTCTAAAGCCACTATTACTACTCAATCGATCTTTCGGACAAAGTTTAAACTTTTACCCTCATGCTTAGTTTAGGTTTCGTTGTATAATTGCCATCCTCATTTGGTCATTTCCAATCATTCTACGTCGGCCAACTTCTGTTGACTTGAGGAAGCGAAATCAAGTTCCTTTCGCATATTGCCGACGTGGGAGGAGCAGATTCGATGCAATGACGGCATAAATCGTTTGCTTAACGTCAGAGCCGTCGGCTTGGACCTTAGTTTGGTCTTTTTGCTTGTGCGGAGGTTATTTCCCTTCGGTCAAAAAGCATGCATGCATGCAAACGGTATTCGCACTCGCGTTGGACATCTTTCATGCCATTTCTGACCCTTGGACTAAAGGTAAAGTATGACTAAGAAGTTTTATTTGACATATTTATATTAATATAATATATATAATATATATACTTAGAATTGGCTAGGTTTCGACTTATTATAAAGTCGCACTAGTATGTTTCTAAGTATATGCACTTTGAGGTACGTACAAGACTTGTTAAAATTTATCATGAAAAATTTAACTTTAAAAAAAAAGATGGAACTTCAGAAATTTTGATTGACAATAGGAAGGTGTTAGTTCGGAATCTATGTGTTTGAGTTGCGTATCCTGCTTCAATGATTTCCGGTTAAAATTAATTGGAATGACTAAATTGATAAATCGTTAAGATATTTATGATTAACTTGGTAATTTATAAAAAAAATTTAGGATTATTGAAAGGTTTATGACTAAATTCGAAAGTTGTTAAAATATTCATGACTAAATTGACACAATTGAAAGGTTTAAAGTTGAATTGACCAATGTATAATAATTTTACTTCCTTTTTTAGACAATTTTCCAAAAGAAATCTAATTAGATATGTTGTACTCTTTGGAGAAGTAAATGAGGACTTCGACATGTGGTCCTCTCGATTGGTGGTGCTTGTCTCACTTCTGAGACAAAAAGAATATGCCACAAAGTTCTGCAACATTAGAATCATAATAAACTACACATGACTAACAAAATTAAAAGCTTTCAGCATAATATGGATAGGCAAGGTTAAGAAACTGAACTTCAGCACTAAACGAGGTTTAACTCATTAATTTGTTAAATAATCTAAAATATGCCAAATTGACTAATCTTCATAATTAAAAATGACTGAATTCATTTTGAATCAGAAATTATTAGTGACCGAACTGACCGATACTGAAAAGAAAAAAAGATTGGCAATGAAATAGGAAATTTTCTAGCAGTAGCCAAATATTTATCTTAATGTGGAGGAGGTAGCATTCAAACAATTTTGGCTGAAAAACCAAGAAGATTTTATGTGTATGAAAAATTTAAGTCGGTCAAGAAAGGAATATGAGACTAAATTGAGGAGTACACGCCTTAGATATCTCATTCACATGTTATTCTTGAGAAGATTTTACGTGTACAAATAAAAATTTAAGTTGATAAAGAAAGGAATGCGAGATCAAATTGAGGACACATGTTGAATGCCTCATATCCTTGAGAAATGCCGTATATCACATCAGTACGTCGGATGAGGGTAACAGGAGATGACCAAAATGACCAACGAAATTTCAATGAGAAGAAAAATTTGTAGATGAAGTTTTGAAAAATCAGTGGGGAAGAAATAGATGCAACTTCTTGGACATTAGTGAGAAATAATTAGTAAAGTAAATAAATGGTTTATTCCTGCTATCATTGAGTTCGATCAAGATGGGACGAAAATAATAAATTCATGTAATAAAAAATTAAATTCATCAATGGTCGTTACAACAAATTAAGAAAATCCATCTAAATGAATAATATTCTAGAAATGATTAAACTTATATATCTCAATTTTAACACTCTCTCATCACAGTTGTGCTAAGAAAATTCCAAAAGTTTGAGATGATAATTTATATTGTTTCTACATAATACATGGGCGATTGTCCTATAATTGGTGTATCATGTATGTTACTAATCATTTGGAATAACGCAGTCGTCTCTAGGACAATTCCCATGCTTTTCGCAACACTCGTGTATACGAAAAGGTTTAAACAAAATTCAGTTACAAACGATACTACATAGAAACATTACTCAATCTTACCCATACACAGCACGTGTTGCATGCCAGTTCAGAAGGAAGTCGAAGGGATTCCATAAAGCACCACTAAATCAAGTATAGTATTAGAGTATGTGATGTACTTTCCTACATTTGTATTTTCGATGAGTGCGACATTAGTCGTTCGAATGCTAATTTAACTAAAAAGAAAGGTAGGCGATACCCAATTCCTGTGATCCACCAATCGCTTGGATCTAACTAGAGACAAAAGGAGAAAGCCGCCGATGATGTTACATTCTAAAGTGCACTTTTGACCAACGGATAAGCCTACTTTCTATTTACCGTGTCAAGGAGACATGGACCCTTAGATATACGTCCATCGTGTTCGCGGTTTATCTCCAATCCTTTCCAACATGCACTCAACTCATTTAATTCCATTTTCATATGTTTAAATTTCATAGAAAATAATTTAGATTGTTGAGCTGTCGCTTCGGTAACGTCTTCTTCCAGAGGTCTATTCACGATGAGGAATTTTAAAAGAGCTCGTCTTTATCTCGGGCGCCTAGAATTTTGTAATCGCAACAATCTTCTAACTTATCGTGCGGAAGGGAGCGCAGCTCGGGAGGTCCGAGACTTTCCATGCCAAAGTCCCCAGTTTCTTAGGGAACATCCCCATGAACCAATCTGTGTATTTTGCGCGGAATGCGTAACGTGCTGGAGTCAATGGATTGAAACGCGTCGCTCATTTTCTCGATGGGGCCATCGCGCTCTGTCCGCGGGGCGACGCTTCCATCGGAGTCAATTCCATTTGAACACTATTTGATCCCCAGGTACGACTGTCGAGATATAATCCAGCTTTGCCTTGACCTTTTCTTGCCCCCCCATGGCAGCTTCTGGTTCGCTTCCCCTTCTTTTCTAGAGGTGCTTTTTGAAAAGTAAACACCGTTGAACAGTAGTTTTGTTCACGATCCTCGTGCCCTAAAACTCACTTTATTATTGTCTTGATCGGACATTTAATGGCGGCCAAAGCATGTTTAAGACCTGACTATAAAGAAACCCCATATGATATCGAGGGTTATTCGATTCATAAGATTAATAGGGTGTTTCTTGAATTCAAGATTTGCCAACTAAAATCGGGTTTGGCTCCGCCAGAAACTAGAGATTAGTACATAGCCTGAAAAATTCAAAGTCCAAGTCGATGGTCTAGAAAGCCGTCGCTATACGAGGATGGCTTATGGCGAT